>CM032455.1:169378670-169672167 GCA_019049505.1 Pachyrhynchus sulphureomaculatus | reverse complement strand
AATCAATAAAGACAATAAAATCAGGGGTTATCAATTAACATGGTGGGCGTCATGTCCTAAAAACATACATCGGACAAACTGGACGTACATTTAGACAAAGAATTACAGAACACGAAAAAAGTTTCATCCATAGAAAATCTAAAAAATTCAACATATGCTAATCATCTTTTAACATGAAAAATCACACATTTAACAAGAATTTCAAAATTTTACACACCCAACAAAAGGGTTTAAAACTAAACCTTTTAGTAGACAATGCAAATAAATCGATTAAGGACTACAGGTACTTAACTCAACGACCAGGTAGATTTAAGCAATTCCCCATATTGAATTTATTCTCTTAACTCCAAATCTGTGTGGATATTGGGATCTGTGTAATATTATAATTAAGAAATTATATAAAACTGTGAATATTAAAACCTAACTTGATAGTGTAAATGTAGATCTGAAGAAGCTGCATCGACAGCGAAACGCGTCATCGAAATTTAAATAAACCAGTGGAAATTGACTAAAAACAGTCTTTTTATTATATATTTAGTAACGATTTAGTTAAATGCAAATGTAGTCAGATTTTCTAAAATTTGAAATTTTCAATGATTCAACCGCCTTTAGCTATATTATTAAAAGTCTAATTTAATAAAGTAAAATAATCCTGCATAGTAGTAATAGAGAAGAAAGTAAATAAGATTATATTTATAAGAAACAGCTGAATATTACCTAATTTTGTACTTTAATAAGTTATATATAACGCCCACATAAACTTGCTATTATAATTACCGAAAATAACTGACAACAACGGTAGTGATCCACCTTCCAGTTTCATTAAGCAAACCACGTGCAATCATTCAGGTTTTTAACGACGTCGCAACGGAAACCGCCACGAGATAATTGCTCTCATAAGGCAGGTTTGAAATTTTGTCCGTTGCTTTCTGCTTGTCCTTGCCACATTGATTTAAAGTTTCTAATGGATCGTTGAATGTTATGAATGATATAATTTGTCTATTCTTGCTCAGTGTCTACAGTATTAGCACCTAATTAGTATATACAAGGTGTCCTGCAAAGAAGTTTTCATTTTAAAATAATATAACAAAAAAATAATCTGGTTAATGAAAAAAAGCTCTATTGTATATTAAACTACAATCTTAAAAAAAAAAAATTGTTGATCACTGCTCGACAGAGCCGTTTTTCGTGACTTCTCGCCGCATATTTTCTTTTCTTTTTATCAACTCTGTACACGTGCTGCAAAAAAAACCTCTAAAGAGCTCCAGGAGTGGTGCATTTGCGAAAAAAGAGATTCAAGAACTTATTGAAGTGTAGATAGTTTAGCCGCATTCTTCTGCAATCAGTTGTTTCTGGTTATAACCCTCAAAATTTTGCAAACGAGGGTGTAATACAAAGAAATTCTCAATCATCTCTTCTTATGCTCCAAATTAACTATTGTTATGCGGCCTCTGTCATCTTCAAATAATTATTAACCCATAGTTTCATTTACGGAAATTGCGGTCAATTATTTTAAGAAAATGTAATAAAAGCTTTTGCTGATTGTGCCTCTAATAACGAGCTTCTGTTATTCTTTATGCCCCTACTCTATCTCTTTTCCCCTCCCCCCCCCCTCTACCCACCTGTGCATTCTCCATTCTCACAATGAGCTAAGCAAATTTTGTACGTCTCTATGGTACACTTTCGAAGTCTCTTTCGTCAAATCTTGCCTATATGAAAGTTGAATGAATAATACCGTTAATCTTTTCCCTTTAAGTTATGTTTACATATCTTTTTAAATATAAATAACTACTATTACGATATTTAATAGATATCATCCTGGATTACCTAACGCTTTTGTTCAGAAAGAAAAAACAAGATATTAGTCGTAATGTGATTTGCATCAATTCGACTTTTGTCAACGGAGTACGGTAATGATATCGTGGTACTTCAATGGTAACGTATGCTTTTTCTAAGTGTGGCCTACAGTTACGTTACGGAATTTACGCTTTTTTTTAAATTGTAGCCACTTTGTGAACTAAAACGGATAATTGAGCTACTCGTATAAGTGTAAAACTACACCGTTAGCCGTTATCTTCATTGGTATTTATGTAAATAAATGTAAACGTAAAATTAGCATTATAAAGTAAGTGTAAGAAGCCATACGTACTATTTTATGCTTTTTGTAACAATCATTTATAATTATTAAGACATCTGACGTCACAGGTGTTCAATTGTTTAAATTTTAGTTATGTCGTCAATTATATGTCGTGCGATGTGACAAGAATTGTCAAAATATAAAGATTTTAAAGAATTATTATTGTCATTACTTGTATGTCTCTTAAACCAATGTAAATTAACAGTATGACGCTTTGAAGATGATTCTACGACTAGCTCGACAAACATCAAACAATTATTTTAAGGTGTCCCACGTAGAAACGGTAGTGATTTTGGGAACATCTACTGCTATAAAAATTTTTACTTTATCTCGTAATTTGTTTGAAAATTATACTGCCAACGCTCCGAATATCTCATTTCTATCTATTTTTATTATTTTCTTTGTTTTCATGGTGTTCTTGATCTTTCTTTATGTGTGGTTAAAGCCGCAAGGATTGGCTGTTGAGCTGATGATGGGTGACTTATTACGAATAGGACAGAGCTCTTCCTAACCCTGAAAAATTGTTTAAATATGGTCTTTTCAGGAAACAAATAGATTATAATCTTGCATTATTGATAATATAAAAATAATTTAGTTAACAAATTTTTAGTGTTCCATACCAAAATTGAAAAACGGAACACTAATCACTTCGGTGTCTGTCTGACTGTCCGTCACAGCTGATTTTTTTCGAAACTATTCGACACAGAAAGTTGAAATTTGTCACAAATATGAGAATTGATGGCCTAATCACGACCGTATAGTTTTGAAAGTTAAATTCTGTTTTTTTATTACTTTTCGTTAAACTGCACAGACGAAGCTTATGTAAGCAATGCAGGTATTTTGAACCGTTACAATTCTTATACGTGGGCACAAGAAAAATCCTCATTTAGTTGTGGAGCAAAGAAATCAAGGAAATTTGGATTTAGTGTGTGGGCAAGAATTTTTAGAGGCAGGGTTATAGGTCCATTTATTTACGAAGGAACACTCACCTCTCAGAGATATTTAGAAATTTTAAGACAGCAAATAGAACCTCTTGTTGATAAACTGCCGTTAATGGACCTTAGAAATATATTTTTTCAACACGGCATCCCCTCATAACGCTGCAGTTATCAGTAATTTTTTATCAGCCAATTTCGACAATAACTGGATAGCCAGCCAAGGTCCGAACCGTTGGCCGGCGAGGTCACCGGATTTAACACCCATGGACTTCTATCTCTGGGGAAGATTGAGAGGCCTAATTTTTAAATTGCCGACAAACACCAGGCAAGAGTTAGAAGTCGCAGAGATACAAAGTTTTGCAGCTCTCACTCCTCTTGAACTAGTCAACTCGGTAAGAAGTATCCAGAAAAGGTCCGCCTATGTGTAAATGAAGCTGGTCGATATTTCGAGCATCTCTTATAGAAAACTGTTTTGTTTTAGCTTGCTCTACTCGGAATAAATTGTTTAATTGTTGTTTTGTTTTATTTTCTACATAGTTTAAAGTACTATAGCATTTAGTAAATTTCATTGTAGTTATGACCCTTAGAGTTACTTCTGGGAACTTTTTTTACGATTTGACTGCTATCGATAAACAATTGATAATGCCGCTACGTTCAAAGCCTACTTCACAAAATGTGCATTTAAAACTCGCGTAAAAACTGAAAACATTTATATTTTGAAGTAGATTTAAGCAAAACATAAAGTACGCCATATTTTTAGAATGGTAATTTAAAACTCTATTCGGATAAGGAAAAGTATACAGGGTATCCTATTTAAAAAATATATTTTTGCATTAATAACTATTAAAATATTAGTTGTAAAAAAATCTAACTTACACTGTTGAAATTCACGTGAAAAAGTGCTTTGAGAATGTTTTTTACAGAAACCAAATATTTTTAATAGGAAAAGAATTACAAACATTTTTCCAAAATGTAAATTTTTAATAAACACCCTGTATATCTGAAACAGTACTAGATATCGATATGCGGTTTTCACCATTGAGTTTATCATAAAAATTTGAGCCTCAGACACCGACATCAGTTTTCGTCTATCTCCTTTAGATAAAGGGGTTTACCTTCAAAAGTGTCCAATTTGGACCACCCTGTACATTTCTGCTGTTATTAATTTTGATTCGTTTTAGAGTCATTTGGTTGAGAGTTTGTTACGTTTGCCTTTCTGTTGTGTTAAATTTTGATTCTTTTAGGATTTGAGAATTAATATCTTTTATCAATTTTCACTCGACGCCTGAGGTTGTGTTAGGTTTATTTGCTTGTATGTTTGTTTGAGGATTAAGAGTGTAATATCTTTTATCAATGAAGTATTGAATAATGGAGTATTATTAAGAACAATTTTTTGAACAAAAGTTTTATTAGAGGAACATGATGCCGTCAAAAAGAATATGGGTTTTCGTTTAAAAAATTAAAGTTGACCTTGAAATTACCTTCAAAATGATCTTCCAAGGTCATCACAACTATATCATTTTATTGCCCCCTCAAAACCCTTCAACTTTTGTCTGAAACTTTTTTGACTAAAAGTTGTCATAAAAAAAATGGGACACCACATAAACAATGTTGCTATTAGAAAGATGAATTCTCCAAGAAGAAACAAGATATCTGAGAGAATCAAAATGCATTTTGATGGGGAAGAGTAGTATTCCATATGACGTAACGTGTTTTGTGGAGAAAAATTAATTCGCGGTGTAATATAATCCCGAATCTTGCGAAAACCGTATTTCTTGCATTTTTAGGTTAGGATTCTCGAAAACCTAATGTGATGGAGCAATTCTGATCGGATTCGGATTGAGCGCACCAAAAACCTTTGGAAAAGTATACTCTGGTCGCAGGATCTGGAGTTTCGTCCAATTTTGCCGGTCTGTGTAATTATTATCACCTTGTATAAAGTTTATTTTAGCCATCGCAAAAAAGTTGTACTCGAATTCTAGATACAGTAGAACCCCGATTAACCGAGTCGCAATTATCCGAGCTCCGGATTAACCGAGCCAATCTAATAACCTGATTATCCGAGGTACGCGCGTCAATGCTGCGTATTAACCGAGCTTCTAAAATATGTATGTACATGTTTCCATTTAATCCCCCTGGCCCGTGTGAGGGGTTCCCCTATTTATGTTTTTAGACTCTTTCAGCATGTAAATTTCCGTGACTGCAGTGCCTTAAAGCGTTTTACTACGGAGAAGTACGAGAATACTGACATAATTTATTTGGTTGGAGTTCTGGTAGTTAAGTGTAATTAATACGAACTACTTTGTTTGAATTTTTGTTTGTCGTATTATAATGGAGCAAAACAAGCATAAAAGAATCGTCGTTCCTATTGAAGAAAAATTAAAAGCCATCAGAAGAACTAAAGCAGGAGAGACAATTGAAGTTGTTGCACGAGATTTTTTTTTTTTTATTGGTCTAGCACACGTGCTGCAGGGAAGTCCCTAAAGCGCTCCAGGAGCGGCACGAGTGCGGAAAAAGCGATTCACGTTGTTCTTTGGGGCAAATTATTCCAAAGGGATGACGTTCTCCATATAAAAGATTGCTTGAAAAGCGTCGTACGCGGAGTAACAAGCTGAACCTCATACGGATGCGAAGCACCAGCGCGACGTGTATTTCTAACATGCACCGCTTTGGGAGGAATTAAGCGGTCTACATCCTTCGAACACTTTCCATGAAAATACTTGTAGAACAGACTCAAGTCGCCAACCGTTCTTCGATGTTCCAGCGAATCAAGGCCGCCGGTCAATTCCGGGTCCCCAATCAGACGGACCGCTCTTCTCTGAACAGAATCCAACAAATGCAGTGTATGTTTGGGAGCGGAGCCCCAAACGTGGGAGCAGTATTCCATAGTTGGTCGAATTTGGGCTTTGTAAAGAATTAACAGTTGCTGTGGGGTGTAAAGCTTTCTGGTTCTAAATAATATTCCCAATTTTGAGAAGCTCTCCTTGCTATGCCTGCAACATGTTCATGCCAAGACATATTTGCTCCCAAACTAACGCCCAACAAATTGAGCGACGATGCTAGGGGAATGGAGTGCCCCGACATAACTATGTCGGGTTCAGCAACGTTAACTTTTTTAGAAAAAACTGCCGCTTGGGTTTTTGTAGCGTTAAATTCCACTTGGTTACTGTCACCCCCAAGATAGAATTTCTTCCAGGTCTTTGTTAAGTTGAACGACCTCCTGCTGTCTGCGGATATTCGCCTGAGCAGCCGATGTCCGAGCGTTCAAGGTGAATGAAGAGACAAGCGTACTATCATCTGCAAAGCTATAGATTGGATTCCCGGTCTTTTCCAGCAGATCGTTAATGTAAATGAGAAAGAGAGTAGGAGACAGTATGGAGCCCTGGGGCACACCGGCGTTGATAGTGAGGGTGTTAGAAAGAAATCCGTCGACCGCCACTCGTAAAGAACGCTCTCTGAGGAAACATGAGAGCCACAAACAGAACCTTTCAGACATACCATAAGAGCGCAACTTAGCCAACAGTCCATCGTGCCAAACACGGTCGAATGCCTTGGATATGTCAAGAGCAACCGCTCGAGATTCTCCAAAGTGTTCGATTGCGTTGTTCCAAAACATGTGTTACATAAGTCAGAAGATCTCCTGTTGATCTATGTTTACGAAAACCATATTGGTGATCGCTAATAATATTGAATCGTTCAAGATATTTTAGAAGATGCCCATTGATAACCTTTTCCATGACTTTCGATATTATTGAAAGCAGTGCAACTGGTCGGTAGTTATTTGGCAAGGTCTTCTTACCTTTTTTAGGTATCGGCTGAACCGTGGCACATTTCCAGCAGGACGGAAATATTCCCTTTCTGTAGGATAGGTTAAAAAGTCTACAGAAAACTGGTGTTAGTTCCCTTGCACAGTTTTTGAGAACTATGGCAGGTATTCCGTCAGCGCCAGAAGCCTTCTTGGTGTCTAGCTTCATTAAAATACGCTTTATGATGCGCTGTCTGAAGACAACATCGGGCATCCTTGACTGCAATATGGGAATAGTAGGTGGTGTTTTTCCTTGGAAATCGACAGTAGAATGTGAAGCAAAGAGTTCAGCCAACAAGTTTCGCTCTCTCAACAGGTGTGGTTGCAATGGAATTATCTGGCCGTGTGAGTGGTGGTATCGTGGATTTGGTAAAGTTTTGACTAACTGCCTTAGCGACTGCCCAAAAGGACCTGGAATTGTTGGGACAAGCGAGAAGTTTGTTTCTAATTCGTTGATTGTGTGCCTCCTTGGTTTCGTCGATAATTCCCTTGCATCTGTTCCGGGCATGAACAAAGATGTTTCGATTTAAGGTGTTAGGATTTTCACGCCATTGTCGGTAGGCAATATGTTTAGAAGCAACAGCTTCTTTGCATTTTCGGTCGAACCAAGGCTTGCCGTTGGAGGAGCATTTCTTCGAAAAAGGGATGTAAGCTTCCATACCAGCCAAAATAACATCGGAGACCTCCCTGGCGCAGTCAGATGGGTTATCGGATCGAAAACAAACGTCCATCCAAGGGAAAGTTCGAAAGTATTCCATGAGATCTTCCCATTTAGCAGATTTGTAGTGCCAAATCTTGCGCGGCCTAGGCGCCTCCCTGTCACTGATTGGCAGGATACTCGATGTCGAAAGCAGTTTATGGTCGGAAGAACCTAACGGCGGATTTACGGTAACCGTGTAAATCTCCGGATTGGTGGTTAAAAACAGATCAAGAAGACTGGCGAACTCCCCGTCTCGATCAGGGATCCGTGTTGGTTCGTCAATAAGCTGAGTTAAGCCATAACTGATTGAGAATGATTCAGCTTCACGACCTTGTTCGTCGGTAGTATTTGAATATTTGAGCCAGTTGATATTGTGGACATTAAAGTCGCCCAGGATGGCAATTTCGGCACTTGGATAGTTACTTTGTAAATGATCGATGGTGTCTGCAAGAGAAGCGAAAAGTGTCCGAAAATTGGTATCACTTGGTGGTCGATACAGGATACAGATGAACCTTGTGGTTTGTTGAGTCGTTATTTTTAACCACAAAACATCAAAGTTTGGGGGCTCCAGAGCTTCTTCTCGTTGACAAGAGAGGTCGCTTCTGACAAAAAGACAGATTCCAAAGTTACGCCTAAATCGGGAATAGAAGTCGTACTCAGGATAAAGATAGTTGACCATGCTGGTCGATGGACTGACCTTGGTTTCACATAGAGCGAGTACATGAGGTTTATCTGATTGCAGGTGTTGATGCACTGAATTTATGTTCGAGTTTATACCTCGTATGTTGCAAAAATCTATCTTAAAATTATGATGTCTGCAAGTCGACGCCTCCGAACCAGCCTCTACCCGGAGATCCGAACGGGGGGGCCATTCTACCTCCGGAACTTCTTGCATCCAGGCGCCTCATCATGCTCTTTGGTCCCACAGTAGTTAATGTGGAATTTTCCTGTACTGTCACATGTTTATCTTTGCCTTCTTTGGCTTTGATCCAGGGTGTGTTATTATTGGGTAGTTTGAGTTCTGACCAGATACTTTTTCCAATGATCTGCGAGTTCTTGTTTGTTTGATGGTTCGGTCACCGCTGTCTGTTTGCTGTGCATAGTTTTCCGGTAGAACTGTGTTTTGGCTTCTTCGGAAGTGGTTGTTGGTATCTTTCCTCTCATTTGGTTCTTTGTATCTACGAAGTCTTGCGGCATATACGGATAGTTTTTGTTTCAGAGTATCCAGGATTTCTGGCAGTGTTCTGCCGGGAGACCCGGACTTGATCTTGTTTATACTCTGCGTGACTCGTTTGGACACGTTCCCGTTGATAAACTGGGTAAGGTGTCCTAGATATCTCCTGATGTTGTTGAGTTGGTTTTCTATTCTTATTTGCCGTTTGAATTTTGGTTTTGTGCTGTTGGGATTTCTTTGTCGTTGCGGGAGTTTTTGATTAAATACTTCGTCGGTTGCGTTTGGGATTGATGGTGGTGGGTCTAGGCGGCGAGTGATTCCCTTCTCAGTGGTTTCTTTGTCAGGACTTGTGCTTTTTATCAAAGCAACGCATGGTGTGTTCGTTTGTAGATTATGGAGTAGGTGAGGTAACAGTTGGCGATTGGAAAAGAAACCGCACAAAAATAGAAGAGTGGTGTATAAATCAAGCCTCCTCGTCCTCAGGAAGAAAATCAATGAAAACCGGCGACTATGAAAAGGTAAACGAAGCTTTATTCATGTGGTTTAACCAACAGAGATCAAAAGGTGTGCCTCTGTCAGGTCCAATTTTACAACAGAAAGCAATAATGATTAGTAGGCAATTCCCAGAGATAGATCAGTTTACCGCCAGTTCTGGATGGCTTGACCACTGGAAAAACCGGTACGGTGTACGACAACTGACTGTATGTGGTGAAAAACTTTCTGCTGATGTGTCGCGAGTGTGACCAAGGCTCCATACTGACCTCTCCCCTCCTTTTTATTTACATTAACGATCTTCTGGAAAGGACCAGGAATCCAATTTACAACTTTGCAGATGAGCCTACTCATATTTCTTCATTCCCTCCCACAGACATCAAGAATTCGTTCAACTTAACAAAGACCTGGAAGGACTTCTATCTTAGGGTGGCAATAATTAAGTAGAATTGAATGCTAGAAAAACTCAGGTGACAGTTTTTTCTAAAAGAGTTAATGTTGCTGAACCCGACATCGCCACTCAATTTGCTGGGCGTTAATTGGGGAGCAAGTATGTTTTGGTATGAACATGTTGCAAACTTACCAAAGAGAGCCTTTCAAAAGCTGGGAATATTATTTCGAACTAGAAAGCTTTCCACTCCACAACAACTCTTAATTCCGTATAAATCTCAAATTCGACCAACGGTGAAATACTGCTCTCATGTTTAGGGCTTTGTTCACAAACACACACTGCATATGTTGAATTCTATTCAGAAGAGAGATGTTTGCCTGATTATAAATTCAGAATTTACCAGCAACATTGATTCCTTCGAACATCGAAGAACAGTAGGCGACTATTCTACAAGAATTTCCATGGAAAGTATTCGGAGGATGTAGCCTGCTTAACACTTCCCAAAGCGGTGCATGTTAGGAATAGATGTCGCGCTAATTCTTTACATCCGTATGAACTTCAGCTTGTCACTCCTCGTGTAACACTTTCAAGCAATGATAAAATAGATGCTTATACTGCACTCTGTCGGTGACTTATTTAAAGGCTTTCCAAACAAAGGGACCATCACGGCTGATGCTTACATGCAGAAGCTTCTCGAGCTTTCCGCTCCAAGGCATAGATGGCGTTGGTGAAGCAACTAAAGGCGAATCGAAAGATCCAATTGAGAAGTTTAAGCAGAACTTTAAAAAGCAAATCGAAGATTGTGGATACACATGTGATCAAATTTACAACTGTGACGAAACTGGTCCGAATTATAAAATGTTTCCATCAAAAACATTGGCCTCTCGACAGGAAAAATCAGCTCCTGGGCACCAACGAAGTAAGGAAAGATTAACTACAATGGTATGTTCCAATGCATCTCGCAAGCACAAAATCCCACTGATGGTGATTGGCAAGTCTGCACGCCCAAGAGCTTTAAAAGACATCTCAGCCAAAGCCCTACCAGTCTATTACAAAAGTCAGAAAGCGCATGGATGGATGCGACCTTATTTACTAACTGGTTTGAAGAAGAGTTCGTGTCATCTGCGACTAAATTTTTGAACAAAAACCGTCTTCCTATTAAAGCAATTTTGTTAATGGATAATGCCCCCTCTCACCCTGGAGAAGGACTTCATGTGGGCGAAATTATTGTAAAATTTATTCCTCCAAATGTAACCAGCATAATGCAACCAATGGATCAAGACATCCTCGAAAACATTTAAAAAAATTATATGCGTTTATATCTTAAACATCTGTTAGAATACACAGAAAAGGAGGATATTATCAAGGGGATGAGAAAGGTTACACTGAAAACCTTGGGATTCTGTGCGGACTGCCACTATTCAAACATCTTGGTCAAAAGTTATTGATTTTAAGGACTATAATGACAGTGAAGATGATACTCCATTAAATGAATTAGCTGGAGAAATGTCCTGTTCAAATTTTGACAGCGAGATAGAAGAAAAAGAAAAAAGTTTATTTGAATGAATGCAAAAATTAAAAGGTTGCGAAAATTTGACAAGAAAAGATGTTGTTGAGTGGATTACAGCAGATAATTTAGAAGAAGAAATGAGTATTGAAGAAGTAACGAATGCGTTTCAGGAAATCGAAAAATCAGATGACGATGACGAAGCGGCGGTGAATGAACAGTCTCCCACTAAGATCTCTCATCAAGAAGGTTTTGCTTCTTTGGAAAAAGCTTTGAGGTATATCGAACAACAACCAGAGTAACCCCAGCGGATTTGCTTTTTCTTAATAGATGGAGAAACATTGCAGCGAGAAAAAGAAGATGCAATATGAAACGAAGCGCATAGATACCTATTTCACTGTTTTATAATGTATGTATCTATTTATATGTTAAAAACGTTAATACATTGGTTTAAAGTATTGGTGTTTATTTTTTGAATGAATGAAAAACAAATCCGGATTATCCGAGTTTTCAGTTATCCGAGGAGGGTGCCCCCCACGTTACCTCGGATAACCGGGGTTCTACTGAACAAATTTTTAAAAACTCATTTGGTGTGTATTTTGTGATGTCACTGTTTATTTTATACCTCCGTAACAAAAATTTTTAGTTTAAATAGTCCAGGCAATATAGCTGAAAAAAGAGCCTATCTGCCGATTTTGAGATAATAAGCTATAAATTGGTGTATACCTTCGTTTTGGCATTGTTTATGTGTAGTCAAAAGTCACCGATGATAGCTTGTTCGGTTCATCAAAAAAACGAAGGTCAAAGGTCACAAAAATTGGTTTTTTCAACAATATCTCGTTTTTTATGCTCTAAATCACTTTGGGATCTATTATAAAAGTTGTAGAGCATAAAATTCTCTACAAGATTGGTCTAAGGTATTTTTTTCTAAGTCTAACCGTTTTTGAAATAGAGCGCGGAGAGTAGGAAGTATTTGGTCGTATGCATGATAACGCTACGTTAGCTGCATAATGCAATACGTTGTGCAGTTTATACGTTAATAATTTACTAAAAATGTTCTTCTTCCGGAGTTTTTTTTTTATTTTCATACCACTTTTGTGATAATAGATCAGCTTGCGTGTCGCGAAAACTTATAATAGGGAATGATCTATTCTTCACCGTGATTACTATATTACTTAAATATTTCTGTCTTAAATTGGAAATAATAGTAGCATCATCGGGCAAATACTGCGTAGAGACATCTCGAAGCTCTTTCAATGTAAATTGTGAATCTTCGTTATTTTCAATAAAAGAAAAAATTTCTTGCATTGCTACTTCGATTTCATCTTTTCGGCTCGGCTCTTCATGTTTAGACGGCTTTGAATGAAAGAATTTAGTCATGCAAATAGTGTGATATTTTGCTCCGGCAGCAATCAAGTCAAATTCACTAATTACGCGACTTTTCACTAATTCTCCGAAAGAATCACCTCGTTCAACTGCTCTTTTAATTATATTGTCTTTCATATTTATAGTTTGTACCTTACTAATGACGCGCTTATACTTTTGATGTTTACGTTTTTCTTCTCCTTCATCAGCTGTTTGGCCACAAATCAAGCACAATTTTGCGAAGTCAAAAGGCTCAGTTCTTAGTCTACGAGGTGAACTTGATGTCGAAGGTTCATCATCTTCCAGGCGTGTCGCTTATATGCAGTTATACTATGTTCACTGGTGTACTGTTTCCTGCAGTTAATATGCACTTTTACAGAACTTAAAGTGTTCAAATAGTCAATTTTACCGTCATTTCTTTGAATACTTGCATTTTTTAAAACTTGTAAGCCACGCGAAACATTCACAGTTTTGTCATCTGATAGTAACTTTTCACATATAAAACACAATTCAGCCATTTTACCCGAAATCGTATGTCTGTATTTGCCAAAATTCAGTTTTACACTGAAGAGAAGTCTAGTGAAACTAAATAAAAGGAGAAGCCTTGAGAACGGTACAAGTCTTATGTAACATCTGTCTTAACTCACTATATGAAAACATAAAAGACCGTTGGTAGAGGCCCCCCTCTGTCAAGCGTGGCCCTCTACGTCTATAACACGTGAACTATTACACAGGTACACAGGTTACACATACGCGCACACATTGATCGTAAAGATGTATAGAGAGAATATATGAGAATATACGTGAATTTGAAGAAACTCTAGCTCTTCGAAGCTTCACGCACTAATGCCTTAAGAAGGTAAAATTCTTGAACTTATATTCTCGTATTTTCGCTCTCTTGCAACCACTCAATAGAGGGGGATGGCTGCTTGGTGGTGCACACCGCTGATTGGTTTTACAGAGCAGTCCCTAGACTAACTAATCCGAATACTTTCTATGTATATATTAAAATTTCTCAAATTATAATATGCATAAGCTCCATAAATTAGAATTATCATCCGCTCGAAACTGTAAATTTACGACATCGCACAAATCACCGAAATTTAAAACTGATTAGTGCAAATGTACCTGCATTGTATCTATGAGGGACCCAACATTTTTGGAAATTATACGGTCCGTAATTGACTACATAGATCCTGCCATAAAGTAGTATGATTCCATCCGTTTATTATAAATAATTCGGAGAACGATTTTGAAAATCTCTACAACTTCATAGCAGAGAAAATAAAAATATAATGAGAATGCAATTAAGCTAATATTTACTAAATTTAATCAAACACATGTTATTTCTAAATATTATAAACAAATATCATTTATTTTCAAGTAAATAATTGAAATTCGTTGATTATTTAAACATTTTTAGTAAATTATTAACGTATAAACTGCACATACTTATTGCATTATGCAGCTAACGTAGCGTTATCATGCATACGACCAAATACTTCCTCCTCTCCGCGCTCTATTTCAAAGACGGTTAGACTTAGAAAAAAATACCTTAGACCAATCTTGTAGAGAATTTTATGCTCTACAACTTTTATAATAGGTCCCAAAGTGATTTAGAGCATAAAAAACGAGATATTGTTGAAAAACCAATTTTTGTGACCTTTGACCTTCGTTTTTTTGATGAACCGAACAAGCTATCATCGGTGACTTTTGACTACACATAAACAATGCCAAAACAAAGGTATACACCAATTTATAGCTTATTATCTCAAAATCGGCAGCAAAATGCTAAGTCTCCTGGACAAAAAAGCAATCATGGTACAGAACATTAATTGCGCAAGTCCGACTTGTTTTTTTCTTAAATTTAGAATAATTATTTTAACGTTCTTGTGTTGTGAAATATCCCATTTATTACACGTTTCAGATAGGTGATTTATTTCTTATTAATCCCCCCCTTCCAACCCATTTAATGTGAAGCAATCAAGCAATAAATAAGGTGACTTATAACAAAACTATCTACCATATTTACTCTATTTATCACCGCTTTATTTTCGTCGAATTTTATGTGCATGTTTATACGTCTATTTCCTATCTTTCAGTATTTTTATAGCAAATATTGCTACAGTAGAAAGCGTCTTATGAAAATTGTTTCTTACTACTCAGATAGACGTGAATAATGTACAAACTCTGCCGTCGCGTCGCGTCGTTTACAATTCGGAATGGTATATAGTTCAAGAAGAAAGGGATTATAATTCTTAACTCCTTTAATGCAAACAAGTTTTAAAAATTTAAAAACAAAGACGTAAAATCATAATTTAACTTTGTTAAAAGTTTTTCACTATTTTTCAGTAGACAGGATGCTACTTTTACCTTACATGATCCCGATGACCGCACATTAGCTCGTTCCAGAAATCTTCCAAATTTCCTTCCTTAACCTCTCTGTCTATCCCCTCTCTCGAACTTGCTCTCGGTCTATCCCGCTCTTTTCTGCTTTCTGGTTGCGACTTTAGTATTTATTTTGGAATTCGATGTTCGACCATTCTTTGGATGTGCTCAAACCAGATAAGTTGTTTGGTTAAAATGTCATTTGTCATACTGTGTTTAATTCGTTCGTCGGTGCCCCTTTCTCTTCTGGATCTTACTGCTGCTCTTCTCCAGAGGTCCATTTCCGTTGCTCACAGCGTAGCTAATACTCTTTGCTTCGAAGGCTATACTTAACAGGTATATAATATGATGTACTCCATTCCTCTACAACGTTACTCAATTTCTTCTTCTTCGAGTGCCACTCCTATCGGAGATTAGAAATCATCACAGCTACTCTCACTTTATTTGCTGCTCTTCTAAACAGTTCAATTGAGCTGCAGCCAAACCAGTCCCCAGACCACGATATTCTTCTTCGTCCAACATTTCTTCCCTTTAATTTTGCCCTGCATAATATTCCGCAACAGTGAATACCTTGCTCCCCTCAACACACGCTCCAAATATTCCCGCTTCCTTTTTTTTAATAGTGTTCATTAGTTCTGGGGCTTTGTTTAGTCTTTGGAGAATCTCGTTATTGGTTACCCTATCAATCCATGACACTGTCAGAATGCGCCGATAACACTACAACTCAAAAGTTTCAACACTTTTAGTATTGTTCTGCCTCAAAGTCCATGCTTCCACTCCATAAAGAAGCGTTGAGAAGACATAACAACGCAACATTTGTAACCGCAGTACCAGGCTTAGATCTCGATTGCAAAAGAGTTTTCTCATTCTATTGAAGCTTAATCTTGATATCTCTATTCGGATTTTAATCTCCTTTGTCTGATCTGTGTTCTCGTTCAGCCATGTTCCCAAGTATTTGTAGCAATTTACTTTCTCAACACTTATTAACTTATTACGAGGCTGGTTTGAAAAGTCCGTGCAAAAATAAAAACTACTTATATGTTTGGGGTAAACCTTTTTTATTTTTCGACATAGTCTCCTTTTAGGCTTATACACTTCGTCCAACGATGTTCTAGTTTGTTGGTTCCTTCCGAATAATAGGATTTGTCCAAGTCTGCAAAATATCCATTAGTGTCTTCAATCACCTCCTCGTTTGAATAAAATCTTTGTCCCGCCAGCCATTTCTTCAAATTGGGGAACAAATAGTAGTCCGAGGGAGCCAAGTCTGGAGAATAGGGGGGGATGTGAAACGAGTTGGAATCCTATTTCCATTAATTTTGCGACCACAACTGGTGTGTGCTGGTGCGTTGTCGTGATGGAAAAGGACTTTCTTGTGGGCCAGTCGCGGGCGTTTTTCTTGCAGCTCGGTTTTCAAACGGTCCAATAACGATGAATAATATTCACCTGTAATAGTTTTACCCTTTTCCAGATAGTCGATGAGGATTATCCCTTGCGCATTCCAAAAGACAGTCGCCATAACCTTTCCGGCCGAAGGAACGGTCTTTGCCTTTTTTGGTGCAGATTCCCCCTTGGTAACCTATTGTTTAGATTGTTGTTTGGTCTCAGGAGTATAGTAATGTATCCATGTTTCATCCACAGTGACGAAACGACGCTTAAAGTCCTCCGGATTCTTCTGGAACAGCTGCAAACCATCCTTGCAACACTTCACACGATTCCGTTTTTGGTCAAGCGTGAGCAATTGCGGCACCCATCTTGCGGATAGCTTTCTCATGTCCAAATGTTTATGCAAAATATTATGTACTCGTTCAGTCGAGATGCCCACAGCACTAGCAATCTCACGCACCTTAACTCTTCTGTCATCCATCACCATATCATGGATTTGATCAATGATTTCTGGAGTCGTAACCTCCACAGGCCGTCCAGAACGTTCAGCGTCACTTGTGCCCATATGGCCAGTCCGAAAATTTTGAAACCACTTATAAACTGTTCTAATCGAAGGTGCAGAGTCACCATAATGTTTATCAAGCTTCTCTTTAGTCTCCTGAGGCGTTTTGCCTTTCATAAAGTAATGTTTAATCACCACACCAAATTCTTTTTCGTCCATTTCTTGAAAATCACTCGACTTCCTTGATTCACACGAATGCCAAACACAAAGAAATAGACCAATATGACTGAAACTTGGTGTGCGTTCATTCAAGAGATGCTACTTAGTAAACATAACCTCGATACGAGCCGGTGGTGCCATCTCTCGGACTTTGCACGGACTTTTCAAACCAGCCTCGTATTAACCAGAAGATGATCCTGATTATTTTGAGATTTTGCCATCACCATAAATTTTGTTTTCTTTAGATTTATCTTTGGACCTAATTTATTGCAGCCGTTCTTTAACCGCTCAACAAGATGTTATAGGTCTTCTAAACTTTCTGCTAGCAGAACTGTGTCATCGGCGTATTTTACATTATTCAGGGTTTCATCGTTTACGGTTATGCCTTCATCTGCCTCAGACAGAGCTTCCTGACATACACCCTCGCTATAGATATTAAACAAAAAGGGTGATAGTATTCAGTCCTGACGTACTCCCCGGCGGATCTCTATCTCTTCCGTAATCATGTTCTCCACTTTTACTCTCGCTGTCTGGTTCCAATATAGATTGCATATGATGCGAATATCTAGATCATCGATATTTTTATTTTTGAGGATTCTCTTTAATTGATCATGTCGAACTTTATCGAATGCCTTTTCAAAGTCTATAAAGCAAACGTACAGCTCCTGATTCATGTCCATGCATATCTGTGACAACACGTTTATCGCAAACAGGGCCTCGCGTGTGCCCATTCCTTTTCTGAATCCCATTTGGGTCTCACTAATGTCCATTTCAACCTTTTTGTAGATCTGATTGTGTATTATCTTTAGAAAAAGCTTTAAGGTATGACTCATAAGAGATATAGTCCGATGGTCACTACATTCTTTAGCGTTTGCTTTTTTCGGGATTGCCACAAAGTGGACTGAAGCCAATCCTTGGGTATTATACCAGGTTTATATATTAAGTTGAACAGTTTTAGGAGACTTGAGATTGAATCGTCATTCATCAGTTTTAACAGCTCAATCGGTATATCGTCAGGTCCGGCTGCTTTACCCTTCTTTGCGTGTTTTAGGGCGTACTCTAATTCCTCTCTCATTATATCCGGGCCAGTATCGTCCAGGAGATTGTCTGATATCGCACTTCGCTGTCTTCAATATATCCTTTCCATCTTTGTACTTTTTTATTCATATCTGTTATGAGAGTACCGTTTTTGTCTTTAAGTTGTCTAGAGTGATTTGATCTTCTTACCCCTCTCATTTTCTTTATCTTCTTGTGTACGTTCAGCGAGTCGTATTCGTCAATTTACGAGACATTAATTTGGGAGCAAATAAGCAGCAGAAGCATGAACATGTGGCATGTATAGCAAAGGGAGATTTTCAAAAGCTAGAAATATTTTTTCTAACTAAGAAGCTTCACAATCCACAACAACTTTTAATTCTGTATCAAGCTCAAATTCGATCAACGACGGAATACTGCTACCAAGTTTGGAGCTTTGCTCCTAAAGATACGGTATTTGTTGGATTCTATTCAGTAGAGAGCTGTTTTCTTGATTGGAGCCAGAACACACCAGCAACTTTGATTTCTTGGAACAGTTGGCGACTGGAGCCTATTCTACAAGTATTTTCATGGAAAGTATCCGATAGATGTAGCTCACCTACTTTCTTTCAGAGTGGTGTATACCAGGAACACATATCGCGCTAATACTAGGGTGGTTCAATAAGTACCCGCGTTTGAAGACAGATGGCGCTGGAAAGACAGGTTGATGTCATCATCGTGTGCTGTTATCTGACAGATGACACAAAAAAAATTGACACTGATTCATAGGTTAATTTGCATTTGGCAGCCATTTCAGTAAGTAGTGTAACGCGTTTGTCACTAAGATGGAAAAAGTGCAGTATCCTTCAGTGATCAGCTTTTTGCTTTTGGATGGGAAAACGTGTGAGGATGTAAAAGCGAAATTGGATGCTGTTTATAAGGACCCTTCGTGATCAATAACAACAGTCAGATATTTTTTCAACGAATTTAAACCTGGTCAAACATCCGTTTTTGATGAAGATCGCCCGAGACGCCCATCAGATGTGGTTACATTGAAAAGGTCCACGGCATGATTCTTGCTGACGTCGAACGAAAGGGCGCGAATTAGCAGAAGCCATAAGTATGTTGATGGTACGGTACATGATAAGTTGGCGCTGAAAACGTTGTCGGCCCAATGGGTGCCGCGATTGCTCACCGTGAGCAACAAGCGGGTGCAGCAGTTTAGAGCAATTTAAGCGAAATCCAAAGGACTTTTTACGTCGATTCGTCACCGTCGAAGAGACCTGGATTCATCATTATACACCGAAACCAAACAACAATCAAAACAATGGGTTGCTTCCGGTGAATTTGCTCTAAAGAAGGCAAATACGGTCCCATCTGCCGGAAAAGTTATGGTGACGATTTTTTTGGATGCAAAGGACATCATACTCATTGAATTCTTAGAAGAAGGAAGAACGATCACTGGGCTATACTATAGTGAGTTATTGGACCGCTTCGACAAGAAATTGAAGGAAACACGACCCCATTTTGCAAAGAAGAAAGTGATGTTTCATCACGCCAAACTGCACGAATTACGTTATGAATTGCTGCCCACACCCCCCGTATTCGCCTGACCTGGCTCCCTGCGAGTTCTTCTTGTTCTCATAGATAAAGAAAAGGCTCGCAGGAAAAAAATTCAGCTGCAGTAAGGAGGTTATTGCCCAAACAGAAGCGTATTTTGGTAAGTTGGACAATGTCTATTTTCTGGAGGCGTTAAAAAAATGGCAAGGACGTTGGGAAAAAAGGGGACAATGTTGAAAAATAAAAATTGTGGTTTTTGAAAAAAATAGCATCTCTAATCCTAACACGGGTACTTATTGAACCACCCTCGTACATTACATTCTTATGAGGCTCAACTTGTCATTCCTCGTCCAACCCTTATCAATCAGTCTTTGGAATGATTTGCCCAGGATTGTGTTTGGCACCGAATACACTTTGCAGCGATTCAAGATCAACGTGAAACGCTTTTTCCGCACGCGTGTCGCTCCGGTAGCGCTTAACGGATTTCTTTAAGAAGAACATGTTATAGAAATTCCATTTCCGGCCTAATAATGAAATCAGTATTAATTTTTGGCATGTAATTATTTTTAGTGTTGCCCAACAAACTATGGAAACATTGATTCATCCTATCTTTTTGTGACTCATGGTAATAAAAAAGGATAACCAGATATCTACGTTCGAATTTTCCTAAACCCTTCTACCGATACAAAACAAAGCTCTTTTATCTTATCTCACATATCCTAATTAGTCTTATCACTTTACACCATTTTGTATGAGACAGGTGTTACAGTTGAAATTATTTTACAATTTTTCTACGGTTTCATAGCCTTAATTAAAAAGGGTTTTACATAAAAAGTGTTCGGAAAAAGAGTTCCAATATGACCAGTATAGAAACAGTCGGTACTGTGGTGCTGAAATTCCTGAAACTCGTAAGTGTTGGCTTCATTTTTCGAATTTGTGGTGTATAATTGTGTTTTATTGGGCGTTTACTTTTGATAAAATGGTGATAAATTTGTTCTAGTTTTATTTTTGAACGATTACTAAGTGACGCATGACTCAGATATGTGAACGAGGTTTGGAATACAAAAAAAAACATCAAAGGCTGTTTTTCGCTACTTACTTATTATGAGTTCACGTGTTAATAAAAAAAAATAATAAAGTGAAGTCCGTTTATAACAAACTTCAAAAAAATCACTAAAAATGGTTCGCTATATCCGAAGTTCGTTACAAACAGTAAACAAAATCTAATATCATTTTTTCACTACTTTTTTATTTAAATTAGGCGCTAATGTTTAGAAAAAAGAATAATAATAATTATTAAATTAAAAGAAAACTTTCAAAGGAAAATAAAACAAGGCACACTAAAGTTATTATGTATGTTGGTACATATGCGAGTATAAACGAAAACATTAAAATACGTAGTTTATATAATAAAATCAGTAATTTTCGTTTGTACAGTTTTGCTTGAAAAAGAAATAGTGTTTATATAAGTGTCAAGGTTACAAAAACTAATCCATATATGTTCAGGAACTTCACGAAATTCCAAAAAAATTATGAGTTTCTGTTATTTTCTTAGTCATTTCTAAAGTGGATAGAACATAAATATTATCTCCTTCTCCAAGCTCGTCTTCGTCGTCATTACCGCTCAAAATCTTTCCAGAAGTCACTGATGTCACAATTTGACCATCAGTTAATACACTCCTGGACAAAATTAACGCAACAATATATTAAATGATACAAATCTCTATAATGAATTAATTTTAATAATTTTTAATGAACATTGGTTACACTAAAAGTAAAAAACTTATTCGGATACTTTAAAAGTGAATTAGCTACCAAATTTCTCTATAAGATTCAAATTAAAATTATTCTTAAGACCTAATAACAAAATCGTTGAAATTATGTAATAATGAAAAAAATAAACTGGGACACTAGTAGCAAAATTAATGGTGTAACTGGGACACTAGTAGCGTGTGTTGTCTCCTCTACTTCGGATGACAGGGTTTATGCGCCTAGGCATGCTTCTAATTAAATTTTGGATAAAATCTTGAGGAATTTGCTCCTATTCTGTGATAACTGCATTTTCAAGTTCCCTCAGGTTTCTAGGTGCAGGTATATGACGTTTCACATTTTTCTTAAGGTGATCCCATACATGTTCTATCGGATTCAGATCCGGGCTTTTTGGTGGCCATTTCATAATCGGTATATCAACTTGATTAAGATAATCGAGTACCTCTCTAGCCACGTGAGGTCGAGCGTTGTCTTGCATAAACCGGAAATTGGGCCCCACAAAATGACCGAAAGGCATCACATGTTCTATTACAATATTCTCAAGATAGTAGTCAGCATTCATGGATCTCGTACGGACAGGAACTAACTCTGTGCTAGCATCAAAGCAGATGCCACCCCAGAATATAACAGAGCCACCGCCGAATGGAATCCTTGCAGAGATATTGCAAGAAGCAAATCTCTCTCCTGGCTTCGCCATAATCGCTCACGACTATCTGGATGTTTTAGACTAACCCTAGTTTCATCTGTGAAGAAAACTTGTTTCCAATCATCCACAGACCAGTTTTGGTGATTTCGAGCAAAACGTAACCTGGCAACTCTGTTCTCTCTAGTAAGCAAGGGCGCAGTGGCTGGTCTCCTACTGTTTAATCCAGCTTCATTTAACCGTCTTCTAACTGTTTTAGAAGAAATTGTGACATTGCGAACAGTTTCGAGTTCGTTTCTTATTATAGAACTAGTGACAGTCCTGTTTCTTAAAGCATATTGTCTTATAAAACGTTCATCTAGGTCGCTAGTGCATCGTTTTCCCCCTTGCCCTAGCCTTCTAGAATAAGTTCCTACTTCATTCAAGCGTCTTACCATACGACTTATTGTGGAACGATGTTTGCCTAACAAATTGGCAACATAACTCTGACAATATCACTCGTCCAATAAAACTGAGGCTCGCACTACCTCGTGTTCAGTTAAATTCCTTGTTCGATTCATTTTTCTAATTATTCGGGGTCAAAAATAAAACATTCTACCACAAAAACGTATTACTTTGAGAAAGGGAACAATTTATAAGCTTACTTTTAAAGAAAATCTGTAGCATTATTACAGAAAATTGTTTATCTTCTAAAAAATTCCTTAAAACTGTAAACCTAAACGAATTGTTTTGATTTCTGTCATGAACAACGAAACAAAATATGCATAGCCTACTATTCAAATACTCGATAAACTTTAAAACTGACATAAGAAAAAGATAAATTAATTTTCAGATTGTTGCGTTAATTTTGTCCAGGAGTTTATTTCTCTCGTTATTAATTCATTATCAGCACATACATATTCTTCAAAATTAAAGTGATTAAACATCTTTTTAATCTCGATTTCCACTGTACTTTGTTGAATGTGAGCATCGTAAAGAAATTCTAGACAATCAGTAGGATCTTCTCGATGTTTTTCAATCCAGTCAACGGAGTTCATCTTCTGAGTCATATCTACATTCTTTCCTTTCCGCTAACAGTTTGCAATGGTTTCTCTACTGACTCTTTGCCAAACCATATGGATAAAGTTTATAGCGTCCAATAGAGTTACAGAAAAAATGTTACCTTTATCGATCGTCTCTAACATTTTCATAAGTAAAATCTTCCTATAATGACATTTTAAAGAATGTATCACACCTTGATCCATAGGCTGGAGCTTTGCACTTGTGTTTGGAGGCATAAAAACCAATTTTATTTGCGGTATATCAACTTCAGGGTGCGCTGAACAGTTGTCAATCAAAAGTGATATTTTTCTGTTTGTGAGTTTTAATTCTTTTTCTCATTTGATTAGTTCGTTTTTAAAAATTTTTGATGTCATCCAGGCTTTACTATTTGATTTGTACTTTACTGCTAAATGTTTGTTTTTAAAACCCCTGGGATTAGCGGACTTTCCTATCACCAACAATTTTCTTTTCTCTGTTCCAGACATATTTGCAATTACCAGCACAAGACAGTAAACCTTACTTCTGATAATTTTCCACAAGCACAATTCTTTCCGACAACCTTTAATGTCTTATCAGGCATCATCTTGTAAAATAAACCCGTTTCATCCGCATTAAAAATGTCCACAAAATCCATAACTGTCTCGAATTTCCGGCCATACATTGGCCAACCAATAATCAACAACAGTCATATCCACTCCTGCAGTTTCTGCTACTATCTTACCCCCACTAATATTATGTCGCTTTTTAAATCGTTTAATCCAACTTCTAGAACAGTTAAACTCGGTGTTCTCTATTTTCTTTCCGAATTTACTAGCTTATTCTTGTAAAGTATAGCCAGTAATAGGAACATGTTCATGTCGTTTTTGACTAAACCATTTAAGGAGTCCTTTATCGACTTGGTCATGTGTAGATTTTCTTACTTTTTACAACTAAAGTTTCTTTTATCATAGATAGATAAAATATCTTGCCTTTTCTTCCATATGGTAGAAACCGTAGATTTAGTTAAATTCAACTGTTTGCAAACATCACTTTGTTTAACATTTTCTATTTTCCTTATAATATCGTGTTTGTCTTTT
This sequence comes from Pachyrhynchus sulphureomaculatus, assembly GCA_019049505.1. Classification (NCBI taxonomy): domain Eukaryota; kingdom Metazoa; phylum Arthropoda; class Insecta; order Coleoptera; family Curculionidae; genus Pachyrhynchus; species Pachyrhynchus sulphureomaculatus. Next base: position 169,648,062 of record CM032455.1, on the reverse strand, counting down.
AAAGTAAACGCTTTACGTACAGAAACACGTTCACACGTTACATTCACTTTGCTACTTTGATCAAATATGCATTAGAACCGCATAACACAATAAGTGAATTGGAAATAATACTGCTCGAACTAGCGACGCGGCGGAAACAAGTAGAATAGGGGTTCCCAGCGAGTTTAGGTGCATTCCCTAGATCAAGTCGCGCGACATCGAGCACTGGGAGTGGCAAGTTCGTTATAAACCAACACAAAACATCCAAATTTGGTTCGCTTTATCCGGAAGTTCGTTATAACCGATAAAAATTTGCATTGGTCTTATTTAAGTTTTTTCGTGCATTATAAAATAGTTCGTTTTAACCGGAAATTCACTATAAACGGGTTCGTTATAAGCAGACTTCACTGTAAATGAAAATATTCCATGATTCATTCTTTCAACGATCTTGTTATTCCCACGATTTCCTTATACAAAATTAGGAACCGGAGCGACCTGTGTGCGAAAAAAGCGATTCACGTTGATCTTAAATCGCTGTAAATTGAACACATTCCTGGGAAAATCATTTCAAAGGGATGAGGTTCTCCATATAAAAGACTGCTTAAAAAGGATTGTCGAGGAGTAACCAGCTGAACCTTACAAGGATGTGATGTATTAGCGCGACGTAAATTCCTAGCATGCACCGATCTGGGAGAAATTAAAAGGACTACATCCATCGAACACTATCCATAAAAATACTAGCAAAATAGACTCAAGTTGCCAACCGTTCTTCGATGTTCCAAGGAATTAAGGCTGGTGGTGAGTTCTGAGTATCCAGACAGTAAAGTAGCTCTCTTCTGAATAGAATCCAACAAATACAGTGTGTTTGGGAACAAAGCCCCAAATATGGAAGCAGTATTTCATCGTTGGTTGAATTTGTACTTCGTACAGAATTAACATTTGCTGTGGACTGTAAAGCCTTCTAGTTCGAAATAATTTTCCTAGCTTTTGAGCTCGCTTGCATGCAACATATTCATCCCAAGATATATTTTCTACCAAATTAACGCCCCACAAATTCAGTGACGATCCTACAGAAATAGAGTATCCCAACACAAATCTATCCGTTTCAGCAACACCTGGGATTTTGTAGCGATGAATTCTGCTTGGTTACTGTTACTCCAAGACAGAATTTTTTTCAGATCTTCGTTAAGGTGAACAACTTCCTGCTAATCGTGGATATTTGTATGCATTCAAAGTAAATGAAAAAATAAGCGTACTGATGTAGATTGCGTGCCTGATCCTTTCCAGCAGATCTAGAAAATTACTGAGATGTTAAGGGCAAGCATGTGCACCCCTCTTCTCGATAGTTTTGTGCCATTATCACAATCCCTCAGAGCTCAAAAAGTCACTTTTCACTTGAATCTCAGTTTATTTGAAACTAAAGAAGGACCTGGCAATCCGACTATCAGCAACAAGGTCCGCTGTTCAAAAACATAATATTTCTTCTACAACCTGATAAAAGCAAATCTTTTTTTTATGGGTCTAGCACACGTGCTGCAAGGAAGAAGTCCCTAAAGCGCTACAGGAGCGACACGTGTGCGCAAAAAGCGATTCGCGTTGTTCTTGAATCGCTGTAAATTGTAATCGGTTGGAAACACAGTCCTGGGCAAATTATTCGAAAGGGATGATGTTCTCCATATAAAAGACTGATTGAAAAGCGTTGTACGAGAAGTAACAAGCTGAACCTCATACGGATGCACCGTTCTGGGAGGAATTAAGCGAGTCACATCCTTCGAACACTTTCCAAGAAAATACTTGTAGAATAGGCTCAAGTCGCCAACCGTTCTTCGATGTTCCAGCGAATCAAGGCCGCCGGACAGTGCCGGGTCTCCAATCAGACGAACAGCTCTTCTCTGAATAGAATCCAACAAATGCAGTGTATGTTTGGGAGCGGAGCCCCAAACATGGGAGCAGTATTCCATAGTTGGTCGAATTTGAGCTTTGTAAAGAATTAACAGTTGTTGTGGAGGGTAAAGCTTTCTGGTTCGAAATAATATTCCCAACTTTTGAGAAGCTCTCTTTGCTATACCTGCAACATGTTCATGCCAGGACATATTTGCTCCCAAATTAACGCCCAACAAATTGAGTGACGATGTTAGAGGAATGGAGTGCCCCGACATGACTATGTCGGGTTCAGCAACGTTAACTTTTTAGAAAAAACTGCCGACTGGGTTTTTGTAGCGTTAAATTCCCCTTGGTTACTGTCACCCCAAGATAAAATTTCTTCCAGGTCTTTGTTAAGTTGAATGATTTCCTGCTGTCTGCGGATATTCGTCTGAGTAGCCGATGTCCGAGCGTTCAAAGTGAATGAAGAGATAAGCGTACTGTCATCTGCAAAGCTGTAGATTGGATTCTCGGTCTTTTCCAGCAGATCGTTAATGTAAATGAGAAAGAGAGTAGGAGAGAGTATGGAGCCTTGAGGTACACCGGCGTTGATAGTGAAGGTGTTAGAAAGAAATCCGTCGACTGCCACTCGTAAAGAACGCTCTCTGAGGAAACATGAGAGCCACAAACAGAACTTTTCAGACATACCATAAGAGCGTAGCTTAGCCAACAGCCCATCGTGCCAAACACGGTCGAATGCCTTGGATATGTCAAGTGCAACCGCTCGAGATTCTCCAAAGTGTTCAATTGCGTTGTTCCAAACGTGTGTTACATAAGTCAGAAGATCTCCTGTTGATCTATTTTTACGAAAGCCATATTGATGATCGCTAATAATGTTGATGTTTTAGAAGATGCTGATTGATAGCCTTTTCCATGACTTTCGATATTATTGAAAGCAGTGCGATTGGTCGGTAGTTATTTGGCAAGATCTTCTTGCCTTTTTTAGGTATCGGCTGAACTATGGCACATTTCCAGCAAGAAGGAAATATTCCCTTTCTGTAGGATTGGTTGAAAAATCTACAGAAAACTGGTATTAGTTCCCTTGCACAGTTTTTGAGAACTATGGCAGGTATTCCGTCAGCGCCAGAAGCTTTTTTGGTGTCTAGCTTCATTAACAACAACTAACAATATTAATGGGTGTGTTTTTAAACACTTGCTGTCACTCTTTGTATTTTAATTAACAAATCTCTGGTATAAATCATCCTGTACCTACCTTCCAGTAACTCGTTTTTAGTTTCGATTAAGACATAGCGTTTTGGATTCCTCTGGATCGTGCTGCTTTTGTCAGTGTCAGGGTCCATCTAATTATTTGCTCAGGTTTTCTTTGTGTTTATTATGATGGTTTTCACATTTATTATTTCTCTAATTCTTTCGTTATTAATATATTGCAGTATATTTTGTAGCCAAGGAAGGGAGGTATAGGTGCCCTAGTCCTTATGGATATAGAAACTAGCGTCCATTAAGAACAGAGTGTTTTTATAGGGGATACTTTTTATGAAAGATTGTTTTCCTCCGATCAGCAATGTTTGTAAGTTTTGAGAGTTCCTTTTGTAGGATTCCTTTTAGTAATACATCTTCAACCCCTCGTTATCGATTTTTAGTTTACTGTGTTGAAAAGGGATTAAGCGTTTAGAGTTTCAGTGTAAGAAGTTTTTTTTTCATCATGTGAATTCTCCCTCTGGTTGTCGTTGGACACCCTCACATTTATCGATTGACGCTTTTCCTCTATAAACAACTCTGCCTTTAATATCTATATACTCATCTACCCGCTCCTTGAAACTGAAGATTGGTTCCACTCTTCGCCAGGAGTCCCCCTCCACCGCATTTGGTTATTCTTGCATGCATTTATTTAGTTGCCAGGTTTTACGTCCACAAAAGATTAGATTTTTAAAGGTAGAACACATAGAGGCTTTTTCTTTTCTTTCGAAATAATTTTCGACCAAAGTAGTGAATTCACAGCGCTGATAATTTTCTTCTCCTATATTCTTTCTTGTATTTCTCTCTCCAACATCCAAAGTTACAGACGAATAATAACACAAGGGAACAGCTGTTTTGGTGTCGAGGTTTTTTGAGCTGATTCTATATCAATTTGATGTCCTGAATTCAAATAACGTATTCATTTGTACCTAGGAGCTCAAATTTTTAAGATATACAATTTTAGAGAAATATAAGTTACATTATTGTAACTCAAATCCGTAAGTGTAGTAAACAAAAGTAGATACGAAATTTTTATTTTAGTTATACAAAATACAATATTATGTCGTACTTACAAACAAAAAAAAAACATTGAAGAAATGAAATAGTCACTCAACACTTGGAAAGCTTCTTTTCCGCGACATTCTTGAATGTTTTTTTAAACAGTCCCTTTTTAAACTCCAGCAGTAATCTGCCATCATGTGCATGTCCCATCTTCCTTGGTAGCGGTCCTCCATAACTTTAATATCTTGGTGAAATCTTTCTCCTTGTTCCTCACTCATGTCTCCTAAATTTTCTGGAAAACGGTCTAAGTGGCTGTGTAAATAGTGTATTTTAATACTCATATTGCACCCTAAGGATTTGAAACTATTAAGCATCTTGTTAACCATTTCAACATAGTTTTGAGCTTTATGTTTGCCTAGAAAATTTTCTACAACTGCAACAAATGATGTCCAAGCTTCTCGTTCAACTTGATTCATTGAATTTATGAAGGCAGGATCCTTAATTAATTTTCTTATTTGTGGGCCGTCAAATATCCCTGCTTTGAGTTTTTCTGTGCTCAACTGATGCATTTTTACCCCTATATATGCAAAACAAGACCCATTCTTATCAAGAGCCTTTACAAATTGCTTCATTAAGCCCAACTTTATATGTAACGGAGGAAGTATGATTTTTTCTCTTTCAACCAAAGCGTCGTTAATGACATTCTTTTCCCCAACGTCCATGTTTTCTCTCTGAGGCCAATCTTTTCTAACCCAGTGGTGTGTTTTGTCCCTACTATCCCAGAGGCACAAGAAACACGGATATTTCGTGTAACCACTTTGCTGCCCAAGAAGAAAGTTTACCATTTTTAAGTCTACACAAATCATCCATTGATGTTCGTAATACTTTATCTTCTGCAAGACCAAAGCTATGGTATTATATTCTTCTTTCAGTTTCGTTGAGTGAGCTAGTGGTATTGAACCATATTTATTCCCATTATGTAGAAGGACACATTTTAAACTTCGCTTTGAACTGTCAATAAATAGGCGCCAATCATCTGGAATATATTCAGAATGTCCCATTTCTTTCATGAGTCCCCTAATTTCGTGACAAAATACAAGATTGTCTTCTTGAGAAAAGAATGGTAGCAGATCTTTTTCTCTTGTACGGTAAAAGGTAATTTTGGTTCCTTGTTCCAGTAAATTTTTGTCGTTCAACCTAGAAGCCAGTACTTTAGAAGCTTTTTTCGATAAATTGAGATCCCTGGTGAGATCATTTAATTCATTTTGATTGAAGCGTTGAGGAACTGATGACGTCCCCTCATAGTCACTGTTAGTTTCATTAGCATCAGAACTTTTATTAGCATCAGAAGAGCGATCAGAGGGAAAATATTCGTCATCAGAGATATGTGGTAGCTGATGAAATTTTGGAATCGGTATTTCATCTGAGTGCGGGATAGGGCGTATTGCCGAGTCTAAATTGGGATAAGTCCACTTACTGCGGTTATTTCGATTGATTCCATTAGTATTTACTAAACAGAAATAACAATCATTGAAGTGGTTTTTTGGTTCTCTTCAAACCATTGGTACGCCGAATTTTAGACATTTTCTTTTCCCGGTAGTCCACTGCCGTAAATGCTCTGTACAAGTTTTACATACGAGATGCGGGGCCCACGTTTTGTCCTGATCACCAAGCTTAACTCCAAAGTATCCAAGATACGCTCGCTTTACAAAGTCAGTAATAGTTTGTCTGTTTTGTTGAAACATGTATTCTCCGCATATATAGCAAAACACATCAGGTTGATTTACACAACTTCTTCTTGAACTGGAACCTGAACTCATTTAATTCGATCTACTCTCATTAGTAAGAACGCACAAACTGACGAGACTTACCCGAGTTAGGTGATTAAAAGGGTCAGTTCAGGTACCTGATAGGCAATGGTTCCACTATTTATAGATTTACCTGGAATTTACTCAATTACAGACTGACAATAAAAACCATTGTACCTACATTAATGAATATATAATAATTTTAGAACTCTCATAAATGAATATACTGAATAAAAACCACATCTAAATCTATCTAAAAAAGTAGAGCGGATAGAGAAAAACGGATTGCATGTATAGATTTAGCGTCCCAAATATAGTTAAAATCAGCTCTAAAATCCCAGGCACCAAAACAAAAATATTTTTTTGTTGCCCTGTGTAATCAGTGTATACGTCCCCACCGAAGATGCACCAGACGAGACTAATTTTTATCATTCTTAACAAATATTTAGGATGAAAAAACCACCTAGTTATCAAAATAACGCCCAAAATCACACAAATGAACAAAAATACATCAAAACAAAGCCGATAACGCTATCGAAAATTCTCTTTTAGGGTCTGAACATCATAATTTTAATCCTCTACAGAACAGGGTCAGATGGAACGTTCCTTGGAGTGGGGGGAACATGGAATATGGCTGAAAATAAAAATGCGGACGCGGAGATTTTTGCTTCGGGTGTATTTGTAGGATACATAATATATACTTTCGTGTCCCTTATAGCTATATGTTTTGCAGCTGGAGATCATAAAACGTACGGTATATGTATTATGGTTTCCTCAAATTATAAATTCAAAAAATATGTATGATAATTTTAATTAGAAGTTTGTTATATTAAGAAATATCTTTTTTGACGTACAAAAAAATCTAAAAAAATGTTCAAAATGTGGAAGAAATTTAAAAAAGTAATCCGACACAATAAAAAGAAGGCATAAGTATTTATGTCAAAGATGTGATGACTTTGGTAAATAGTTCCCTCTAGTTGTAATATTGAGCAACTTTGGTTAAGTTTTAATTTAAATAATAAGAATGTCTCGGTGGGTGTAGTTTATCGTCCACCTGATTTTAATATAATGCATTTCATAGAGATATTCGAGCAGGATATTTCTTCTTTTTTGTCATTACATGATGAGTGTCTGTGTCTTGGAGACTTTAACGTTGACTTATTAAAACATGATACTCCGTGTACCCGTCATTTTTAGTGTTCCGTACGGAACACTTATAAGATCACTTCGGTGTCTGTCTGTCTGTCTGTCTGTCTGTCACACCCGATTTTCTCGGAAACTATTTGACATAGAAAGGTGAAATTTGGTAATAATATAGGAATTGATGGCCTCATCAGAGCCATGTAGTTTTGAGAATTAAATTTTGACTTAAGGGGTTAGTTTTGGGGTGTGAAGTCGGAAGTGAAAAAAAAATTTTTTTACTAGGTCATCGAGTGTGGTGTCAAATGAAAGCTTGTGAAAACACGAGTAAAAAAATATATATATAATATTATACTTGCGCGCACTTTTCTTTGTATTATTTTTAAAAATTCGCGAAAAATCGCCTTATCTCGAAAAGTACTTATCAAAAAATTTCGAAAAAACTCTGGAATATTCTCCACGGGGTGTAGATTGAACGAAAATTATCACGAGTGCATTACCTTTAATAATTTATATGGTATATAAAAAAAAACAAAAATTTCAAGGTCATCAGATTTCAGTAAAGATTGGCAACAAACTTTGTTGAAAACTCATTTGTGGTGTGTTTTGTGAAGTCACTGATCATTTTATACCACCCTAACAAAAAATTTTATTTTAAAAACAATCAACGTACGGAACACTAATTGTGCAAGTTCAACTTGCACTTGACCGGTTTTATTTAAATTTAATTGAATCTTTAAACTTGTCCTAAATAGTGGATGCTCCGACACGAATTACTCTCACTAGTGCGACCTTGATTGACCTAATTTTAACAAGCAATGTCGAAATTATTAATAATGTTCAGGTTGAGCCAGTTTATAATATATCTGATCATGATACTATTAAATGTGTTTTTAAACATTTCAAATCCTCCGAAAATACCCCTTTTTAAAATTATTAGAGACTTCAAAAATTTTGACCTTGATACCTTTGTGGCCAATTTACATGGGGCTTCGTTCGATAATATTTTTTTGTTGGAAAATATAAAGGACAAGGTTCAGTGTTTTAATAATACTTTAATAGATGTTTTTAACGTTCATGCCCCTCCAAAGCGTATACGTATAACTAAGAAATTTGCACCATGGTTAACAGATAATATTCGATTTTTAATATCTTTGAGAAATAATGCACACTCTAAGTGGCGTAGGACTAAAAATGTGGCTCATTACAATTATTACAAATCTCTTAGAAATTATACTACCTTGGCATGTCGTAGAAAGAAAAAAGCCTACTTTTCCCAAAAACTTAATACCGGTGGAGTTAATAAAATTTGGAGGGAACTCGATATGTTAAATCTTAGAAAAGGAAAACCGGATATTCCTTCATCACTTTCCGATCCTGATACTCGTAATATGAATGACTATTTTATTAATGGAATCGCTAAGCTGAGTCCAAACCCTGAACAGATTAATTGTATCAAAACAATAAAAAGCCTGGGGTAGAAAATTTTGATTTTCATATAGTTGCTGAAGAGGATGTGATTAAACTGTTTTATTCCATAAAGACTAATGCGGTGGGCGTTGACGGGTTAAGTATAAAGCTTTTGCTTCTTGCCACTCCATATATAGTACCCTTTATTACACATATAGTGAACTGTTGTCTGCTCTCGGGTGAGTTTCCTGATCATTGGAAACATGCGATTGTTACACCTTTGCCTAAAGTTGCATGCCCAAATGAGTACAAAGACTTAAGGCCCATAAGTGTTCTTCCCGTCCTCTCTAAGATTTTGGAACGGTTCATGGAGTCACAACTCCGTTGCCACACTGATAAATTCTCCATTTTGCCCAAATTTCAATCGGGATTTAGACCAGGTCATAGCTGTGAGACAGCCCTTTTGGAAGTAATTGATGACATACTCAGGGGCATCGATGGAGGGTGCTTAGCAGTTTTGACCCTCATTGATTTTTCTAAGGCCTTTGATACAATAAGTCACAGCCTTCTTTGTTCTATACTAACATACATTGGTCTCAGTAACAACAGTTTAAGATTATTGCAAAGTTTTTTAAGTAATCGAAGTCAATCAGTGTGAGTCGCCGATATTGAGTCGAGACCTTTACCAATCACCTGTGGTGTCCCACAAGGTTCCATTTTGGGACCTCTATTATTTTCAATTTACACTTCACAACTAATACATCGGGTGAGGTATTGCAAGGTACACTTGTATGCCGACGATACGCAGCTTTATCACATATGTCGTCCTAACGAGATTCACAGATACGTCAGAGAAATCAATGATGATCTGGTGGGAATGATTTCTGCTGCCAGTGACCACTCCCTATCAATTAATACAAAAAAAAGTACAGTCATGGTTTTTGGTACTCAGAGGCTCAGTAGCAGTTGCTTACCACATATTAATATTAAAATCAACGGGGAAGTGTTACGGATTGATGACAAATGTAGAAATTTAGGCCTTACTATGGACTATAATTTGAGGTACAGATCGCATGTGAGCATAGTTATACGTCGGGCGTACTTTAATTTGAAGATGATTTACAATTCTAGGGACTATTTAAATCAAAAATTGAAAACTATATTGTGTGAGTCTCTGGTATTGTCCAGATTAAATTTTTGTGATACTATATATGGATTTTCAATAGACTCATCCGATAGACGACGTATCCAAGTTCTTCAAAATTCATGTTTGCGAGTAATATTTGGTATTCGTAAAAGGAATCACATTACACACAAATTGTTTGAACTGGGATGGTTAAATATGAATGATAGACGTTGTTTGCATGCGGCTTGTTTATTCCACAAAATTGTCTTAACGGGTGTTCCCTCCTACCTACATAGAAAAATTACCTTTAGATCAGATGTTCATAATTTGAATGTCCGTTTTCGAGGTCGCCTTACACCTCCGGCTCACAAAACTGAAAAATTTAGATCGTCCTTCTCTTTTCAAATAGCTAAGATTTATAACTCAATTCCAGAAAATATAAAACTATTAGATCTTAGGTCATTCAAGGCGGCGTATAGGAGGATTTTGTTAAATATATAAAGATATAGTACTTATTTATGTAAATTTTCCTTCAGAAAGGAATCTCACTAGCTCCTGAGTGTATCTGTGCTCTGTATGAATTCTATTGTTTATCTCGGATATGTTGGGGTGACTCGCCTGTCTGTTTAACAATTTAATTTATACCACGGTTTTTTTTTTTTGTTTGCTCTAGTTTGTGTCATGAGCCATTCTCTATTTTCTTTGTCTTTTTTTTTTCTTTTTTCCTAACACTTACAACATTACACAGTTTTATTAAGATACTAGCACAGTTTAATAGATAAATATTGTATTCGATAAACTTTAGTATTAGGATGCTTAAGGTAAAGAACAGGGGGAATGTTTGTACCTTCATGGTCTTACATTCCCAGCTGACCTTCGGCATTTTCCAATTTAATGTAGCATTTTGTTTATTTAGTTTATGATGTTTTGTTTTCTCTTTCATAATTGGAAATAAAGACCATATTTATTTTATTTATTTATTTATATTGTTGTAATAATACACTTAAAGACTCTAAGAATGTCCTTTTTCCTTAAATTCAGAGCCTAGTCGTCAGAGGTTTTGATCTCTCATTAAATGTGAGAAGGCTGCATTTTGGCACACGGGTAGTTTTTTGAATGTAGAATACGATAACAAAAAGTTTACTAAAGTTTGATGTACGCTAAGCCCACAAAATCCAAATCAGAAATAAAAACCGGTCAAGTGCAAGTTGAACTTGCACAATTAGTGTTCCGTACGTTGATTGTTCTAAAATACAAATTTTTGTTATTGTGGTATAAAATGATCAGTGACTTCACAAAACACACCCCAAATGAGTTTTCAACAGAGTTTGTTTCCAATCTTTACTGAAAACTGGTGACCTTGAAATTTTGGTTTTTTTTATACACCAAATAAATTATTAAAGGTAATGCACTCGTGATAATTTTCGTTCAATCTATACCCCGTGGAGAATATTCCAGAATTTTTTCAAAATTTTTTGATCAGTACTTTTCGAGATAAGGTAGGGGACAGCGATTTTTTGAAAGTAATACGAAGAAAAGTGTGCGCAAGTATTACATTATATATATATTTTTTACTCGTGTTTTCATAAGCTTTTATTTGACACCACACTCGATGACCTAGTAAAAAAAAATTTTTTTTCACTTCCGATTTCACCCCTCAAAACGAACCCCTTAAGTCAAAATTTATGTTACGGTGATATAAAATGATTAGTGACTTCACAAAACACACCCCAAATGAGTTTTCAACAGAGTTTGTTTCCAATCTTTACCGAAAACTGGTGACCTTGAAATTTTGTTTTTTTTTATATACCATATAAATTATTAAAGATAATGCACTCATGATAATTTTCTTTCAATCTACAACCCGTGGAGAATATTCCAGAATTTTTTCGAAATTTTTTGATAAGTACTTTTCGAGATAAGGCCCGGGACAGCGATTTTTTTTCGCGAATTTTTAAAAATAATAGAAAGAAAAGTGCGCGCAAGTATAATATTATATATATATTTTTTACTCGTGTTTTCACAAGCTTTCATTTGACACCACACTCGATGACCTAGTAAAAAAATTTTTTTTTCACTTCCGACTTCACCCCCCAAAACTAACCCCTTAAGTCAAAATTTAATTCTCAAAACTACATGGTTCTGATGAGGCCATCAATTCCTATATTATTACCAAATTTCACCTGTCTATGTCAAATAGTTTCGGAGAAAATCGGGTGTGACAGACAGACAGACACCGAAGTGATCTTATAAGTGTTCCGTACGGAACACTAAAAATTCGGTTTTTCGGTAATATCTCGAAAAATGAAAAAGATATCGAAAAAACACCACGAGAAAAAGCGGAAAATTTTACAAAAAAATAGTATAGATTTTTTTTTTCCAGATTTTTTTTGTTAGCGTGAGAATTTATTAAAAATTCGGATAGGTGGGGGCGGGCCAAACAGGTTAATCTGAAAGTCTATGCGCACCGCAGGTGTTTTCAGAGTGTAAAAAAAAATATTAAAAGATAGCTTTTTGAAGAGAGGAGATTTTCAGCTTTCCGATGATATGACTAGTTTTTATCTTTGTTGCTTTATAGTTTGTAAAACTTAAAACGAAATTTTTGTTTGCATGATTTTTCATGGACATGCAGTAAATTACAAATATTTAATAAAATATAGTATCGAAAAAAAACTCTTGTGCATATATCAATATTATACCTTAAGTTTCAATATCAAGAATAATTAAAATTGCCCACATTGTCTGTGTTATTTAAAAATTGAGTTTTAAAATATGAAAATTTGCCTGCTGTAGTGCATTGCCGGTAATTTTATGTTCAAAGCAATACGAAACGGTCAAAAAAGTAGGAATTTTTTTTTCTTTCTGGTTACAGTTAAAAGTATACTTGATATTAGAAAATCATTAAAAACTTAAGGAAATTTTTTTTTGTAATTTTGCTCTTAAAAAAGTATTTATGATAAACGTGTTTTTTGCTTATTATTAACCATACAATTTAAACTTAAATAAAAAAAAAACGGTCAAGTGCAAGTTGAACTTGTGCATTTAGTGTTCCGTCCGTTAATTGCTTTTAAAATAAAAAATTTTGTTACGGAGGTATAAAATGATCAGTGACTTCACAAAACACACCCCTAATGAGTTTTCAACAAAGTTTGTTGCCAATCTTTACTGAAAATTGATAAACTCGTGATAATTTTCGTTCAATCTACACCCCGTGGAGAAGATTCCAGAATTTTTTCAAAATTTTTTGATAAGTACTTTTCGAGATAAGGTTTTTTTAAAAATAATACAAAGAAAAGTGCGCGCAAGTATTACATTATATATATATATATATATATATATATATATATATATATATATACATATATACAGTCCCTGGCCAAATTATTAAACGCACTGTATTTTTTTTTAGTAATTTTATGTTTCTTAAGAGTTTTTATGCAATAATGGTATATTTAAACTACAATATGTTATTATTGATTTTTATTTAAAAGAATTGTTGTAGACTACATATTTGTATTTATTTTTAACATATGTTGACAAAGTGATACATGAACGTAAACAAGTACAAACCTGTATCAGTCGCGAATCGAGTCAGGTACGGACGTGTTTCTGTGGCTTTATGGACTGTGATTGTTTGTTTAACAGTTTTATACTACTCAGTTATTAGTTTATTTTGTATGCAGTGTTTTAAAAAAGTAATTGGACTATTTTCATTATGGTTAGAAAAGGCGATCTTTCACCACGTAAAAAAGCTGAAGTGAAGGCCCTTGTGATTGCGAAAACATTTACAAACCGAGAAATATCACGAAGATTGGAGGTTTCTGAAGCTAGTGTACGACGCGTAAAAAAGAAAATTGAGTCAGGGAAGGAATTAAGCCCGAAAAGAAAGAAAAGATGCGGTAGAAAACCAATTTTCACTCCACGGTCAGAGAGATGTTTGAAGAAAATTTGTGTAGAAAACAGATTTGCTACCACAAAGGTAATAAAATCACAACTCCAGGATGCTAGCGTAAATGCTTCTGAGCGCACTGTTCGAAGAAAATTGAAAGAATTAGATTTTAAGGCCTGTCGCCCCGCCAGGAAGCCCAAGTTAACAGCTGCAATGAAAGCAAAGCGCCTGAAGTGGGCCAAGCAATGGCAAGACAAAGATGGGGACTTCTGGAGATCAGTAAGATACAGCAATTTAATCAATAATTGATACATTATTATCATTTTCAGTTAAATAAAGCAAATAAACATGGAAGTTTATATATTTTTCCTATTTTTGACAGGTCTGCTTCAGTGACGAAAGCACATTCGAAATTTTGCAGAATAAAACTCAGTATGTGCGTCGTCGTCATGGAGAAAAGTTTCATTCATTTTCCCAGAGAATGGTTTCCAAATGGGGAACCATTCACTTTCATGCAAGATGGAGCTCCCTGCCATACTGCTCGGTCTGTTAAAGCTTTTTTGGCAGAAAAAAATATCCCTCTGTTGGATTGGCCGGGTAATAGCCCTGATATGAACCCCATTGAAAATGTGTGGGAGCTGATGAAAAGAGAAGTGGCTAAAGATGTGATTACCAACAAAACCCAGCTCCTAGAAAAGATTATTCATGTGTGGAATCATCATCGTCAAATGCAGGAGACGGTACAATCTTGCATTGATAGCATGCCGCGCAGAATTAAAGCTTTGATAGCGGCTAAAGGTGGCTCAACTAAATATTGACTTTTACTAACATTAATTTCACTTTTCTTTAAAACTTAATAAACTTATGCTTTTCTAAATTAATGCTGTTTTATTTATGTCAAATAAATAGGTAACTAATTGGATAATATAAAAATAAAAAACAAATCAATTTAAAATAATAAAACGGTACAATATCACTCGGTAATTAATATTTTACATGAAATCTTGCAGTGCGTCTAATAATTTGGCCAGGGACTGTATATATATATATATATATATATATATATATATATATATATATATATATATATATATATATATATATATATATATATATATATATATTTTACTCGTATTTTCGCAACCTTTCATTTGACACCAGACTCGATGACCTAGTAAAAAAAAATTTTTTTTTTCACTTCCGATTTCACCCCCCAAAACTAACCCCTTAAGTCAAAATTTAACTTTCAAAACTACATGACTCTGATGAGGCCATCAATTCCTATATTATTACCAAATTTCAACTTTCTATGACAAATAGTTTCGGAGAAAATCGGGTGTGACAGACAGACAGACACCGAAGTGATCTTATAAGTGTTCCGTACGGAACACTAAAAATATTAAAAGGTAGGAAATGAAAGACAAAAGTCTAAGCTTTAAGTATAAAGTATTTTTATTTCATTTAAACATCCAGGTACAAAGGAAACAGTTACTGAAAACACAAAAATTCTAAATTACTCTTAAGAAATTAAATGAAATACGTACTCTCTGGCCGTCATATTGGATCCGCCATTTTGAATTTTTTAAATCTGTCATCGGATTATTAATCAGCACCCCGAGAAAACCCTTTAATAGCCAATTTCAAAATGTTTAACGGAATATAGAAACGTTAATTTAATCATGAATGAGGTTGGAAGAGGTTAAACCAGCTATTTTAGTTTAACTACGAGGCTGGTTTGAAAAGTCCGTGCAAAAATAAAAACTACTTATGTGTTTGGGGTAAACCTTTTTTATTTTTCGACATAATCTCCTTTTAGGCTTATACACTTCGTCCAACGATGTTCTAGTTTGTTGATTCCTTCCAAATAATAGGATTTGTCCAAGTCTGCAAAATATCCATTAGTGTCTGCAATCACCTCCTCGTTTGAATAAAATCTTTGTCCCGCCAGCCATTTCTTCAAATTGGGGAACAAATAGTAGTCCGAGGGAGCCAAGTCTGGAGAATAGGGGGGATGTGAAACGAGTTGGAATCCTATTTCCATTAATTTTGCGACCACAACTGCTGAGGTGTGTGCTGGTGCGTTGTCGTGATGGAAAAGGACTTTCTTGTGGGCCAATCGCGGGCGTTTTTCTTGCAGCTCGGTTTTCAAACGGTCCAATAACGATGAATAATATTCACCTGTAATAGTTTTACCCTTTTCCAGATAGTCGATGAGGATTATCCCTTGCGAATCCCAAAAGACAGTCGCCATAACCTTTCCGGCCAAAGGAACGGTCTTCGTCTTTTTTGGTGCAGATTCCCCCTTGGTACCCCATTGTTTAGATTGTTGTTTGGTCTTAGGAGTATAGTAATGTATCCATGTTTTATCCACAGTGACGAAACGACGCTTAAAGTCCTCCGGATTCTTCTGGAACAGCTGCAAACCATCCTTGCAATACTTCACACGATTCCGTTTTTTGCGGATAGCTTTCTCATGTCCAAATGTTTATGCAAAATATTATGTACCCGTTCAGTCGAGATGCCCACAGCACTAGCAATCTCACGCACCTTAACTCTTCTGTCATCCATCACCATATCATGGATTTGATCAATGATTTCTGGAGTCGTAACCTCCACAGGCCGTCCAGAACGTTCAGCGTCACTTGTGCCCATATGGCCAGTCCGAAAATTTTGAAACCACTTATGAACTGTTCTGATCGAAGGTGCAGAGTCACCATAATGTTTATCAAGCTTCTCTTTAGTCTCCTGAGGCGTTTTGCCTTTCATAAAGTAATGTTTAATCACCACACGAAATTCTTTTTCGTCCATTTCTTGAAAATCACTCGACTTCCTTGATTCACACGAATGCCAAACACAAAGAAATAGACCAATATGGCTGAAACTTGGTGTGCGTTCATTCAAGAGATGCTACTAACTAAACATGACCTCGATACGCGCCGGTGGTGCCATCTCTCGGATTTTGCATGGACTTTTCAAACCAGCCTCGTATTTATAAAACTATAAAAAATAATCTATATACTATTTTTTTGTAAAATTTTCCGTTCTTTCACATGGTGCTATTAGTTTTTCGCTATCTTTTTTTTATTTTTAGAGTTATTTGTGAAAAAATGAATTTTTCATTTTATTTTCGATTTTGTAGGCTTAACGTACACTAGGGCAGCAAACTTTCTACTTATTCTACGTTCAAAAAACTACCTGTATGCTAAAATACAGCCTGTTAACATTTAATGAGAGTTTTTCGTCAAAATTTGCCTCTGACGACTGGGTAGTCAGATAAAGAAATTGTTTTTTAACTCTCTAACTAACTACAAACTTAACGTATTGAATAACGACCCACTTTAGACAGTTCTCTATCTATTAAAAACTTTTTATTTAAATTTAAATCTATTATTTTTTAGTACATTTACTGACATTCTGATGAACCTAGTGGGAGTATTCTTATGGATAGCTGTAGGCGCTACTGCTCTTCACTATTGGCATGGTTACCTCAGTGAGCACAAGTACACTTATGTCAATTCCGAACGACAGGTAAATAGAAAATTTTTAAAAAAATATATTCATTTTTTTTTAAATGTAGATCATTTAAAAATTCTCTGTTAACACTTAACTACGAGGGTGGATGGAAAAGGCTTGCAGTGTTGCAGATGTTAGAAAAACTCCGTCGACGGCCAGTCGCAAAGAACGCTCTTTAACTACTAACTAACCTGAACATAAGAGCTATAAACAGAACTTTTCAGACATACCAGAAGAGCGCAACTTAGCCAACATTATTTGCAATACGTAACGTATAGAAGGAACTTAATTAGAATGGAAAAGCCATAAACATCGATGGCGATCATCTAAATCACCTGCGCTTTGCTTATGATATTGTAATAATAGCCGACAATCTAGGTGATGCCGAACAAATGCTTACAGAATTGCAAATAACATCAGCAAATATTGATCTAAATATTAACTTTTAAACTGATATATATATATATATATATATATATATATATATATATATATATATATATATATATATATATAATATATAATATATAATATATATATATATATATATATATATATATATATATATATATATATATATATATATATATATATATATATATATATATATATATATATATATATATATATATATATATATATATACCATATATATATATATATATATATATATATATATATATATATATATATATATATACATATATATATATATATATATATATATATATATATATATATATATATATATGTATATATATATATATATATATATATATATATATATATATATATATATATATATATATATATATATATACTAGCCGGGCCTGCGGCTCTGCTCGCGTGGACTTGCTTCACCACTATCGTCACTGCTTATTCCTTATGTTACCCAACGTAATAAAATATCTCCCATTATTTTCCGTTATCTCTCAATATTTCTCCTTATCTCCCATCATCTCTACATAATTTCCATTATCTAGGCCTATCTCTGCTCATCTCCCATTATTTCTCCTTATATCCCATTATTTCTCCTTATCTCCCATTATCTCACCTTATCTCCCATTATCTAGGCTTATCTTTCAATATTTTTCCTTATCTCCCATTATTTCTCCTTATCTCCCATTATTTCAACTTATCTCAGCTTATCTCCCATTATTTCTCCTTATCTTCCATTATTTATATTTATCTCCCATTATCTCACCTTATCTCCCATTATCTCACCTTATCTCCCATTATCTCACCTTATCTCCCATTATCTAGGCCAGGGGTGCTCAAAAGGTCGATCGCGATCGACAAGTCGATCGCGAATGCTTTTTGAGTCGATCTCGAGAAAAAAATTCCGATATAGAACTATTCACAGATTTCGTTTTAGGTAATCGCCATCACATGTCAATTTTTTTCTAACCTCAAAAAATAGGTAAAAATTAGTAAAAATTAAGAAAAATATACTCCTAAAAAATTGATTCAAGCTTTTTCATGAATCCAAAGATGTATTAATATGTATTCGGACACGATAAGCTAATATTCATCGATTGGATTGAGCCATACAGTTCTGTTTTCTTTCTAACCTCAATAAATCAGACAGATATAGTGCTTCTCAAATGCAAAAACGAATTCAAATTAAAATTCAACCGATCCTTACCAAATTTGGTACACGGGGATTTTTTGGGTCGCTGATCGCGAATCTGAGGTTGGATTTGCAAAATTCAAGATGGCAGATGTTTTCGCGCCATTTTGAACGCCGAGAAAATTCATCGGTCGATTTTTTATTCTTCTACCTGCATCCAGGGCACCTCCACGTGGTGACGGTGGGCAACGGTGTTACTCCACTAGCCGGCAGAGTCCCTGGATAACGGCTTAGATGCCGTCATGGCAGGTAGAAGAAAGAGAATTACGATGCAGGGACTCGGAAACCCAGTATCGGCGGTTGGTCAGGGTGGGAAAGCGGGCCCGCAGCCGTCGTCATCCAGCGACCGTAGCTGTTTCATGTGTGGGTGACTTGGCTCATGTAGAGTATAAATGCTAGAAGAAAACGGTCTCACGGTACAAGGACTTTTCATAAGTGCGATAAAAACAGTGATTCATTTTGTTATATTTGCTGTCAACATGTATTGAGTAAAATGGGGGTCACCGATAACGGATAAGATTAAAACCTTATATAAGGATTGTTTTTTAACATTGAAATACAGCACCAGGATACAGATTGGGTTCCCCACATCATTTGCAGTTCTTGCAAAATAATGTTGTACATCAATAAGAAGGCGATTAAATATTCCAGACCAGCAATATGGAATAGACCATACAGTGAAAATGATTGCTACTTTTGTATGAATGTTGTATCTAGGCATAACCGAAAAAATAAAAGCACTATTACTTATAACGATGTTTCGACAGTAACAAGACCAACTAAACTAATTCCGCCTCCTGAACCACTTGATGCTGATGTTATGGAAACAAATGATTTCACCTTATCAGTTCATGCCGAAAACATTGAGACTGTCGAAAAAGATTCAAACACTGTTACTAATGAATGTTCTAGTGACAATCTATCATATACTAGTGACACAGATAAAGAATTCCTACCATACAACCGTAAACCAGAACCAATACTCGTATCACAGTCAGAACTTAGTGATCTAGTCAGAGATTTAGGCTTATCCAAAGATGGTTCAGAGCATGTTGCTTCCTTTTTAAAGAAAAGACATTTACTTAAGCCAGAAGCTACGATTTCTTATTATAGAAACAGAGATGAAGAATTTCGAAAATATTTCACAATGGACGAGGAATTGTCACTTTCATATTGTACCGATGTAAAAGGTCTAATGGATGAATTTCAAAATAACTCATACGATCCTGAAGAATGGAGACTGTTCATTGATTCTTCTAAACGGATCATTAAGGCAGTTTTTGCTGCATAATCCCAACGTTTACGCTCCCATTTCGATTGCTCATTCCACAGTTATGGAAGAGCAATATGAAAAATGAAGCAGCTTTTGATAAAAATAAAATATGCTGATCATAACTGGAAAATTTGTGGAGATCTGAAAATTGTAACAATATTGCTTGGCCAACAGTCAGGGTTTACACTTAATCCCTGTTTATAAATGTCTGTGGAATAGCAGAGACAGGGAACGTCATTATAAGAAAAAAATTTGGCCAACAAGAGAATCGTTCACTCCTGGTGAAAATAATGTATTGTTTCCACCATTGGTAGATCCAGGAAAAGTTCTTATTCCCCCGCTTCACATTAAGCTTGGACTTATGAAGCAATTCACGAGAGCAAACGGCCCATGTTTCAAATATTTGCATAAAAAATTTCCGAAATTTTCTGAAGCTAAAATTAAGGCAGGCGTATTTGACGGGCCACAAATAAGAAAATTGTTTCAAGATTCATTATTTGTTACTAAAATGAATAAAGTTGAAAAAGCTGCTTGGCTTAGTTTTAAAGAAGTCACAAACAAACTTTTTGGGAAATAATAAAAGTCCTAAGTACAAAGAAATAGTCGAGAAAATGGTAAAAAATTTTCAAACATTAGGTTGCTTAATGAATCTAAAATTACATTTCCTGGACTCCCACATCGATGATTCCCCAGATAATCTTGGTGATTACAGTGAGGAGCAAGGGGAACGTTTTCACCAAGATCTGAAAATCATAGAAAATCGGCATCAAAGACGATGGGATGACCATATGCTAGCGGACTATTGCTGGTCGCTAAAAAGAGAAACAAGTCCTCAAAAGCGTTTGGGCAGAAAGCCTTTGAATAGGTCATTCGCTGAAAAAAGAACAAGATACAGCCAAAAAAAGGAAAGTTAGGCGCGGGTCTAACCTTCGCAATTCTAGGGCTTAAGGGTCTACTATTTGAGAGTATAGGGTTTAAAAAGTCCTGGTTTTGAGTTTATTGGGTCTCATTTTTAAAGTTACAGGGTTATTGAGGTCTATTTTTTGAGGTTACAGGGTGTGGGAGTCTAAGGTTTCAGGGTTTAGGGTTTAAGAGTATCAGGTTTGAGGATTCCCCAACTGTATACCAAATTTGGTAGGAATCGGTTGGTTTTCAAAAATTTTGTCCGCCATCTTGGATCCGCCATTTTGAATTTTGCAAATCCGATCTCAGATTCATGATCAGCAACCCAAAAAAACCCCCGTGTACCAAATTTGGTAATCGGTTGAATTTTAATTTGAATTCGTTTTTGCATTCGAGAAGCACTATATCTGTCTGATTTATTGAGGTTAGAAAGAAAAACAGAACTGTATGGCTTAATCCAACCGATGAATATTAGCTTAGCGTGTCCGAATACATATTAATACATCTTTGGATTCATGAAAAAGCTTGAATCAATTTTTTAGGAGTATATTTTTCTTAATTTTTTACTAATTTTTACCTATTTTTTGAGGTTAGAAAAAAATTGAGATGTGATGGCGATATTCTGAAGTCAGATTCGTGATCAGCGGGCAAAAAATACTACGAATCTGATATATCGCATCAAAAGTATACCCCACTTTTTTTTTTGTGGGACTGTGTAATATATTACTGAAAGCATCTCGTATGTTAGGTTTTCTGTGATACTTGAGCTATTAAGTCTATGTATAATTGTCTTGTTAGGAGTGTTTTGGAGTATAATAGTGTCACAATGGGGTCCTGTTTATAACTGTCATATTAATCGTCTAGAGTCTGTCCAAAACAAGTTTGTAAAATTCATTTATACAAACTAAAGTTTCCCTACCGCAATGTACCGTACTTGACTCGTACTCAATTAGTAGGTATAGAAACACTTGAAACACGAAGACGCAATGCTTTAGTTTTTATTTTTGTACAAATTACTTAACAGTCAGATAAACTGTCATACTTTGCGGTCCCATGTTGATTTTCGGATTCCAAACAGGACCACTAGATCTCAACAACTGTTTCATATCACTTTTCATCGTACTACGTACGGAACACAACGTTTTTCTAATAGACTGTTAAGTAATAAATGATACAAATTTTAGTGATTTAGATCTGTTTAGATATAGTATGACAACATTTAAAAACAAAATAAGGTGTAGACGCATTAATACAGTAACTCTAAGGCAACGACAGTAACAATTTCTCTGTTATCTTTGTTATTACTTCTTTTTGTAAATTACTATATGTGCATTCTTTTTTTTTGGAACTATGATTATTGTTTTACTATTTGGAGTTTTTGCTCTGTATAAATAAATAAACAATTACAGAAAGATAGCAACAGGAAGAAATAAAAGTGTAAAGAAACTAGTTTCATTGATAGCAATAAAATTGTACAGCAGCAATTATATTAGAGTTTATTTTTTAGGTTGGATTGGCGCTAGGATCCCTCTGTGTACTAAATGGAGCAGCGTATCTTGTAGACAGCGTCATATCTATCATATTCTTGATAAAGGCAAAAATGCAGTAAAATTATGCATTGCTATGCAATAGGTGTATTCCATTCTTCTGCTCTAATTACAATTTCAGCACTCGACTCACGTATTCTGTCTGATCGATATCATCACATTTTTTTATTAAATGATAAGTGACATAAGGTACAAACACAAGTGTACTTTGATCGTAATTAGTGCAGGAAAATAAAAAAAAACACACACACAGTATGTAATATGTTGTACAATTTGGAGATACTATTTTTTTTTTAATTTATGCAATATTCACAAAAATTGGCCGGAAAGTGCTTTATTTAAATTTTTTTCTAAATGGAACAAAAAATTAGATTAGTCTAGTTTTTAGCTATTAGATATTTAAGATAAATTGTGTTGTAATGTATGTATTAACTCGATTTTAATGATTAACCGCCCACGTTAGTAAATAATCCGTATATCTAAAAAGAACAGTCAGCATTGTCGTTTCTGGATATCACTGACCAGCCTCAAGATATATGAAATATTTAAGAATGAACTAATTTTCTGTTACAACAAGGTTCTAGTAAAATTAACTCACATTTTTTATAGTGTGCTATAAAAAGGTCAAAATAATGATGAAATAGGAATGTATAGTATAGATGCAGCAATATTATGATTTTATCCTCTCTGAAGTATCACCAGGAATATTGTCTTGAGTTTTGAACTTCGAAAAACTTGTGTTCTTTTGTTTATAAACAATTAAAATTTTAATTTTCAAAATGCGTTTTTTGAGCTTAAAATGTGATTAACTCCGATTATATAAGTCGGATCGAGATAAAAAAAAAATACATATTCTTCGTAATGAAATTTCCAACAAATTCTCGTTAGTTTTAAGTCGCTCCAGTGCGGACATAACCTACAAAATTGAAAAAGCAGGCAGAAAACTGTTTTTTTTTTTCACTTTAATGTACAGGTCTACTAAGTGAACCGATTGGCTTGAAACTTTTAGAAAATATGCCTTTTGTTACAGCAAAAATATTGAACCCGGTGGGCGCAACTGAATTTGTTATTTAAAATTTGAATTGCCCGCCATTTTATGCCATTTGGTCCACAACGGTATTAATCAAATAACAACAAATGCGTTTTTTCGGTCTTCTTGAAAAAAAATTATTAACGAAAGTGAACTACCAGATCTTATAAAAATTTTTAAATTTTTTTTTCGAAAACCCATTTGTTGTTATTTGATTAATAAACAAATGTAAAAAAAAACAACGGTTAAAATGACTCCATCGGAAAGCTGGCGTGGAAATCGAATTTTTTTTTTTTTTAAAAAAAAAGATTCATTTTGGACCAAATGGCATAAAATGGCTGGCAATTCAAATTTTAAATACCAAATTCAGTTACGCCGACCGGGTTCAGTATTTTGCTGTAACAGAAGTCTCAAGCCAATCGATTCATTTAGTCGACCTGTACATTAAAATGAAAAAAAAAAACAGTTTTCTGCCTGCTTTTTCAATTTTGTGGGTGATGTACGCACTTGAGCGTCTTAAACGAGAATTTGTTGAAAATTTCATTACGAAGAGTTTGTCTTTTTTTACCTCAATCCGACTTATATAATCGGAGTTAGACACATTTTAAGCTCAGAAAACGAACGAAAACTTAAATTATTTATAAACAAAAGATCACAAATTTTTCGAGGTCCAAAACTCAGGACAATACTCGTGGAGAGGATAAAATTATAATATTTCTGTATCTAGACTGTGCAATTTCAAATGCTTTTTTTACTGCACTATTATTACGTTAACCAGTTAACAATTCAAGCTGATTTATTGTTTCAATGGAAAATGGAATATAATTATTTTGCTTTCCAAAAACTGATGCACTGTAATAGTTGGTAAATAATCCTGAAGCTCAAATACATTAATAAAATATATAACTTTTAAGGTGCATGACATTTTTACTTACAAACTTTTATATTAAATATGTACGTTACTATTAAGTATATACATTTAACTGTATTTTATAGGTTATAAGTTGATTTTCACGTTTTCATCTTGCTTAATTTTTAAGGCATTTAGAATTGTATTGATAATTGTTCCTTGAAATGACTATGAATACGACTCTTAATTAACTAAAAATACATTGAGAAAAACATATAATAACCTGAGTATTGTCGTCAAGAGAGGTTGCACAAAAAATATTTTTAACCAAAAACGTAGCTGCATAGTGTATTATAATTATTAAAATATTCCAGGCTGATCGCTTTTTAAAAACAATTTTGGTGCATTTTTGAAAATTATTTTTAAAACTTACCAAAAACACCATAAAAATTCTCAACACTGTACGTTCATTGTTAAGAATTCAATAAAAATTTAAACATATTCATCGTCTTACGAAAATAATTTAATATATTTAAATTAATGCATCTTTATATCAAGAACAACTGCAAAAAAAAATATCGATAAATGAAAGACCTCTGTAACTAATGAAAAAATCAATCGTGAAGATCTATACTTTCTTAGCTTGTACACCAATGATCGCAGTAAAAAGATACGTCTAAAACAATTGCTTCAGATCAGAATCAAAATTTAAAAGAATTTTACGTTTCTTATTTTAAAAAATAAGCCCCCGATGCTGCAAAAATAAACTACATTTGGTATATTTTCGTTAAAAAAAAATTATTAAACTTTTATTATAGCTTCATTAGCGACATAACGACGTAATGTAAGAGGATCTAATCCAAGGCGACCCATTTAAAATAATACTCGGCAGAACGCACCAGCAGAACCTAAATTCCAAAACAAACAGAAAATACACACACTTTTGACTCGAAATAACTGTTACAAAGTTCACCATATATTGCTAAGTTTACAAAATGGTAAAACTTGTAGCTATTTAAGACAGAGAAAGTTTAAAATTGTTGGGAAAAATTTTTTAGCCTCAAAATTTAAAGAAATGTCAGCACATGTTAACTGAACTGGCAGGGAGTGTCTACAGTTACGCTGCACACACACATAGAAGTGTTTGGATAGTACTTGCAAAACAACAGAAATAAAGTACTAACTATTTTAAATGTTTGTTACGAATTTTTAGGTGAAGAATTTATATTTTATTGCTAAATGTAGAATTAACTATTATTAATTTATTTTAGCAAGTTTTCATGTTGTTAACTTGGATATTCGGTGGTTTAATTTTTGTCAAAAATTTTAAGAAAAAAAGTAATAATAGGCAACATTATTGTAAGCTAAATTACAGGCGTCCAAAAGAGCTGGTAAAAGGGAGTTTTTCAAAATGTTAACAAACGGTCTTGTAATTTAAATAAAAAAATTGGGAATTTATCTTCACTCGTCCTGAGGAATTATCCATTGCAAGATTTCCGTATATATTTTCATATCACTTTGTGTGAATTTAATCTACGAAATTTACAATTTAATGAAAATATTAATTTTTTAAATAGGTTAAGTATTCTATATTTTATGAATATAAGTATGACATTTTTACTCTGTAAAAAAATTAAATAAAACACTAAAATCATTAAATAATTTATTTATTATCCTAAAAGCGCGATTAATCTAAAAGTCTATACAAAAATTTTTACATAAATTTCTCAACACTAAGAAATTAAAAACAAAAATGTACAAAATTAAAAAAATTTATATCATTTGATACATACTGATTTAATTAGAATATAAATTATATTATTTATGGCAATAAAATACTTAAAACTATCGTTTATGAGAGAATGGATCACTTTTCTTTTACCTAAAACTAAATGCTAAACGTATGGACAACGTAAGTACGAGGCGCGTTTTTTTACCGTTCTGAAATACGGCCAGTGCGCAGTTCCGCGCGTGCAGGTTGAGTACCTGTATCTACTAGCTTGCCATAGACAAAATTATGGAATTGTTCGCCCGAGTTTAGATTTTTTTTATACATGTTTAAAACGCCTCGGACCACTGAAAATCCTTCGGATTATGAAATACGGGCTGAAATTCGTTCCTAAATGTAAGAAGCGTGAAAGCGGCCGAAATTCATTGGCACATCCGGCCGTTCATGTAAAAATAAAATTGTTAAAAGAATTGGACTTTTGGTGTTTTTTCATATCAAAACGGTCCCTACTTTAAAAAATAACCGGTCAAGTGCAAGTTGAACTTGCGCAATTAGTATTCCGTACGTTGATTGCTTTTGAAATAAAAAATTTCGTTACAGAGGTATAAAATGATCAGTGACTTTACAAAACACACCCCAAATGAGTTATCAACAAAGTTTGTTTCCAATCTTTACTAAAATCTGATGACCTTGAAATTTTTGTTTTTTTTATGTATGAGATAAATTATTAGAGGTAATGCACTCGTGATAATTTTCGTTCAATCTACACCTCGTGGAGAATATTCCAGAGTTTTTTCAAAATTTTTCGATAAGTACTTTTCGAGATAAGGCGAGGGACAGCGATTTTTCGCGATTTTTTAAAAATAATACAAAGGAAAGTGCGCGCAAGTTACATTACATTATATATATATATATATATATATATATATATATATATATATATATATATATAACACATGGGCTGAAAAGTCCCGGGCCTAACACATAGATGGCGCTAGTTTTATTGCAGTCACCTTTTTTTCAGTTAATACTAACCTTCAAAAGACAGCTGTTAAAATTTCTTGATATTCTATTCATTAGTTTGTGAGTTATTGTGCTAAGAGTGACGCTACTTTTGTTATTTTCAAAACAATGGATCAAAAACAATTTCGTGTTTTAATTTTACACTGCTTCTTGATGTGAAAAAATACCGTTCAAGCGAAGCAATGGCTTGAAAAGTGTTATGGGGACTCCGCTCCATCAGAAACAACAATAAAACGTTGGTTTGCTGACTTCAAACGTGGTCGTAGAGACACCGATGATGCAGAACGCAGTGGACGTCCAAATGAGGCGGTAACACCAGAAAACATCAAAAAAATCCATAAAATCGTTTTGAATGATCGAAAAGTGAAGTTGCGTGAGTTAGCTGACATCGTAAAGATATCAAAAGAACGTGTTGGCTTTATATTGCATGAGCATTTGACTATGAGAAAGCTCTGTTCAAAGTGGGTGCCGCGTTTGCTCACTGTTTATCAAAAACAAGAACGTGTTGATGATTCTGAGCAGTGTTTGGCCATTGTTAGAGCGGCGCTGGAATGATTGCGTTGCTCTTGATGGAGATTACGTTGATGAATAAAGCTAATTTTGAACCAAAAAAACCGTGTTTTCTTTGTTAGGCCCGGGACTTTTCAGCCCATGTGTTATATATATATATATATATATATATATATATATATATATATATATATATATTTTACTCGTGTTTTCACAAGCTTTCATTTGACACCACACTCGATAACCTAGTAAAAATTTTTTTTTTTTTCACTTCCGATTTCACCCCCCAAAAGAGGTCATCAATTCCTATTACCAAATTTCAACTTTCTATGTCAAATAGTTTCGGCGAAAATCAGGTGTGACAGACAGACAGACAGACACCGAAGTGATCTTATAAGTGTTCCGTACGGAACACTAAAAAGAGCCTCGTTTCTATTTTAGTTTAATGTCTGTAAATACGTATGGAGTATAATATCAAAATGAAGAACACAAATCTGAGAAAAATACTTTTTAATACATCTAATTGGCGTATAGTCTAGGCATGGTTTTTGTAAGAGTGCTGTATACAATTACCATAATACCAATTAACGGAGTTCTGAAAGAAATACAAAGAAAAGTAGGTTTATTTATTTGTGTAGGTGGTCATCAAGGTGACTACTGAATCCGCTTTTTACACTAATAGGTTCTGTTATTCAATGTAGTGTACGAAATGACTTAAATTGAAAACAGAGGCATAATTGTAGATTCCTATAACGCATAAATTCAATTAACAGTGGGTGACGTGAATAGAACATGTATCTAATACACTACACACATTATGTTTTCAATGGACGTCAACTTTTCAGACCAAGACGCCATGGATGTTGGCGAGATACTCAACATTTTTTAAGGCATGGATGCTGAGACGCATTTACCACTTTAATTTTTGATTTATCATCAGCTTATACTGTCGACTGCTAGACGAAAGCCTCCCTTAAGTCTTGCCACCTTTTTCTATTCTGTGTGTTACGAAAAGCTTGGGAGAGTGCGTACTACCCTGACGCATTCCTCTTTCGATTTGAAATTTGCTGGTAGATTAGTTACTTTGTGTTTTGACATTTTTGAATAATTTCGTGGTTATAATTAAATAATTCCCAAAATTCAGGAGGAGAGTGAGGGGCTCAACTTTCTTAAAAGCGTGCAAAGACTTACTGAGTTATTAAGGCATACAAACGTCGCGAATTAAAGAAAGGGTGAAATAATAAAAGAACGTCCATCGGCATTCCTTTACTAAATCATTTTTCTGTTTTTATTAACCTGTTATAGGGTAAATCTGGAAAAAATGCTAGTGTTTCCCTTTTTTAACGATATACTTATACTTATTATACTTACATCGGAAAAATAATGCGTATGGAACAACCAATCTTTCGAAACTGTGTATTGAGCATAAAGTACTGATTTTGCTTCTGAAAGATTCGTACTTCCACACGCAAAAAAATAATGGGAAATATTTTAGATATTTGGATATTAAGGTCGAAAGAACAAATTCATTTTCTTTCAAAGAAATCGTAGCAACACGCAGCAATTTACCTTAGGGCAGGCGCATACTGGGGGCAAGACAGTCTGGCGACTGTCTGCGACTATCTACCAGTGTGAAAGACACATGGAGGGCACGACAGTTTTGTCCACGCCTCCGCACACTAAAGACAAGACGGTGGCGTATCTGGTAGCTAGCGAGATGGATCTTGTGGAAATTACTGTAATTGCTATAGTTGTTCATCGAAAAAGGAGAATGAAACATAGAAATAGACAGTACTGGGTACACCCTATTTACAGCACCAGATTACTAAAAGGAAAATTTTACACTTTGTATGTTAGTTTACGAGAGCATCCAACTAAATTTTTTTCTTAATTTTGGATAAGTGTAACATCGTTTGATGAATTAATAGCTAAAGTTGGGGGAAGTATAACGTACCAGAATACAACCTTCCGATTGTGTACATCTGTAGAAGCGAGAGTTGCAGTGACATTAAGGTAAATGAGTAAAATGAATATTCCTTCCACAAAAAATGTTTTATTATTGCAAAGGTAGTAATTCAGAATTATCAGACTCGTCAGTAAATTTGCTGATTAATAACTGTACTGATTCTTCACCTTGTGACGACACTGCAGACATGGATATCTGGCTGGGACTTCTTCTTTGGTGGCCATGAGATGGTTGGTGTGGAGTTGAAGTCGTAGAAAAATAGTCCGGGATGTATCTAGGTGGAGGCGGTTGGAATACTCAGTGGGTTGTGACGTGGCTACTTTATGGACTTTAAAATATCGATAATTTGAATTTTTGCATTCATTTTTTCATAATCACTTAGTAAATGCAACATGGGGACCAGTGAAAGAGCAAAATTTACCTCCTCATCTGTGTTCACCGTCCTTTTCTCTTTTAATATTGTGAGGAGTGAGTCCTCAAATGAATTCTTTATCGGAGAACAACGTCGCTTTCTACTTACTCTGACATGCTCTTCTGTACAGGGCTCAGAAGTAGGAACTCCTATATCATTATCAACATCGCTTCATCGTCAAGGTTACTATTGGTGTCTCTATTCTCAATGAATGGGAGAAGAAACAACAGCCTATCAAAATATATTTATTTCCTCCTTTTGCTAGGACTTGGACGTATTTCCATTTCGCCTATCAAATTTTCAATCTGTTCTTCCAACATTTTTAATACAACTTTTCACAAAATGAACATAAAAATTGAAACACCTTTACAAAAAAATTAAGAATCTAGCCAGGGATATACAAGTTGGTACACAATTTTTCTGAGAGAATGTTTGCCCTCAGTCTGCGCAGGCACATGCACTTCTATTGTCCTGTTTTGTGTGTTTGCTAGGCTCGACGACTCTTTTGTCTTGCCCCCGTCTTGCCTTCTAGTGTACGCACTCTCATATGCTGTATAAGCTCTCGGCATCGCGACAAAACTATCTGCGGGCAAAGTCTTTAATGTGCGCTGGACTAGACTCTTCGCTAAGAATTTTGACAGCAATATTGTCTCACTAAAAATGCAATATACGAATATATAATGAAAATGTAATAAATAAAAAGTCATGAGTATGAAATTACAAGTCAAGAGGCAAGGCAGTATTAAAAATAAACTGGCTATTCTAGTATGATATAACCTTTTTAAATAAACACTTTTTAAAATTCTATCCTTATTCATGAATCACATCAACTTCTATATTTCCAATAGAAGATTTCAATACCTAATCCTTAACAAAAAAAAACTAACTCGAATATACGAGAGACGGTCAATAATTAAGAATAGATTCAGCAACAGAGGAAAAACCACTAAATATTTTTAAATGAAACTTTCTGAGGGTGAAGTTGGCAACCTTGGCAACAGATTCGATCAACTATTTGAAAAAAAATAGTAATCATAACCTAATTTGATCATTTCAATTATTAAACGTCCCTCGTAATTTAAAAAAACAAACAATTTCTAATCACTGGTAATTAAGGTATTCTCAACACAAGCAGGTCCTTGGCTTGGCCAATTACAAGCGCCTAAATTGCTGTCAAATGTCAACTGTACTGGACAGTTGAAAACGTGTAGAGTGAATCTATTCTTAGTACAGTCCCATCTACAGGCGTAGAATTTATTACACTCTGTAGGATGTCTGAACAATCCTGCTCTTTGACAGTCGATGGTACCTTGTAGTGTTTCTGCTCTAGTCCGTACTCCGCCAGGGCCGTATCGGTCGAATTGAGCGCCTGAAAGTGCTTCTTGGGTACCTGTAAAAAATGTAAATTATCAACGGAATTCCCTACAAAAATCGATGCTATTTTCTTCTGATTCGAAGGCAGCAATTTCTCTTTTCTGAAGCCTTTTTCATTATGCTAGTTACATACCTTCTCTAGCGCCGTCTTTAGCAGCCTGTTTAACTAATTTCAGT
The DNA here is from genome assembly GCA_019049505.1 of Pachyrhynchus sulphureomaculatus. NCBI lineage: Eukaryota > Metazoa > Arthropoda > Insecta > Coleoptera > Curculionidae > Pachyrhynchus > Pachyrhynchus sulphureomaculatus. The sequence goes on along the minus strand of CM032455.1, from coordinate 169,616,651 downwards.
CCTGTTCGAACAGCCTTGGTAATTTCTTTATCAGAAGGTTCTGACTCTTCAAAATTAGATTCTTTCCTATAGAAAATATTTGACGCTTCTGTCACTGGAAGGTACGTTTGTTTCAGCACTGGACGAACCTTAAAAAAAATAAAAATGTTACAGGATACATATACGACTGACAGGTGGTTTAAATGCCTACAGCATTTTGCCCTCTTAAGGGTCCATTGTGCGCATGCCTTATTTTAAGATTGCGAAAGGCCAATATTTTTTAAAACGAACAGCAAATTGCCAGGTTGAATTCCCTTTATATACTTCTGATCCAGAATTAATGGAGATCCTAGGTGAGTTCGAGTCTCATGATTACGTGCAGTTTCTCCTTTCTCCAAATTCCATCTCCAGTCTGTATTATCTTTAACTCCAGTGCAAGTTAGGTGGTCATTTAGATAGCAGTGTTCTCTAAGAATACCTGTCACTATCTTCAAGTATTTTCTGCTTAATTCCAGACATTGCATACTCAGAATTAGGTCTCTTTATGAGGCTCTCGGTGGATCTCATTTTTGGTGCCTCATTTCAGTGTTTGACAAACTTGTTATTCAGCAGATTTGAGACCGCAGCCTCGTTCTTCTTATGAAGGTTTTCAAAAAAGGGTTCAGATCACCTGGCGCTCATTTGCTGGTTTTAGCTACGATTACAAGAGCATTTTTAACGATTTTTACTCTTCTAGTATAAAGGACCTTATTTTCGGATTCCCAAGTTTCAATACTGAAGAGTAAAGTACCAGTACCAGAAGTAATTAATGCAATAACTTCACATTAAATATAGATCAGTTGGTAAAAAAAATATTACGTATAGTTTTACTCACCTTTACCCTTTTCTTTACATATGTCTGAGGAGCCACATAAACTTGAGGTGTCGGTGTAATATCAAGTACTTTTTGAGACTCATAATTATCTCCAATATAGTTTCCTTGACTTCCATCATCCACAATATATCCATCATCGTCATCATTCTGATCGTCATCATCAACTATTATGATCTTCTGCTTCTTACGCAATCTTAAATTGTTCGAAACACACGTGCACTGGGCACCAAGTTTCGCTGAGAGTAGGGGATGTGCATCGTTTTGCTTTATTACCGTTGTGGGAATGACAACAGGAATGGGCGTAGGCACAGTTGGAGCTCCTAGCAAAATAAAAAAATCATATAGATACAACTATTAAGTTACATTACTGACTAAACTATTCTTTAACATCACCCTTATAAAACTTTACCATACCCATACACACAGTGTTGTTACTTAAGTAATAAGCCTTCCGTAGATCGAACAGTAGACATGCTTTGGTCAAAATCTTAAAAAAAAGTAAATTAAGTATAACTTACCTGTTGTAGTTATTCTAACGTTAGCCTTTACAGGCAAGTAGTCTCTATATAGAGTAGTAATTTCTGGAGCAGCGGTAGTACTGATTACTTTAACCCTTTGTCTTGAAGGCAAGTATCCTCTTGAAGGACTAGTAACCTCAATTGGTAAGTATTCTTTAGCAGGAGTCTTACTTTTTATCTTAACAGGTAGGTAGTCTCTTTCAAGAGTTGTAACCTCTGGCGCAATGTATTCTTCTATTACTTTGGTTGTACTAACCTTTGGTAATGGGCTTGTAACTCTTACCCTGCTCGTAACTGGTAGATAAAACCTTTCTGGTTCGGGAGTTGTAGATTTAGCTATATCTAAGTACTGGTTGTATTGGTACTGATCGTCCTCAGAGCTAAATGAAAATTTGGATATTGGCCTACTTGTAGTACTAACAATCTTTATTTCTGGAGCCGCTGTACTAGACACATAGGTTTCAGGAGTTGAGATTAATCTGCTGTCATAGAATGTTACAACAGCAGGCGTTACTGGTTCCAACTTTTTAGCAACGAAAGTTTTTACAGTAGATATAAAAGTGGGCTTAGGAGTAGACTGAATATAGTTATAAACTTTCTCGTAGTCAGGATGCACGTAATTTTCAACCACAACTTTACCAGTCTGCTGGTAGCTTCCTTGAGAACTCTTCTGATAGTTATAGTTGTCTTGGTTATTTTGCTGATATTCACCAGTTACGTATGCAGTGTTCTCGATAATTGGTTGAGGTTCTTCCACATATTGAACTGATGGCTTTGGATAGTCATACCCGTTAGATACTCTTGATTGACTTGGTTGTTGATGGAAATAACTAGTAACAACCGCTGGTTGATGTTCTAAAATTATTTTAGGTTTGGGAGTATAAATTACTGATTCCTGTTCTTCTACTTTAATAAGTGGTTGTAGAGTAGTAGGTCGAACATACTCGTAACTTGCTGATTGAGAGGCTGTAGATTTGCCTATGTCTATGTTCTGGTTGTACTGATACTGCTGATCCAGAGAGCTGAAAGAGAACCTTGATATTGGTCTACTTGTTGCACTCTCGATCTTTATTTCTGGAGCTACTGTAGAAGACACATAACTTACTGGTGTTGAAGTTAATCTACTACCAGTTACGTATGCAGTGTTCTCGATAATTGGCACTTTTTGAATAGGTTGAGGTTCTTCCACATACTGAACTGATGGCTTTGGATAGTCATACCCGTTAGATACCCTTGATTGACTTGGTTGTTGATGGAAATAACTCGTAACAACCGCTGGTTGATGGTCTAAAATTATTTTAGGTTTGGGGGTATAAATTACTGATTCCTGTTCTTCTACTTTAATAAGTGGTTGTAGAGTAGTAGGTCGAACGTACTCGTAACTTGCTGACTGAGAGGCTATAGATTTGCCTGTATCTATGTGCTGGTTGTACTGATACTGCTGATCCAGAGAGCTGAAAGAGAACCTTGATATTGGTCTACTTGTTGCACTCTCGATCTTTATTTCTGGAGCTACTGTAGAAGACACATAACTTGCTGGTGTTGAAGTTAATCTACTACCAGTTACGTATGCAGCGTTCTCGATAATTGGCACTTTTTGAATAGGTAGAGGTTCTTCCACATAATGAACTGATGGCTTTGGATAGTCATACCCGTTAGATACCCTTGATTGACTTGGTTGTTGATGGAAATAACTAGTAACAACCGCTGGTTGATGTTCTAAAATTATTTTAGGTTTGGGAGTATAAATTACTGATTCCTGTTCTTCTACTTTAATAAGTGGTTGTAGAGTAGTAGGTCGAACGTACTCGTAACTTGCTGACTGAGAGGCTGTAGATTTGTCTGTATCTATGTGCTGGTTGTACTGATACTGCTGATCCAGAGAGCTGAAAGAGAACCTTGATATTGGTCTACTTGTTGTACTCTGGATCTTTATTTCTGGAGCTACTGTAGAAGACACATAACTTGCTGGTGTTGAAGTTAATCTACTGTCATAGAACGTCACAGTTGCAGGCGTTACTGGTTGCAATTTTTTAGCAACAATAGTCCTTAGGGTAGAAACAAAAGTAGGTTTAGGGGTAGACTGGACGTAGTTTAAAACTTTCTCGTATTCGGGATACACATAACCAGTGTGCTGGTAATTTTCCTGCAAGTTTTGTTGATAATTGTAGTCCTTCTGGGCAGTCTGCTGGTATTTACCAGTTACATAAGCAGTTTTTTTGACAAATGGCACCTCCTGGACTGGTTCCCTGTTATCATAAGTGGTTAAAATTGGTTGAGGTCCTTCAACAAATTGGACAGACGGTTTGGGATAGTCATAACCCTTGGATACCACTGGTTGGCTAGGCTGTTGGTTGAAGTAGGTAGTAACTACTGCTGGTTGAGGTGGTAGGACTTCCTGAGGTTTTTCGTCTTCACTTATAATATTAGGTTGTGATGCAATAGAACCAATAAAGTTATAAGTTGATACCTCAGCTTGCTGAACTGGTATTTTGGCTACAAGTGGTTGAACAACATGAGGTTTAGGTGTAGAATAGATTACTGGTTCCACAGGTACTATTGACTTCGAAGCAATAGGCTCAGGCGTAGAATATATTACAGGTTGTACAGGAACTACTGGTTTCGGAGTGGCACTTTGAACATTAAAGTAACTGGTAACCACTGCAGGCGTAACAGGTTGAACAGCAGCAAATGGTTTTGGCGTAGAATAAACAACCAGATTTTCATTAAATTTAATTTCGGGTTTAGGATAGTCATAACCGCTGGACACCACTGGTTGGTTAGGCTGTTGATGGAAATAGCTAGTAACTACTGTTGGTTGAGGAGCTGCGACTACCTGAGGTTTTTCTTCTTCAACTATTATATTAGGTTGTGATGCAATAGAGCCAATAAAGTTATAACTTGATACCTCAGCATGCTGAACTGGTATTTTGGCTACAATTGGTTGAACAACATGAGGTTTAGGTGTAGAATAGATTACTGGTTCCACAGGTACTATTGATTTCGCAGCAATAGGCTCAGGCGTAGAATAGATTACAGGTTGTATAGGAGCCACTGGTTTCGGAGTGGTACTTTGAATATTAAAGTAACTAGTTACCACTGCAGGAGTAACAGGTTCGACAGCAACAAATGGTTTTGGCGTAGAATAAACAACTGGATTTTCATTAAATTTAACCTCAGGTTTGGGATAAGTGTAACCAACATTTTGTTGCTCCACATATCCTTGTGTGGACTTTGAGTTACCAGTGTTGAAATAACTAGTGACGACAGCCGGTTGAACAGCTATTATCGGTTTTGGAGTTGAGTAAACTACAGGAGTTTCTTCAAATGTTACGGCAGGTTTTTGGTAAACATATCCTTCAGGTTTTTTAACTTCCAGCTGAGGTCTTTCCTCAAAAGTAATTGATGGTTTTGGATAAACATACCCTTGTGATTGAACTGGAACGGTTTTCTCTTGCAAATTATTCTCAAATTTAGTAGATTGATAACTGGTACCTCCACTAGGTTGATAAGAATATGTTTGAACAGGCTTTTGTATTAAAGTAACTTGCTGCTGAGCATCACTAATACCAACAGCTTCTTTAGCAACATTCTGGTAAGTATAAGTGGTTACGGGTTGTTTATAAACCACTTCTTGAACTGGTGGTTGGTATGTGTAAGTTGCAAGTAATTCTGGTTGTTTATACAAGGGAACTAAGGGTTGCTGTTGGATGGAAGGTTGTTGGTAATGGTATTGTGAGACTACAGCTGGTTCGACCGGTTGTTGGTAAGCGTAATTTTCTACTACAGCTTTCGGTTTTAATTCCAGATTAGGTATTTGATTTATTAAGACTGCTTGCTGTTGTACAGCTGGTTTTCTGATAGTGAATTTCGAAATTATAGTAGGATTTTTGGGAACTTCTTTAAATGTTACTGATGGTTTTTTGTAATAATAACCACCTTGTTTTTGATCCACTTCTTGAGTAAAGCCATAAGAGGATACCGCAGGAGCAGCTGGAGTTGAGGCAACGTAAACTTGCGGTTGCTGTGATACATAAACCACAGGTTTAGGAGTGGATATGGTAGAATATGTATCTAGCACAACTCCTCGGGGCTTTTCTTCAAATTGTAGGGCAGGCTTATTATAGATATAGCCTCCATTGGCATCATAGTTTTGGTAAGTCACCACGGATACCGCTGGTTTGGGAGTAGATATGACAACAGGATTTTCTTGGATAACTAATGGTTTAATAGTACTTGAGACGTAAGTTTTAGGTTGTTCTGTATGAACTGTTAACAAAGGTTTTGCTGTAGAAACAGTGATAGAGTTCAAAGGACCTTCTTCAAATGTATTTTCGGGTTTGGCATAAACATAGTCGCCATCTTGAGAATAAGTTTGGAGGATAGCTTCTTTTGCGACTATTGCGGGAGTAGTAACAACAAAGTTTGCAAAACTGGATGATATATTTGCTAGAAAACCACCGTCACCATGAGATTTGACCTTATATTGGAGTTCAGGAACATTAGCAATCACTCCTCCTAAAATAAAAATTATTTTATATATTTTTTGCTTAATTGTTATGAAAGTACTGCTAGCCCTACCTCTAAACGTTTCAAAGCCAGCAGATGTCTTAATACCAGGTACAGGAACAGCAGTGACTGTTGGTACGGAAGAAACAGCAGATACAGGAGCAAAGGTGGTAATTGGAATTGGAGATGGGGTACTACTAAACGATACTGTTTTAACATCAGCATTATCTCCGTTATTTGATATTTGAATACCACCGAGAGTTCCTGCAAAAGTTATTTACATATATATTAATAACATGTTTATAAAAATGTATCAGTAAACCTTACCAACAGCTGAATAACCTCCTCCAACGATGTTTATATTTCCCTTTATTCCATAATTATAACTATCCCTAGCCTTATTCTCTTGTTGGCCATGATACTGAATAAAGCTCTGACTGGAAACGGCTCCTCCTGCAGCGTTTTGCTTAAAATCTTCACCACTCGCATAATGAGATCTCAAATCAGTATTTTCATTTGATTCAAGGTTAACAAATCCAGAATTTCCTTGAGTAGCACTTCCAGAAACAGCAACGTATCCAGCATCTTGCTTGCCAAGATCAATGGCAGCACCTCCATTATAACCGATAGCTTCAATACCTTGTTTGATGGCATCGTATCCATTAACATTAAAACCATTATTTCCTGATTCATAAATGTACTTAGTACCCTGTTGTTCTCCACTATAGGCATTCTGGAAGCCACTGCTTATATCTTGCTGTTGAGAAGCTCCAGAAACAAATGCATATGATCCAGATTGCTGACTTGCTCCCTGGTACTGATTAGAGCCTTGCAGAATACTTCCAGAACTTCCCGTTGCTGTACCAGCATATTCCGAGCCACCCAAGTTACCATGAACCAAATGTAAGTTCGAATCTTGGTACTGTCCACTTTCGCCTTGGTATTGCAAATTTCCTGTACCTTCTAACTGACCTGTAGAGTATAAGTTGGCTCCAGAATTTTGGCCTGTATACTGAGTGTAACCTTGTGTAGAAACTGCTGCGTCCTGTCCTGGGTATACATAAGAGTGCTGGATGTTTGCGTTACCACTGTCATAATCTGAAGTGGCATAAATGACACCCTGAAAATTAAAGTACATTTTCTTATTTCAAATAAAATGGTCAACAACTGTACTCTCATCCACTCCCATCCACTCTAAGACTAATCAGTTTTTAGTTTTTAAAGTTTAGGACGTGTATTATACAAAATAGAGACGACTATCAATAGAAACAAGGCAATAAGGAGTAGCAAAATAAGTTAAAATCTCAGAATACGCTTATACAGTCGGAGGTGAACTACGAATCCTTATCTTTACGGATATATACTGTAGAATCTTAAATATGAAATAAACTTCAGGGTTAGTAAATTAAATTGTTGACATATTAATAATGAACAATTCAAAGTGAGTATTACCTGCAAATTTTGTCCATTAGCCTGATATCCAGCTCCATTATTTACTTTAAGTAACCCAGCATTAGTCAGCTGCTGAGCTGCTTTGTAGCTAAGACCATTGCCTACAATGTAACCCCCGTTGTTTTGGTAACCCAGTCCCACAGTACCGCCACCAACATTGCTGTATACTGTTGCTATTGGTTTTTCGATTTGTCCAGAAACTCCGCCTAATTGAACAGCTCCCAGGGTACCAAGTCCTTCGTAATTTTGTAGAATAATTCCTGGAGCAGGAGTTCCTAAAATATGTTGATTAGAATTCTGACGAAATGACGCATTCATTATTTTATTGATTTTCAAGAAGTAATATGAAACTGTAGCTGTACCTTTTCCTCCATATCCTCCGTTTCCCCTAGCTCCTCCATAGAAATAATATTCTGAATCTAAGCCGTCGTGTTTGGTGTTTGCACAATTTGGTACTAGCCAAGGCCACTCACAGACAAGCCTTGCGCCATCAAATCCAAGGCCAAACGGACATCTAAATTCATAGGCTGATAGAGGGAATTTTCCATGATCCAGACAGGCAAAGAACCAACGGCAATTTTCCGGATCCGCATAGTATCCTATAAATAAATGAATGAATATCTATATATATACATATATACATATATATATATATATATATATATATATATATATATATATATATATATATATATATATATATATATTAGAGTGACCGGATCACATAGAGGGGGAAAAAAAATGTCGGAATCTTGTTCGTCTGGACCCCACAAAACGATTCCCCTTTCCAGATATTGAGATAGCCAAAATTTGAGCTCGATTAAACGACGTTAACCCGTGCCGCTCGTCGCTCGAAGTTTGAAAAAATCCAAATTTTTGGCCAAAAAGCTGACATATGGAGCCATAACTCCAGAACGGTAAATAATAGAAACACGCTTGATATCTCAAAAGAAAGCTAATGTTGTTCTTCAAAATTTATATTCTATACATAATTGTTGTTATTTTAAGTCAAACCGAGTTACAACAGCCTTTAGCCCCAAAAACGTGACCTGGTACCACTAGGAGCATACTTCGTATATTTTGTTATTAAGTGATAAATTTTGCTTTTTTTTGGTATATTTTTGAGTTTAAAGTAGAAATATAATAAAAAAACAAGTAATACTGATAAGTCTAATGACATTTTTTATTTTAAAATATAAAAATTAGGTATATAATACATACAAAACAGACACAGAAAAGATACAGACGTAGTACCTACATGAGTTGATAATTTTACATAGTTATCTAATCTATTCTAGAGCTTTTGTTAAAGTAGTTTTTGAAACGTCAGGATATAATGCTCGGCATTTACTTACAAATTGCAGGACATATTGCTTTTGCTCTTCATCTTTTGTCAGAAGGTCGTTAAAGTCGGTTATTAATTTAACACCACGCTCAGCCATATCATTAACTACTTTTAATGTTTTGACAATTTTCAATTCTTCTTGGAAGTCATTATTTTGAGGCCAGGTGTTTGGATGTTGTCTTAGGAAATCTGTTTTTATATTAAATTGGTCAAAGAATGTAAACGTTTCTTTGGTAAGTAAATTTACCAATTCTCCATCAACTACCTCTTTTAAGTTTTCTTTCCTAACTTTTGGATTTACAACCCTAGCGTGCTGTGATGGTTCATCTGTGCTACTGAGCAATTTATTAGCCATTAACAACTTTTCATCGTCTGTAATGGTGGGATCAAAAAACGATAATCTCACCAACTTTGCATTTCTGCAATGTCGTTGTCACATTCTTTATAGTCTAACAGACTATGCAAAATACCTAAATCTTGCTTTGGTGCAAGATGAACTTTTGGAGCATTGAACCAAGCTTTACAATAAATTTTAACTAGGAAAACAGAAATGGCACGCACAGAACTTTCTTCTTCTTTAGACAGCTTAAATTGACGACGAAAAATGAACATTTTTAAGCAGTAAATAGCCTTTGCCATCCACCTAGCGTGATGAATGGCTCCTGGAGTTCTAAAACCCACAACATTGCCGTCTAGTGATCCAACAAATACGAGAACCAACTGCAATAGCTCCTTGTAGTCATCTCTGGGGTGGCTCTCTGTGTCGTATTTTTCTTTGTCTATCTTGGGCCACGCAGTGAGGAATCTCTTGAAAATGTCTGGATGAGGTCCAGTGGTTGATCCCATTTTTGTGTCGAATACGCCTCTTAACAGAATTTCCAAGATATGGTGACGGCAAGCTAGGTATAACAATTCTCTTCCTAACATTTGCTCCAATATGACGTATGCTCCTTTGAGTCTTCCCGTGTTGGATGCTGTAGTGTCGAAGCACATCGCCTTGACGGTGTTGAGAAGACCCCATTCATGTAGGCATTCATATACGGCTACGGCTTGCTCCTCTCCAGAGCTGTTTGCTGTTACAGGAACTCCCAGCAGCTGTTCCTTTTCGCCATATGAAATAGCTATAGCTATTCGCTCACATTGTTCATTTTTTAAAACACCCGGTAAAAGTTTACCGTCCCAATGGACAACCACGGGCTCTTTCTTAGAAATGTTTACTTTATTAAAAAAAATTTTATTATATTGTTCTCTGAACATTTGCCTTCTATCATGTAATAAAGTTTTCGAGACTTTGTACTCAAGAGAGTCAAGGTTTAGTGCTTCTAGAGTAGCTATTAAAATTCTCGTGGCATTTCTGTCGGATACCTTACTCTTGTACTTGTCTAATAAAATGGACAATTTCATGTTTAAAATCTCTTTAACGCCCCTTGCAAATGAAACTTTCATCCTCTTGCTCTCAGATGGTCCTGGATCTTCTGCAGCTTCTTCAGGGATGTCCATTTACTCCAAGTTCTCAAGTTCCTGGTAGATGCTGTCCTCTTCAGTGTCTTAAAATATCTTCACTAGATAATTGTTCGATCTAACCAGCTCAAAGACACTTTAGAAACTAAACTGAATAAATAAAAGGTCGGTTGTACGCTGAAGTAAAATCACCATCCCTAAAATAGAAATTAGATTCACCCTCCTTTTTACCTGTCAAACGGGTCTTTCTTTGGTAAACTAGTCAGGTAATCCCCATATAATAAAAGATTAAATTTGAACGAAAGGCTCTTTATGTTATATATATATATATATATATATATATATTATATATATATATATAACATAATAACAACAATTATGTATAGAATATAAATTTTGAAGAACAACATTAGCTTTCTTTTGAGATATTAAGCGTGTTTCTATTATTTACCGTTCTGGAGTTATGGCTCCATATGTCAGCTTTTTGGCCAAAAATTTGGATTTTTTCAAACTTTGAGCGACGAGCGGCACGGGTTAACGTCGTTTAATCGAGCTCAAATTTCGGCTATCTCAATATCTAGAAAGGGGAATCGTTTTGTGGGGTCCAGACGAACAAAATTCCGACATCGATTTTTTTGCGGTCACCCTAATATATATATATATATATATATATATATATATATATATATATATATATATATATATATATATATATATATATATATATACAGGATATTAAGAAATTAATTATTAGGTGACAGTAACCCATTATTTTAAAATACTTTTTTATTAAATTTGTGGTGAAAGGCGTAGTTATACTACAGCAACACTGTAAATGTCACATGCTTGTTAACAATCAACCATATTGCTTAGTTTCGTTTACCAGTGGCAGAGAGAAAACGATATTGTCATTTCATTCATTTCATCATTTCTTTAGTGCGGTTCTTTACTTTATTATTGAAATCCGCAATGCTAAAATGAATTTTCTGCATCAGTCTTGTTGCAAGGATGTACTAGTTTCAATATATAAAGTGATTTCCATAACACCCTATATATATATATATATATATATATATATATATATATATATATATACGAGGCTGGTTTGAAAAGTCCGTGCAAAGTCCGAGAGATGGCACCACCGGCGCGTATCGAGGTCATGTTTAGTTAGTAGCATCTCTTGAATGAACGCACACCAAGTTTCAGCCATATTGGTCTATTTCTTTGTGTTTGGCATTCGTGTGAATCAAGGAAGTCGAGTGATTTTCAAGAAATGGCCGAACAAGAATTTCGTGTGGTGATTAAACATTACTTTATGGAAGGCAAAACGCCTCAGGAGACTAAAGAGAAGCTTGATAAACATTATGGTGACTCTGCACCTTCGATTAGGACAGTTTATAAGTGATTTCAAAATTTTCGGACTGGCCATATGGGCACAAGTGACGCTGAACGTTCTGGACGCACATCCCCCCTATTCTCCAGACTTGGCTCCCTCGGACTACTATTTGTTCCCCAATTTGAAGAAATGGCTGGCGGAACAAAGATTTTATTCAAACGAGGAGGTGATTGCAGACACTAATGGATATTTTGCAGACTTGGACAAATCCTATTATTCGGAAGGAATCAACAAACTAGAACATCGTTGGACGAAGTGTATAAGCCTAAAAGGAGACTATGTCGAAAAATAAAAAAGGTTTACCCCAAACACATAAGTAGTTTTTATTTTTGCACGGACTTTTCAAACCAGCCTCGTATATATATATATATATATATATATATATATAGAATTATTACCTTTCGGTATTCGAAAAATGAAAGTACTTTCGTCCGTCAAGCATAAAGATAAGTAATACTTATATTTATATGTTAGAATCATTAGTACTTTATTAAAACACTTAGTAAGTGCGATGGTGGTGTAATGGTCAGCATAGTTGCCTTCCAAGCAGTTGATCCGGGTTCGATTCCCGGCCATCGCATTGACTTTTTTTTTTTTTAATTTTTATTCGTTTTACATTGGAAAAAAATCTAATAATACACAAAACTACTTTTTCTTTCATTAAATTGTTAAACATTTATATAATCTTTTCAAGTTAAAAAATAATTATTTTTATACAAACCTTGTTCTGAAGGGCACTCGAATCTCTTCCTAGGAACAGGCGCAATTTCACTGCTTCCGGCACATGGAGTTCCGTGAGGAAGACTTCCAGGCCACACACAGACTTCAACACGCTCATCAAACGCCAAACCTAAGATTGACAAATATAAATACTCAGTCTGGATTAACTTGCAACCAATGCATCAAATACTATTAGCATTGAGTGTTAACAGGTTGCATTGTCACACAGGTAGTTTTTTGGAAGTAGAATATGATAACAAACAGTTTGCTCAAGTTTGATCCACGCTAAGCCCACAAAATCCAAAATAAAATCAAAAACTCGGTTTTTCGATAATATCTCGAAAAATAAAAAATATATCGAAAAATTAATAGCACCACGTGAAAAAACGGGAAATTTTGCAAAGGAAACAAGGTATAGATTTTTTCAGTTTTTTTTATTGGCGTGAGAATTTATTAAAAATTCGAATAGGTTCGGTCAGGTTAATTTGAAAGTCAACTCGCACCTCTCGCGTTAATCGATATTACTTGTTTTCAGAATGTAAAAAAAATTAAAAGATAGCTTTTTGTAGAGGAGACTTTCAGCTTTCCGATGATACCAATGGATTTTTTTTTATTTTTATTGCTTTATAATTTGAAAAACTTAAAACGAAATTTTTGTTTGCATGATTTTAACGAGCATACAGTAAATTACAAATATTTAATAAAATATGGTATTGAAAAAAAAATCCTTGTGCATTTGTCATTAATATACCATAAATTTTAATATAAGAATAATTAAAAATACCCAGATTGTCTGTATTATTTAAAAATTGAGTATTAAAATATAAAAATTTGTCTGCTGTAGTGCGCCGCCGGCAATTTTACGTTCAAAGTTGTATGAAATTGTCAAAAAAAGTTGGACAATTTTTTTAGTTACAGTTAAAAGAAAATAAAATACAAATCAATAAGGACATATAAACTAAGAAATGAAGAAATTATGATCAAATATGGACAAATAACTGAGGAGAAATTCTAAAAAGGATACAGACATATAAAATATGCAAGTTTGGAAGGATCTTCAAAGATCTTCAAGAATATAATCCTGGACGGGGCTATCAGAGTATGCGGAGTGTGCAACGCAAACAACAGTGAAAGACAAACAGCTTGGTAGAATGGTGATATACAAGAAGAAATTATTGCGAAGAAGAAAGAATGGAAAAAATATCTCAAAATAGAACACCTGAACAATGTGAACTATATAAAGGAAAAACGAAAGGAGTTAAAGAGTTGGTAAGAAAAGCAAAGGAACAGTCATGGAAAGAATTCGGGGATAAAATGGAAGAACATAGTAAAGAAAATCAAACGCTATTCTACAGAGTTCTTAAATCATTCAGGAAGGACCAACCTATAACCGAATTATATGTAAAAAACAAAAACCAAGAAATCCTAACAACAGAGAAAGCAATAATGGAAAAAATGGAAAGAATACTTTGAAGAACTATTGGGGGGTAATGAAGAAAAAGATAATACAAATTATGAAGAATTGGAAAAGCAAAATATGGAACAAACAGAAGATAGGGAACAAATAGAATGGAAAGAGTTGGGGGAAGTTATAAGAAAATTGAAAAATGGAAAAGTCTCATCGTCATATCGTTTATTACACCAATCTATAAAAAGGGAAAACACAAGGATTGTAATAATTACAGAGGAATTACTATACTGAACACAATTGTCAAAATTTATGAGGGCATCATTAATAATAGGATAGAGAAAGTAATAGAACCACAACTATCGGAATCGCAAAGTGGATTTAGACCTGCATGAAGTACACAAGACCACACACACTGAAACAGATTATCGAAAAAAGATCAAAACAAAATAAGAGTCTACACCTTGCTTTCATAGACTTAAAAAATAACCGGTCAAGTGCAAGTTAAACTTGCGCAATTAGTGTTCCGTACGTTGATTGCTTTTCAAATAAAAAATTTGTTACAGAAGTATAAAATGATCAGTGACTTCACAAAACACACCCCAAATGAGTTTTCAACAAAGTTTGTTTCCAATCTTTACTGAAATCTGATGACCTTGAAATTTTTGTTTTTTTTATATACCAGATAAATTATTAAAGGTAATGCACTCGTGATCATTTTCGTTCAATTTACACCCCGTGGAGAATATTCCAGAATTTTTTCAAACTTTTTGGTAAGTACTTTTCGAGATAAGGCGGGTTGTGGACAGCGATTTTTCGCGATTTTTTACTAATAATACAAAGAAAGTATTACATTATATATATATATATATACTCGTATATATATATATATATATATATATATATATATATATATATATATTTTACTCGTGTTTTCACAAGCTTTCATTTGACACCACACTCGATTACCTAGTAAAAAATATTTTTTTTCACTTCCGATTTCACCCCCCAAAACTAACCCCTTAAGTCAAAATTTAACTTTCATAACTACATGGCTCTGATGAGGCCATCAATTCCTATATTATTACCAAATTTCAACTTTCTATGACAAATAGTTTTCGGAGAAAATCGGGTGTGACAGACGGACAGACAGATGGACAAACACTAAAAAGCATTTGATAGTGTACCGAGAAATAAAGTGTGGAAAAGCCGAGAAAACAAAGGAATAAACAAAAAGACAATAAGAATAATAAAGGGAATATACAGCAACAAGTGCCGTATGTAATTAAAAAACAACATGAAGTCGGAGGGATTTACAACACAGGAAGGTTTGAGGCAAGGAGGAAGCTTCAGCCCGACATTGTTCACTGTATACATGGATGAAATAATCAAGAAATGCAAAATAAAAGTGAAAAGAATGACAATAGGTTAATGGAAGCTGAAAAGAATAAGAGTATCTGAAGAGGCTTTTGCTGATGATATTGTGCTGGTAGCGGAAAATGAGAGACAATTACAGGGAAACCTTGATATTTGGAATAAAGCGTTTAAGGAAGAAGGTATGAAAATTAATACAGATAAAACAAAAGTAATGACAATGGAAAACCAACATACAAACATTTACATAGAAGGGAATAAAATACAACAAGTGGAACAATATAGGTATCTGGGAGTGATAATGGATGAAACTGGAAAACAAGACAAAGAAATTGATGAACGAATCGAAAAAACGAACAAACTTTACTATGCAATAAATAATAAATTCATTAGGAAGAAAGAAGTGACGAAACAAACAAAAATAAGCAATTTTTAGGACAATCCTAACATATGGATGTCAGTTATGGACCCTAACAGACGGGCAGAAAAACAAGATACAAGCCATCGAAATGAAATACCTGAGAGTAGTACAAGGAGTTACACGGAAGGACAGAATAAGGAATACAGAAATAAGGAGATGGCTGAGAGTACAAGCAATTATGGAATATATACAACAAAGACAGCTGGGATGGTGGGGACATGTACAGAGAATGAAGGATGATAGACAGGCGAAACAAGTGTATGAAGCCCGAATACAGGGAAAACAGAAGCGAGGAAGACCTAGACAAACCTGGAATGGGAGTACTAGAAGTATACTTAAGGAGAAGGGAAAATCCTGGAAAGAAGCAGTGAAAATGGCAAAGAAGAGAGACAGATGGAAGAAGTTTATATGTGGAGATTGAGAGGGAAAAAAAGGAGAACGTATAAGTGCCCTACACTATATGGTAGAAGGAATATACAATTATATATATATATATATATATATATATATATATATATATATATATATATATATATATATTATTAAAATTATACTTGATATTAGAAAATCATTAAAAACTTCAGAAAACTTTCTCTTTTTTTGTAATTTTGCTCTTAAAAAAGTATTTATGATAAATGTATTTTTTGCTTATTATTAATCATACAACTTAAAATAAAAAAAAATATATTTGAAGGTGGGAAATGAAAGATAAAAGTCTAAGCTTTAAGTATAAAAGTATTTATATTTCCTTGAACATTCAGGTACAAAGAAAACAGTTACTGAAAACACAAAAATTCTACTACTAAGTTGGGAATGTGGAATCTTTGGCACAATGATACTACTCAGTATATATCACCACTACACCAAAACACTTTATTTTTGCATTCGACGCGCGTTTCGCTAACCATGTTAGCTTCATCAGGAGCGATGATTGTCAATCATCGCTCCTAATGAAGCTAACATGGTTAGCGAAACGCGCGTCGAATGCAAAAATAAAGTGTTTGGTGTAGTGGTGATATATACTGAGTAGGAACAAAAATTCTAAATTACTGAAGAAATTAAATTTTGAATTTTTCAAATCTATCATCGGATTCTTAATCAACACCCCAAGAAACCCGTTTAATAGCCAATTTCAAAATATTTAGCGGTATATAGAAAGGTTAATTTAATCATAAATGAAATTGGAAGAATGATTCCCACTATAACTAAAGGGTTAAACCAGCCCTTTTATTTTAAATAATTTTTATTAAAATTACAGTAAAAATATACTATTTTTTTGTAAAATTTCCAGTTTTTTTTCGATATCCTTTTTTTTTAGATATTTGCGAAAAAACCGAATTAATCATTTTATTTTCGAAATTATGGGTTAGCGTACACTTTAGAGGAGCAACTTTTTTATCGTATTCTACATCCAAACAACTACCTGTATGCCAAAATGCAGCCTGTTAGCATTTAATGAGAGCTTTTTTCGTCAAAATTTGGCTCTGACGAGTGAGCTACACTACCGTTAGAAACTATTTGCCCAGCTAGAAATTTCAATGTAACTACCAAAATTTAATAACTAATTAAACCCTTTTATTGTATTAGGTAAATTTAATTGTTCTTAACAAGTATCCATCATAAAATTGTTTAGATAAGCCTTTTTGATGAAATCACAAATTAAAAACCAATTATAAACAAATTTCCAAGTTTTGCATGATAATCGTTATGAGGCGATTTCTGAGAATTCCAGTAGAAGTAAGAACTCATTTCATGTTTCTAGGGATTATGGAAATTCCTAGTGACATTTTATGATAAAAACTATGCT
The DNA here is from genome assembly GCA_019049505.1 of Pachyrhynchus sulphureomaculatus. Taxonomy (NCBI): domain Eukaryota; kingdom Metazoa; phylum Arthropoda; class Insecta; order Coleoptera; family Curculionidae; genus Pachyrhynchus; species Pachyrhynchus sulphureomaculatus. The sequence continues at coordinate 169,599,387 of CM032455.1, read as the reverse complement.
ATAAATACCATTACCCTTTCGAAAATTAACAATTCGCAAACAGTACTTCCTCATTGATACAGGCTCAATTCTTTTCGTGAAAATGCCAAAAACGAGAGAATTTTCCCTTGAAAATCGGGCTCTGATAATTGCGAGACATCAAAATTGTCACTCGAGTCGTGAAATCGCTAATGACAGGTTAGCAGAAGGTGGACTACACGGGAGAGTTCTTGGGCAAGTGAATAAACGTAAATGATTAGAATGGACCCGAAAACATGAAAATTGAACATCAGAACAATGGAATTCCGTCCGTTGAAGCGACGAATCTAAATTCGAAATTCGACGAGTTTACGTGCGGCGATCAGCTGGAGAGAGGATGTTGGAAACCTGTCAGTTGCCTACAGTAAAACATGGTGGAGATTCAGTAATAGTTTGGGGTTGTTTTGGCAACGGTAAAGTTGGAAAAATCTTTAGGATAGAAGGAATCATGCGAAAAGAACAGTATCAAGAAATTTTGCTAACTCAAATGCTTCCTTCTGGAAGAGATATTTTTCAGGGGAAATTTATTTTTCAGCATGACAACGACCCTAAACATTCTGCTAAACAAACTTTTGGACCAATGGAAATCCGATGACGTCCTAGAAGTGATGACTTGGCCTCAACAATCACCCGACTTGAACCCCATCGAATTGTTGTGGGACCATTTGGACAGGTGTGTTCGAAAACTCAATCCAAGATCAGAAAGTCACTTGTGGGAACTTTTACAAGCAGAATGGGTTAAAATAACCGGGGAAACTCTGAAGAAACTACTGGACAAAATGCCGAAACTCTGTAAAGCGGTAACACTGCGTTACAAATTTTAAAAAAAATTAAGTACCCACTTAAATTTTTCCTGTTTATTTATTCATACACACCACTTATTAAGAATACATAAGTACTTTTTGTCTATCACATACTGTTTTTTAGGTACCATAGTTAACAATTTTAAGTAAAATAATTAAGAGAGTAAAGTACAGTGTACACGTAGCTTCATTAAATTTTCCAATAATTCGAATAAAACTGCTAAAAAAACTTATTATTAATACATTTGGACACAACTAATATAAAATATATGGTAAAAAGTTTATATTGTACATTAAAAGTTAAAAATATTTAACTTTTTCTCTTATGTTGGGAAATATCTTCTCATTTTAAAAGCCAGCAGTAATCTCCCAACATAGCTACGTCCCAACTACCTTGAAACCGTTCCTCAAGCCTTTTCACATCCTGATGAAAATGGTGCCCCTTGTTCATCACTCACTGCTCCAAGATTTGATGGAAAAAAAAGAGAAATGGGGATGGAGGAAATGAATTTTTTAATGACATTCGGCAACCCATGTTTTTGTATGCTCTTTAACAAATCGTTCACTAAGAGTTCTGCATTCTCGGCTCTATGATTTGCTAAAAAAACCTTTTATCACGGCTTTTAATGGTGTCCATGCGCATAGTTCTTCGTCATTTAGTGTTTGATCAAATTTGTTGTTTTTCATTAATAAGCGTATTTGTGCACCAATAGAAATACCTTCTTTCAACTTTGCGTCACTTAATCTTGGAAAAATAGATTTTAAATATAAAAATCCTTAGCCATTTTTATCCATCGCTTTCACAAAATTCTTCATTAAGCCGAGTTTTATGTGTAGAGGAGGTAAAATGACGTCTTCGGGGTTGATTAAAGGCAAGTATTTTACATTTGACTTCCCACACATAAATTCCGTTTGTTTTGGCTAGTCTTTGATCAAATAGTGGTTATCAGTAGCTCTACTGTCCCACATGCAAAGAAAGCAGCAGTACTTAGTAAATCCACCTTGCAAACCAAGTAACATAGCTATTACTTTGAGGTCAGCGCACACTTTCCACTTAAAATTTAATCCAATATTGATTTCATATTTTCGTATTTACGGATATTTATTACCATTATGAAGTAAAACTGCCTTCAGACTTGTTTTCGAACCATCAATAAAAAGACGCCATTCATTTGTATCATAGAGAATTTCTAACTCACCCATCAAAAATACAATGTCATTACAAAAATATGTTTTCTGAACTAGAGTAAAAAGTTGCCATTTCTTTACTTCGTTTTCGTTCTACAGATATTTTTGTATCTGGTGCCAACAAGTGCCATTCCTGTAGCCTGCCAAGTCCCGTATCAAATCATTTAATTCCCGTTGTTGAATTAAATGCGGTTGGCATAGATCACTTGAAGAGGGTAAAAAGTCTGGATCTTGGTTGTCAACTTCCATGTCTTGTCCATCGTTATTTTCATCGCTTGGTATATCTAACTCTTCAGTTTGACTTATCTTAGGAGGCAAAGGGGGAGTCATGTCTTCACTATATGGTATTGGTTTTGATACAGAATTCACAGAAGGATACTCGATATTATGCTTAATTTCTTTGAAAATCCTCGTACATCAGTCATGCAGAAGTAGCAATCGTTAAAATGATTACTAGGCTCGCGCCACACAGTCGGTACTGCAAATGGCATAGATGTTTTGTTTCCGTTCAACCACGACAGGAGAGTAGCATAACACGATACACAAAACAGTTGCGGAATCCAGGGTTTATCTTGATGTACAGTACGTCCAAAATATAGAAAATACGCAGTACATACTTTTTCAGATATTTTTTTTTTCCTTGAGACTTGAGAATGTACTGTCCACACACGTAACAAAACTTGTTTGGTGAAGTTTTGCACTGACGGCGACTACTTTTTTCAGTATTCATCTTTAAAACTGTATTATTACACTCTTAATCAGGTAATCTCAAAGAAACTAACAAGAAATGAACATATCCTCTCAATAGATTATCTAGCGATTACATTTATTAATATAAGGGTAGGTTAAGAAAAGGTTATTGGTGTGTACCTTAAAAACAAGACGTGATAGAAATAAAAGATATCCACTGCTTACATACTATAACTAATAGGAAACTACGAGGCTGGTTTGAAAAGTCCGTGTAAAGTCCGAGAGGTGGCACCACCAGCGCGTATCGAGGTCATGTTTTAGTTAGTAGCATCTCTTGAATGAACGCACACCAAGTTTCAGCCATATTGGTCTATTTCTTTGTGTTTGGCATTCGTGTGAATCAAGGAAGTCGAGTGATTTTCAAGAAATGGACGAAAAAGAATTTCGTGTGGTGATTAAACATTACTTTATGAAAGGCAAAACGGCTCAGGAGACTAAAGAGAAGCTTGATAAACATTATGGTGACCCTTCGATTAGAACAGTTTATAAGTGGTTTCAAAATTTTCGGACTGGCCATATGGGCACAAGTGACGCTGAACGTTCTGGACGGCCTGTGGAGGTTACGACTCCAGAAATCATTGATCAAATCCATGATATGGTGATGGATGACAGACGAGTTAAGGTGCGTGAGATTGCTAGTGCTGTGGGCATCTCGACTGAACGGGTACATAATATTTTGCATAAACATTTGGACATGAGAAAGCTATCCGCAAGATGGGTGCCGCGATTGCTCACGCTTGACCAAAAATGGAATCGTGTGAAGTGTTGCAAGGATGGTTTGCAGCTGTTCCAGAAGAATCCGGAGGACTTTAAGCGTCGTTTCGTCACTGTGGATGAAACATGGATATATTACTATACTCCTGAGACCAAACAACAATCTAAACAATGAGTTACCAAGGGGGAATCTGCACCAAAAAAGGCGAAGACCGTTCCTTCGGCCGGAAAAGGTTATGGCGACTGTCTTTTGGGATTCGCAAGGGATAATCCTCATCGACTATCTGGAAAAGGGTAAAACTATTACAGGTGAATATTATTCATCGTTATTGGACCGTTTGGAAATCGAGCTGCAAGAAAAATGCCCGCGATTGGCCCACAAGAAAGTCCTTTTCCATCACGACAACGCACCAGCAACACCAGTTGTGGTCGCAAAATTAATGGAAATAGGATTCCAACTCGTTTCACATCCCCCCTATTCTCCAGACTTGGCTCCCTCGGACTACTATTTGTTCCCCAATTTGAAGAAATGGCTGGCGGGACAAAGATTTTATTCAAACGAGGAGGTGATTGCAGACACTAATGGATATTTTGCAGACTTGGACAAATCCTAGTATTCGGAAGGGATCAACAAACTAGAACATCTTTGGACGAAGTGTATAAGCCTAAAAGGAGACTATGTCGAAAAATAAAAAAGGTTTACCCCAAACACATAAGTAGTTTTTATTTTTGCATGGACTTTTCAAACCAGCCTCGTATAATAGCAATCAGATTTTCGGGTACCAAAATCATGTCACGCAGTGTAATTAAAAACAAAGGAGGTCACATAGATGAGAAAATCCTGGAATACCATGAATATTTTTCTGATTTTCTAGACTGTAAATAATGTGAAAATAAATAATAATTCATTAAAATTAAAAAAAATATATATTATCTGGGTTTTTGTTGTCTTGGGACTGAAATAACTAGGGCAAATACTTTCTGGCGGTAGTGTATATATATCATTGTTTTCAAAAATTCATCAACCAATGATTATAACAAAAAAGTTTTGTAACATTCATTTATTATTTGTAGTGGGGATTAAACCCTCTGCGTACGAAGCTTTATACTGATGCCGTTATATTTACCTGCGGGACAGTCGAATTCAAAAACGTTATAATCTTTAGAAAGTTGGTCAAATTTTACACATCTGTAAAATCGGTTACATGATCTTGGATGAACGAAGTAACCTTGCCGTGAACATTGAAATTCAGTCCTAGTATCCTACAAGCAAAATATATTTTTTTAAATAATAATAACAAATAAATACTATAAATAAAAAAATATATAATTAAAAAAAAAAAGTTGATGCGATGGCCGGGAATCGAACCCGGATCAACTGCTTGGAAGGCAACTATGCTGACCATTACACCACCATCGCACATGTTAGCTTTTTTAATAGAATACTACTAGTTCTAATATAAAATACAAGCGGTACTAACTGTATTATTACATGTTTGACTGAAGTACTTTCAATCTCCGGAAGTGCAAACGAGATAAATCTGATAAACTAGAGCAGAAATAAGGCGTGAAAGTAAATGAAAAATATACAGGCATGTGCGATGGTGGTGTAATGGTCAGCATAGTTGCCTTCCAAGCAGTTGATCCGGGTTCGATTCCCGGCCATCGCATCAACTTTTTGTTTTATTTCATTAAAACATATTTTTAGAATAAATATTTTAAATACATAACTTTTGTGAAGAATTTTAAATAGTACTACGAAAGTTACAATACAATCCTGGTGCGAACAGTATTGATGAAATACCATTTCAAACAATTTCCACTAGTATCTACCCGCAATCACACGAGAAGTATAGTAAATCCCAAGATATAAGATCCTACCTTTTTGCTTTTTCAATGGGGCAATAAACGACCATATTACGGTTTTGTACATAGTTGCCAGGTATTACGAGAACGTATTTTTATTTTACCTGCTTTGTATACCGCCCTCACTTGCACCTGCAATCATATTGGATCTATTTTTAACTACCTGGCAACCCGGTTTGGAGCCCTTTAAGTATTTGATAATATAGGCCTAATGACCACAGGTCCCCATTAAGATTCGAAAGATACTTTTTATTATTTTTATTTTTAGTTTTACTTAGAACTTACAACGTAATGGTTCTATTTTAATTATGTGGCGGCCGTGGGAAAATTCCAATAGTGGCTATCGTAACAGAAAACATTTATCACTTGACTCTAAACAAATAGTGAAAAATATTTACGACAGTTTGGTAAAAAGAAATTTGAATAAACAAAGTGCTTTGCAAGAAACCAGTGAACTAACAGGAACCCCAATTTCTACGATTAAGGGTATTGAAGGAAAACCGTCACTCAGGAACAGGAAAAAAAATGGAAAGATTTTCAAATGCATCATGTAGACGATTGTGAAAAAGACGTCATCAGGAGGAAAATATATTCTATGTATGAAGAGCAGTTGGTGCCGACACTAGACAAAATAAAATTAAGACTAGTGCAGGACGGGACCAATATACATTGTGGCCGATCAATCCTTCACAGAATTCTCTTAAGAATGGAATTCATGTTCCGAAAAATCAATAAAAGGCAAGTAGTAATGGAGTCACAAAGATTACGAATCTTGCGACATACTTATTTGCAAGAAATTAAAACGTATCGATCGATCAGAGAATTGGCCAATAATTTACCTTGACGAAACATGGTTCGTTACCCATTACATTGTGCAAAAAGGGTGGGTTGATAGCAGTACAAAATATCAGACTAACGCACCTTCAAATAAAGGTAAACGAATAACCATTTTGCATGCACGACACTGTGTGTTCCCCTTATTTCAAGAAGACATATGGTATCAACAGGACAGAGCACCACCTTTTTAACCACCAATCTGGAGATTTACACGGTCACCGTAAATCTGCCGTTAGGTTCTTCCGACCATAAACTGCTTTCGACATCGAGTATCCTACCAATCAGAGGCGCCTAAGCCGCGCAAGATTTGGTTACTACAAATCTGCTAAATGGGAAGATCTCATGGAATATTTTTGAACTTTCCCTTGGATAGACAGTTGTTTTCGATCCGACAACACATCTGACTGCGCCAGGGAGGTCTCCGATGTTATTTTGGCTGGTATGGAAGCTTACATCCCTTTTTCGAAGAAATGCCCCTCCAACGGCAAGCCTTGGTTTGACAGAAAATGCAGAGAAGCTGTTGCTTCTAAACATCTTGCCTACCGACAATGGCGTGAAAATCCTAACACCATAAATCGTAACACCTTTGTTCGTGCCCGGAACAGCTGCAAAGGATTTATCGACAAAACCAAAGAGGCACACAATCAACGAATTAGAAACAAACTTCTCGCTTGTCCCAACAATTCCAGGTCTTTTTGGGCAGACGCTAAGGCAGTCAGTCAAAAAATTTCACCAAATCCACCATACTACCACTCACTCGGCCAGATAATTCTATTGCATCGACACCAGTTGAAAACGCGAACTTCTTGGCTGAACTCTTTACTTCACATTCTACTGTCGATTTCCAAAGAAAAACACCACCTACTATTCCCATATTGCAGTAAAGGATGCCCGATGTTGTCTTCAGACAGCGTATTTTAATGAACCTAGACACCAAACAGGTTTCTGGAGCTGACGGAATACCTGCCACAGTTCAGCCGATACCTAAAAAAGGCAAGAAGACTTTGCCAAATAACTACCGACCAGTCGCACTGCTTTCAATAATAACGAAAGTCATGGAAAAGGTTATCAATCATCATCTCCTAAAATATTTTGAAGAATTTAACATTATTGGCGATCACCAATATCGCTTTCGTAAACATAGATCAACAGGAGATCTTCTGACTTATGTAACACATGTTTGGAACAACGCAATTCAACACTTTGGAGAATCTCGAGCAGTTGCTTTTGACATATCCAAGGCATTCGACCGTGTTTGGCACGATGGACTGTTGGCTAAGCTACGCTCTTATGGTATGTCTGAAAAGTTCTGTTTGTGGCTCTCATGTTTCCTCATAGAGCGTTCTTTACGAGTGGCGGTCGACAGATTTCTTTCTAACACCTTCACTATCAACGCCGGTGTGCCCCAAGACTCCATACTGTCTCCTACTCTCTTTCTCATTTACATTAACGATCTGCTGGAAAAGACCGGGAATACAATCTACAGCATTGCAGATGAGAGAACGCTTATCTCTTCATTCACTTTGAACTCTGGGACATCGGCTACTCAGGCGAATATCCGCAGACAGCAGGAGGTCGTTCAACTTAACAAAGACCTGGAAGAAATTCTATCTTGGGGTGACAGTAACCAAGTGGAATTTAACGCTACAAAAACCCAGGTGGCAGTTTTTTCTAAAAAGTTAACGTTGCTGAACCCGACATAGTCCTGTCGGGGCACTCCATTCCCCTAGAATGGTCACTCAATTTCTTAGGCGTTAATTTGGGAGCAAATATGTCCTGGCATGAACATGTTGCAGGCATAGCAAGGAGAGCTTCTTACAGGTTGGGAATATTATTTCGAACCAGAAAGCTTTACACTCCACAACCACTGTTAATTCTTTACAAAGCTCAAATTCGACCAACTATGGAATACTGCTCCCATGTTTGAGGCTCCGCTCCCAAACACACACTGCATTTGTTGGATTCTGTTCAGAGAAGAGCTGTTCGTCTGATTGGAGACCCGGAACTGACCGGCGGCCTTGATTTGCTAGAACATCGAAGAACGGTTGGCGATTTGAGTCTGTTCTACAAGTATTTTCATGGAAAGTGTTCGAAGGATGTAGCCCGCTTAATTCCTCCCAGAGCGGTGCATGTTAGAAATACACGTCGCGCTAATAGTTCACATCAGTTACTCCTCGTACAACGCTTTTCAAGCAGTCTTTTATATGGAGAACATCATCCCTTTAGAATAATTTGCCCAGGACTGTGTTTCCCACCGAGTACAATTTACAGCGATTCAAGAAGAAGGTGAATCGCTTTTTCCGCACATATGCCGCTCCTGGAGTGCTTCAGAGACTTCCCTGTAGCACGTGTGCTAGACCCATAATTAAAAAAAAAACCTCATACAACTGCTGTTGTTAGAAAGTATTTGAGTGAACGGTTTCAACGAAGATGGATAGGGGTTCGCAGCCCAGTTATTTAATGGGGACCTAAGTCACCAGACCTCAAGCCGTTAGATTTTTTCTTGTGGGGATTCTTAAAGATATTGTATACAAAACTGCTACAAATGATAGTGAGCGCTTAAAGGCAAAAATATCAGATGCGTACAATAGTAAATCTCGAGAAATTATTTACAAAGTCACTCATCAATATTAATGAAAAAGACGGAAAAATTCATGATAGAAGAAGGAAGACATATAGACAATTTTTAATTTTATAAATATGTAATAAGTTATGTAATATTAAAAGATATGTAGTTTTGTTGTAGTTTTAATAAAAATAATGTATTCTTGTTTTTTATTGTTCAAAGATATTTTATTAAAGGAAAAATCTCAACAGTATAGTATCTAATATTACTATAATTACTGTCAAATTAAAGTATGACAGCTCTCCTACTAGATAAATTGTTTGAAAACCGCCAAACGTGGTATACGATCCATGGCAACCGCGTTCACCAAAAAATAATATTTAAGAGGCTTTTCGCTACACAACTTTTTTGCAAAACAAATTAGAAAAAAAAACAGTTGAAGGAAAAAAATGTCGAAAAAATTGAAGGCTTTCTAATGCCGTTTTACAAGAGGTATGTCTATGGCAAAAAGTTGTTTGACGTCGCGGCACTCAGCGTCGTTTTCACTACCAAATGTCAAATCCGTCAGTATACTTCTTGACATACATTATACCATTCTACATTTTAAAAAAATTCCATAAATCTGGGTCGATCGTCTAAAAATGATCACCCTGTACAGTAAAGCAATTTACTTTACTCAAATCAACAATTTTGGAATTTAACCGTAGCTAAGTGGAATATACTTATTGCGCGATCGATGTCTTCACCCAAAGCGTAAAACAAAATGTTGGCGCCCAACTAGAAAACGGTGTTCTTCTTCTTCCTTCAGCCGCTCTCTATCCACTGTCGGGTATAGACCTCTCTCAAATCTTTCCATTTTTATCTATGTTGTGCTTGTTGATACCAGTTAAGCCCTCCGATTCTCTTCAGATCGTCGCTCCATCTCTGTTGGGGTCTTCCTATGCTTCGCTTTTCACCCCATGGTCTCCACCTAGTGATCTTGCCACTCCACTTATACGTCGATCTCACTACATGGCTGGCCCAGCTCCATTTCAGAGATGTTATCCGTTTGGTGATATCATCGACCTTTGTTTGTTGTCTAATCCATTTATTAGTTTTCTTGTCCTTCAAAGTAACACTCAACATCTTCCTTTCCATTGCTCGTTGGTGAACTTGTAGTTTTTCTATTGTTCTGTTAGTTAAAACCCATGTCTCGGCTCCATTCGTTGTAGCTGGTAAGATACATTGATTATAAATTTGGGTTTTTGATTTTTGAGGAATGTTCATATTCAGTAGATATTTCAATTTTCCATATGCTGGCCATCCCATACGTATCCTTCTTTTTATTTCAAGCTGCTGGTTTTCCTTTCCCATCGTTATTATTTGGCCCAGATAGATGTACGTGTTTACTTTTTCTATTGTTGAATGTTCAATCACTATATTTTCATCATTGGTGTCTTCGTTACTCATGTACTTTGTCTTTGAGAAATTTATGTCAAGTCCCACTTTTCTTGCTTGGTGGTGGAGATCTGTGATAATCTGGATCATTTCATTCTTATTGTTTGCTATAATTACAATGTCATCTGCTAATCTCAGGTTGTTCAGTCTATCGCCAGATATCAGAAGGCCATTTTCGTCCCAATTCAGTTCTTTGAATACATTTTCTAAGATCATTGTAAATAACTTAGGCGATATTACATCGCCCTGCCTTACTCCTATGTTCACTGGGACCTCGTTTGTCAGTTCTTGGTTTACCATAACTTTGAGTGTTGCTCGTTCATATATTCTGGCTATCAGTTCGCTGTATCTATGGTCTATACGAGCATTTCTAAGAGCTCTTATAAGTGCCCATTTTTCCACTGTGTCGAAAGCCTTGCAAAAATCTACAAAGGTGAGCCACATTGGTATATTGTATTCGGTGGCCTTCTCGATTAGTATTCTCAATGTATGCAAGTGCTTAATCGTACTGAAGCCTGATCTGAATCCAGCCTGTTCTATCGGTTGGTATAATTCCATTTTGTGTTCCAGTCTGTTTGTTATAATTCGTGAGAACAGCGTGTAAACTTGGGAAAGTAAACTAATTGGCCGGTGTTATTGTGAACATTTTAAAAGTTCACACTACTAACAAATTTACATAAAAAGTGACCTAGCACAAAATATGCATAAATTAATTGATTACCTGTCTAGTAACATGTATTTTTCCTTCCGTGTCAATAATTCTCGATATTCTATATGGAGACAATTGAACATCACCTAATGAATTCGCAGAGCTATCCAAAATTTCTCTCTCCAGAGAATGGAGTACTGCACCTCTTGGAGCTCTGGACTGGCGAGATAAACCTACAAAAAAAAACATTATGAATAGCAGTTATTTACACATTAAAATCGGAAGTGGTCTTTACAGGGCGAGCAAGCTAATTCAGATTGTTTCCACGCCGTAGACCGATGTCTAAAAGCTTGCGAGTGCTGTAAGAAAACTTTCCCGATCCTAAAAAATTCTTTTCACCTTCGCCGTCTATTTTAATTTACCGTTGTATGTTGCTTCTAGAATGGTCGATTCACATTCAGCTCCTCCATCTTGAATCAAATCCTTTAGAGCTATGCCAGCAAGACCTCTAACTCTCGAGTATTTAGCCTTGATATCTATAGATTTTAGGTCTTCGAAAGCTATCCATTGTTTTTTTCTGGAAAAAAGAACACTTGTTTAATTCACTTGTCATTCAAATATATATGTATATATATATATATATATATATATATATATATATATATATATATAAACATCTTGGTATACAAAAAAAACGTGGTCATCAAGATACTTAAATTATAATTCTAATCATCCGTTAAAACATAGGAAATCGGTCGTAATAGGATTGGCAGACCGTGCAATCTCCTTATCAGATTCAGAATATCGAGAAGATGCAATAAACAAAGCCAAAAACGCTTTAATTTTAAACAAATACCCGTTATCTCTAATCAAAAGGATTTTTAAAAAGCGCATTCACAAATTTTACAATTCTACCGAAACAGTAAACCACAAACAAAAAGACACTAAAAAATATATTGTTTTACCATATCTAAATGAATTCTCGCATCAAATTGAAAAACTTTTCAAAAGATACAATTTCAACATCGCTCATAAAGCCTATAACCTCCTTGGTAACAACTTTTCATAATTAAAAGTACCAACACCAAAAAACAAAAAAAGTAACATTGTTTACGAAATCCTATGTAATGATTGTAGTGGAACATACATTGAACAAACCAGTCAATATTTGGAAAACCGTATAAAAGGCCACAAGTACGATAAAAATAACGTAACTTCATTAAATAAACATGAAAAGGAAAAAAACACATTTAATTACGAAAGCACAAAAATCTTAAGTTCCGAAAATCATACTAAAAAAAGAGAAATCTTAGAATCCATCCTTATCCTCAAAAACCAAAATGCCATAAACGACAAAAAAGAAATTAACAATCTGAATCGAATATATTTTTCAGTTCTTTAAAGTAAAATGATAAAATAACACTGTTTTAATAATTTTTAAATGTGTGCAGAGTTTTAAAATGTAAAAAGTATGTTGTGTATATAACTCTTGGAATGTTTTAATTATTGACAAGAAAATAAAAATCTTTCAAATTCTACATCCTAAGGTAAGCCAAATTATAACATTGTTATTGAATAAATAATCATGGTTTGGTTTTTTAGGGTACTCGATACATATTGACATTTTTTACTGGATGTATTAATGAAATTAAATGTTTTGAAAAAGATCACTAGGTTGATCGAGACGTAAACATACATGTAAAATGAAGTTTTAATTTACATAACCTTAAAGCCAAGAAAAAATCATATATATATATATATATATATATATATATATATATATATATATATATATATATATATATATATATATATATATGTATATATATATATATATATGAATATATATATATATATATATATATATATATATATGTATATATATATATATATATATATATATATATATATATATATATATAAATATACATAGTCGACACTGTTTGTAGTGAAACTCTATATAGTGAAAAACTCTTTATAGTGCAATTTTTTCAAGACCTAGAATATTTTAATGAAATTTCATGTAAAAAGCCCTGCATATAGTGAATCTGTAAAATAGTAACACTCTATATAATAAAATTTTTACCGGAATTTTGTGTATAAATTTTTATGCATTTCTTGAGATCTTGGCCATTTTAGGTTTCCAATTTTTATCTAACATTAGCACGAATTCCATTTTTATGACGCATTATTTTTCTTAACGCGTTTATAACGCCTAATGGTTGGCAATAAATCAGGTAGATTTCTGTGAGAAACCCGGGGAATAACCCATTTTATAGAAACCCGGGGAAAAACCCATTTTATAGTCGAGGCCTCGTAATTCGCAAATTCACGTTCAGTTTCTTTTTGTTTAAGAATCAAGTAAGATGTCCAAGCCAGTGTGTTTAAGTTTAGCTGAGAAAATTAAAGTTTTGGAGGAAGTTGATAAAGGCTGCAAAAAAAATTAATGTTGCTGCAAAATTTGGTGTTTCTCCAAGTTGCGTCTCTCTGTTAATAAAAAGTCGCGACAGTGTCATCAAGAAACCTAGTGTTCCAACCAGTCGAAAACGAGTACGGGTGAGTACTTACGAGGATGTAAATGAAGCAGTTTTACGATGGTTTCAAGTGGCCCGTACGCATCAAAACGTACCAATATCGGGAAATTTAATAAAGCAAAAGGCTTTACAATTTGCTAAAGAATTTAACTGCGTCAATTTTCAAGTTAGTGAAGGGTGGTTAAGTGCCTGGAAGAGTCGCAATTCAATTGTTTTCAAGACGGTGTCTGGCGAGAGTGCAAGCGTTAGTCAGGAGGACTGTGACATTTGGACTGAAACTGTTTTAAAAAGTGCATTGAAGAAGTACGAGCCAAAAAACGTTTTCAATTGTGATGAAACCGGTTTGTTTTTTAAATGTTTGCCAAATAAAACTTTTGCTTTTAAAAGTGATAAATGTTTTGGTGTTAAAACAAAACAAGTAAAGAAAGGGCGACACTTATGATTGGAGCAAACATGGATGGCTCAGAAAAACTGAAATTACTGCTCATAGGTAGAAGCAAAATCCCCGTTGTTTTTAAAGGAGTTAAATCTCTGGAGTTAGATTACGCCAATAATAAAAAGGCATGGATGACTTCTGAGATTTTCGAAAGATGGATCAAAAAACTGGACACGAAAATGAAAAGCCAAAAGCGAAAGATTGTAGTTTATAGACAATTGTCCTGCACATCCAGTTACTGTAAGTAAAAAATTAAGGATCTTTTTTCCACCAAACATGACCTCCAAATTGCAACCGGTGGGCCAGGGTATTATAAAAAACATAAAACATCATTACCGAAACAGAATTGTTCACAAAATTGTTAATGCAATTGATAACAACCTTCCAGTCCAAAAATTGATTACCCTTAAAGAGTGTATAACCGAAGTCGCTAAAGTATGGAGTGAAAATGTTTCTCAGAAAACTATCAAAAACTGCTTTTCTAAAGCAGGTTTTACTGACAAAATTGACGAATGGGAAGAAGAAGACGAAATGCATCTCGCTACCTTAAAAAGGCAATGGGGTATTCTACAAAAAACTGCTACCGTCGACGCAGATTTTTTACTTGAAGATTTCTTAGAAATCGACAATGATGTTGGCACGACAGATCTCCCAACTGACCAAGACATAATTGACGATATAAAAAGTATAGAAGATCATGAAGAAGAAACTGAAACCAGGGAATGTCCTGCTAAATTTAGTGAAAATGAAATAAGAAATGCATTTGACATTGTGCGAACTACTCTCAGGGGCCAGGAAAGTGTACCTGATCTTTATGCATTTGAATAAATGCGAGAATTTTGTTGAGCAACAATTATTTTTCAAAAGTAATGTTCAAAAGAAAATAACTGATTATTTTTCCTAGTACGTATGTACATATGTATTAACAGATTTTGTATTATTCTTTTTATTTCGTATGTAGTACATACATACATAAAGTCCGTACGTTATATCTTTACACGTGCGTCACAGTTTTCAGGCAATATCCCAGACGACTATTATATTTTTTGTCTCTTTTTACCAATACCTACGATTTATTGGTGAAAAGAGACAAATAATATAATAGTCGTCTGTTATATGGCCTGAAAACTATGACGCACGGGTAAAGATATAACGTACGGACTTTATGTATGTATTTAGCCCTGTACATGCTATGTACTATTTAAACTTTCAAATGTTTAATAAAATCTTTTCTAATAATTCAATTTTGAAATTTTTTTTGTTGCTTGTACCTTATAAAATACAAGTAAATGATTACCAATATAAAATACATACATAGCAATATATACGGATGTTTTCTTTATATAGTGAAAAACTTTCTATAGTGAAATTTCAGTCAACATTTTGGTCTTTCACTATATAGAGTGTCGACTGTATATATATATATATATATATATATATATATATATATATATATATATATATATATATATATATATATATATACAGTCAGTCCAAAAAGTCTCCATACACCACCTGCTTTCTATAGTATGTTTCTGTTATGTTTAACTAATTAATTGGAACTATGTGCAAACATGTTAAATTAATATTTGGAACTTAACCAATGAGGATTAGTATTAAAAACAACTACGGAACATTTTTTTAGAGGTTACATCTTTGTTATAAAAACGTAAACAAAATTAATGTCAAAGAAGTCTCCATACACTTAACAATTACCAATAGTTTGACGGAGTTTAACGGAAAATAACTACTTCTTTAAACTAATAGTTACTGGGACCGCCGTTGGAACTGAGAATTTCCTGTAATCCCTTTGGCATACTTGCAACCAGCTTTCTAGTAACTTCTGCTGGCATGTTCTCCTATTCGTTCAATAGTCTGTTTTTTAATTATTCTCTATTTGAAACATTATGTTTGCGAACGCGCCGTTTAAGTTCCTCCCATAAATGCTCGATGGGGTTAACATCGGGTGATTACGGAGGTTTATGAAGCTGCTGTAGCACATTATGGATCATCCATTCTCGCACCAAGTTTGCGGTATATTTCTGATCATTGTCCTGTTAGAAAATGTATCTTTTTTCGAGTGCTAATTTTTGGACACTTTCTCTTAAATTGTCTCTCAAAATGTTCAGATTAATAAAATGTAAATTTCCAACGGATATGCATCCCCAAAGCAGATCACTGCCACCCCCTTGTATCACCGTGGAACAAATGTTTTTAATATCGAATGCGGTATTCTTCTTTCTCCAACCTTTAGTTCTGCCATCACACCCAAAAAGGTCAATTTTAGTTACATCACTAAAGATTACGGATTCTCAAAATTCAGAAGGTTTAGTAACGTATTTCCTAGCAAAAGCTAATCGCTTTTTGCGATTAACTTCCGAAATTAACGGCTTCTGCCTGGCTGCACACCCCTTATAGCCTGCCCTGTGTAAACAATTTCTCACTTTTTGTGAACAAACATTTTTCGAAAATACTTCCCGTGCTTCTTCTTTTAATTTTGGTGCACTTTTCTTGGGATCTATAATTATTGGTCTAACAATACTGGCCTCTTCACGAGAAGTCAGTTTCTGGGAACGACCGGAGCGTGGTCGAACTGTATAGGAACCCGTCGATTTATAATGGATTACAATGTACTGAACAGTAGCATGCGACTTTTTAACAATTTTTCCTATACTTCTCCACCTTGAACCTAACTCGATCAATAAAAAAACTGACGTTGAAGATCTTAATTTAATTTTTTCCAATCTATTAGAAATGGGCAGTCAAAACGAAAACTCATGCAACATATCTGACTTATCTCTGTAATAATAATCACACTGATTTCTACTAATTCTCCCATCTTATAACAATCAAACAAAATATCAACATCATTCTACTCTCTCAAATATAAATTAAACCACAACCTAACCAAGAGATAGAAGAACGCTGCCCTTAGTAAAATGACAAGAAAACATACTAAAAAAATTCTTTATAAAAATAAAATCACCTTAGAACCACACAATTCTTTCGTACCACACTAACAAAATGGAGTAAAAGCATATTATATTTCCCAGAGAGGATTATATCGAGGTTTTCTCATATTTTTTTCTGATGAATAAGTGTAATAAAGTGCCCCCACAAATAGTAATTCCTGAACACACCACTTAGCAGTAAGTACTTTAATTAATGTTATGAATAAAATTCGGTTGTTCTTTGCTTTGAATCTCAAAAATACTAATAATCTACTATACTTGTAGTCCTGATGAAGAAAATGAAATATTTTCGAAAGGGGAAAGAGGTGTCAAAAATTTTTTATTTCTTTTCCAAAGACTGCTTAGTCCAAGAACAAAAAACTGATATATATATATATATATATATATATATATATATTATATATTTTTTATGGGTCTAGCACACATGCTGCAGGGAAGTCGCTAAAGCGCTCCAGGAGCGGCATGTGTGCGGAAAAAGCGATTCACGTAGTTCTTGAATCGCTGTAAATTGTACTCGGTGGGAAACATAGCGCTGGGCAAATTATTCCAAAGGGATGATGTTCTTACAAGGCTCGCACAGCTTAAGCTGTTACCTCAAACCGAGAATTTACCGAGTTAGATCTACCGAGTTAGAACCACCTTATAGAGCTACACCCTAAGACTTATTTCTGTTCAAACATCTAAAGAAAGACCTCAGGAGCCGAAAATTTTCCCCAGTTATCTTAAAGTGGCGTGGTTTTTGGAGGCGCGAAGAAAAAGACTTTTTATTGGATGTGTATTACTTTACGCGGTAGCTATACAGAAAAATATATTTTTTTTTAATATATGAGCTTTTCTTACAGCAGGTCCTTATAATTTAGCATACCTTTATTACTTTGCTTAACTCTAATATTGTTTATTTCAGTCCTTTCAATGTGTCTAAACTAAAAAAAACCAGCAGGAATATTTATTTTGTCCTACTTTTTTAACGCGAATTTTTAGACCCCCCAACAGAACAAAATCATTTACATAATATCTCAAATTAGACTGATGTAAGCCAAAAACCAAACCCAAATTGTTAAGATTCAATTATCATATTACCAAAATAAATAATTTTAAATTATTTGCATAAGAATTAATAAAAATTAAATTATATTCTTAATAGTAATGCTTTCTCATGTCACAACGAAAAATGTGTTCCAATTTATCCACTTACGTAACTCAATTTACATATCGTATTAATTACTAATCAAGATTTTTAATTCAGCTAAAAATAATTATAATTTGTTTATCTAGCACATAATAATAATAATTTCCTCCAATATTCCAAAATTCTTTTTTACAAAATATTTGTCTTTTTTTTAAAAAAAATATTCAAGAAACGTCCTGCAATGAATTTTAAACTAAAAAATGGCCCAGTGCAAGACGGACTTGCGTAATTAGGGTCCCGTACCGGAATTGCTTTTAAAATAAAAATTGTTGTTACGGAGGAATGAAATGATCAGTCACTTCACAAAACACACCCCAAATAAGTGTTCAAAAATGAGTATCTAGGATTCGGGACTAACTTGTTTGTGATCGCTAAAAAACTTTCGGCAACGTGAACTTCTAACATATATCATTAGGAAAATTGCAGAATATATTATCTATCAGAGTTCTGTCTCTAGTAGAACTAGTATCTTTTATCATTTGTATAAGCCCTATGCTATTCAAAATGGTAGATAGACTATTGTTATTACAATCCAAAAAATTATGTTAAAGTCTCCCACAATGAATATTTTAGATCCTTGCTGTACATGTATGTTTATACCTTTAACTATACAGTGAATAACATTTTTTATTAAACAGGATAGGGAATTGTATACAAATACGAAACATATACCTGTATCAACCAAAGTTGCTTTCCGATATTTGTTTTTATATACCAGATAACTTATCAAAGTTAATAATTTTTATTCAATCAACACCTTATGGAGAATATTCCAGAATTTTTTCGAAATTTTTGGATTAGAACTCTTAGAGATAGGGTGGGGGACAGCGATTTTTGCGCGAGTATTACATCGTATATATTTTTGAACTCGTGTCTTCACAAGCTTTGATTTGACACCACACTCGATGAAACTGAAAAGAAAATGTTTTTCACTTTTCATTTCACTCTCCAAAACTAACACTTTAAATCAAAATTTAACTTTCAAAATTGTACCCAGTTCCTATATTTGTGACATCAACTTTCTATGTCAAATATTTTCGGGGAAAAGCGGCTGTGACAGACAGACAGATAGACAGGTGTTCTGTTTTTCACTTTTGGTACGGAATACTAACTAGCCTGCACCTGCAGCTTCATTTTCATCGAAATAATAACTTTAATAATAATAACACTATAATAACTAATAATAATACTAATAAAAAAACTAAAAAAATAAATACTAATAATAGACATAGACACAGAAGAGCAGAAGGGGTGCAGGAAAAATAGCCGAGGATGCAAAGAGCAGCTGATCATAGATAGCCTGATCATGGGACAAACCCGAAAAGAACACAGAAACCTTCACATCTGTTACATAGACTATAAAAAAGTCTTCGACTCCATAGCCCACAGTTGGTTAATCAGAGTCCTAGAAATCTACAAAATCAACCAAAACCCCAGACAACTTCTCTTACAAATTATGAAAACATAGGAAACCAAAATACACCTAAAAACACAAACCGAACACATCCAAACAGAAGAGCTGTACATTAGACGAGGTATATTTCAGGAAGACTCGCTCAGCGCTCTATGGTTTTGTCTCCGTCACAATCCACTCCCAAATACACTAAACAGAACAGACCATGGCTTCAACATCGGACACCAAAAGGTGAACCCACATAAAATAAACCACCTCCTATATATGCATGACATAAAACTCTACGCTGCCACAAAAACACAGCTGAAAGAACTCCTCAAAATTACAGAAATATTCACCTTAGATATCAATATGAAATTTGGTATAAGTAAATGCAAAGTGTTCCACATCAACAAAGGCCAATGGAAAGGCCAGCATGAGACAGAAAACCATCGACAACGAAACACTCGATAACATGCTCGACAAAGAAACATACAAATAGCTAGGCTACCATCAAAGCACCAAACTCAACAACACTCACATCAAAACAAAGCTCAGAACCGAATTCAAAAACAGACTCACGAAACTTTTACAAACAAAACTTAACTTCATGAATCTCACTAAAGCCAACAACACGTTCGCTATATCTAGGAAGGCAGGAGGAAGAAGAATCATAGACATCAGATCACTACACATAAAACAAATACAAGCACTTAGGAACTTCTTTCACACCAAGCAAACCAGCCTCCACACAGCAACAGTGAAAGGAGACAAAAACTATACACCTCTCTACTTATCCCGGGCAGACCACCCAGCAGACACATCTAGTCACACCCAATTACAACAGGAAAAGATGAAAACGTGGTCAGAAAAAACACTCCGCGAAAAACACAGATACCACGTAGAACAAGACCATGTAAATAAAAAACAATCATACACCTGGTTACAGGATGGGTAGCAGGATAAAGTCGTATTAACCAAAAACTACCAAAAGCATATCATCAAAGACCCAACTATTACAGAAGATAGATGCAGGAAATGCCACTAGCAGAAACAAACGATCGAGCACATAACAAGCGGATGTAAAATATTATCCGGAACGGAATACACAGCCAGACATGAATCAGCTGCAAAAATAGTTCATCAAGCACTAGCCACAACATACAAACTCATAGAAAACACAGATGCCTACTACAAATACACGCCAACATCTATACTTGAAAATAAAGATTACAAGCTCTACTGTCTCCGCCAATAGACGCGATGTTACTTTTCAGTGCAAAAAAGGAAGTCACCTATCTAATTGACATAACTGTACCCAACGACACAAACATCCAAAGGAAATACACAGAAAAAATTTCCAAATACACAGACCTTGCAACAGAAATAAAAAGGCTATGGAAACAAGAAAAAGTCATCCTTGTCCCCCCCCTCATCATGTCAGCCACAGGCCTTACACCAATAACATTCACACCACACTTAGTTACAATTAAAACTGAACACAAACATACACAGAAACATTCAGAAGTCAGTGATTTTGAAAACATGTAACATTGTCAGGTCATTCCTTAATACACAATAATAATAGCGTTTGTGCTGACTTGGCTTGGGTCCGTCAGCCAAACATGGAACCACATTGACAAATGTAAGAAAGAAGAACTTTTTGTATAATATTAATAATCACAGTAATAATAATATTGTAAACTAAATACATTTCTAACAGTCACAGAACAGATAAGAGATCACGCAAAAATAGACTTTGGATTAAAGAAATGTAAGAAAGTGGATAGCAATGGTTCACTACGAAAAAACATTGGATTCGATAGAGATATGGGCAGTCCTTAACGCCTTAAGTAATAGCAGAGTCGACGAAAGATACACATCTCTTTTTGAACACATATATAAAAATGCCACGTCACAAATAATGCTTGAAGAAAAAGCAAATAAAATCAAAATTAAAAGAGATATTAGACAAGGCGACTCAATATTCCCAAGGCTGTTCACGTTGACTCTAGAAGACATGTTCAAATTGCTAAAGTGGGAAAATAAAGTAATACTAATAAACGGTGAACGATTAAATCACTTAAAGTTCGGCAAGTGATGTCACTCTGATCGCCAACACAAAAAAAAATTACAAGATTAGCTGATAGAATTGAATAACAACTCTCGAGAAATAGTTCTAAAAATAAACTTCATCAAAACCGAATATTTGAACAACGAAACTAAAGATAACAGCCAGGAACTGTTAACAGAAGGTGAAAGAATATAAAATGTACATATATTCATATATTTAGGACAAAAAATCGGAACATCAAAAAATAATTTAGGTTATAGATAGATATAAATAATTGGATAGTAGAGTCTCGTTAGCTTGGTCTGCGTTCGGAAGATTACAACCCACATTTAAATTGGATATCTCAAATACAACAAAAACTAGAATGTTCGATCAATTTGTACTGCCGGTATTAACATATGGCATCAAAACGTGGGCGTAAAATAAAAGTATAATATATAAACTCCAGGTAACTCAAAGAGCAATAAAGGAAGAATGCTAAATATTAGACTCCATGATCGTATGAGAAGAAGAATGAATGATAACAAACGGACACGCCGTATAGTTGAATGAAGGCCTAGAGAAACTAAAAGATGCTGAGGTAAACCAAGGACGATGGACGAACAACATAAAAGGATAAGTGGGACACGATTGGATGCATAAAGCAAACAACAGAGTTCAGTGGAGACAACTTGGGGAGGCTTACATCCGACCACGGATGGAATGAACTAATGATGATGATGATGAAGAAAGTTCAGTTAAACAGTGGGAAATGGTAAAAAAAACACACACAGTACTACTTGTCAATGGTTGACCGATAAAAGAAGCATGTAAATATTCAGACATATAGCAGAAAACCAAAATATATGCCACAAAAATTAAACAAGATATCTGAAAATATTAAATTCAGACATAAAACATTTAAACATAGAAAATCGACACATAACTACGTAGTGACACGCTAGTTTAATCCCTGTGTAAGTCTCGGCAGTCTAATCGGCTTCTTTTTCTTATATGAAAAGAACTAGATCAACTTTACTCGGATTTAAGCCCAGTCCTTCATTTTGCCACTACATACTCATAATGTTTAGAGCTTCTTGCATTAGGCCCTGGGAGAGTTCGATTTAGCCACCTCTACAAGGAATTTTCATATCGCCAAGGGACTGCTGTAGGGATGGCAATTCTTTAAAAAAAAGATCGATTTTTGAATCGATTCGAATCGAAGCCTGAAGAATCGATTTACAAAAAAATCGAGACCCAAAAGATCGATTTCTCGAAATTGATATTTTTGGACCTTCTTTACGGACACATGGAAAATCCTAACACTATTTACTCAGCTATAGTTTTAAAAAAAAATTAACTATTAATAAGTATGAAAAAAGTTATTTTCAATGAAACATTGTTTTTATTATATTTTTTTGTTTATTAAAAGAATAAAGAATGCAAACTGTTATCAATCATAACACATGGGCTGAAAAGTCCCGGGCCTAACAAAGAAAACACGGTTTTTTTGGTTCAAAATTAGCTTTATTCATAAACGTAATCTCCATCAAGAGCAACGCAATCATTCCAGCGCCGCTCTAACAATGGCCAAACACTGCTCAGAATCATCAACACGTTCTTGTTTTTGATAAACAGTGAGCAAACGCGGCACCCACTTTGAACAGAGCTTTCTCATAGTCAAATGCTCATGCAATATAAAGCCAACACGTTCTTTTGATATCTTTACGATGTCAGCTAACTCACGCAACTTCACTTTTCGATCATTCAAAACGATTTTATGGATTTTTTTGATGTTTTCTGGTGTTACCGCCTCATTTGGACGTCCACTGCGTTCTGCATCATCGGTGTCTCTACGACCACGTTTGAAGTCAGCAAACCAACGTTTTATTGTTGTTTCTGATGGAGCGGAGTCCCCATAACACTTTTCAAGCCATTGCTTCGCTTGAACGGTACTTTTTCCCATCAAGAAGCAGTGTAAAATTAAAACACGAAATTGTTTTTGATCCATTGTTTTGAAAATAACAAAAGTAGCGTCACTCTTAGCACAATAACTCACAAACTAATGAATAGAATATCATGAAATTTTAACAGCTGTCTTTTGAAGGTTAGTATTAACTGAAAAAAAGGTGACTGCAATAAAACTAGCGCCATCTATGTGTTAGGCCCGGGACTTTTCAGCCCATGTGTTATATAATTTATAATTCTCAGTATTTAATATCTAAGCTATTGAGGAATAAAAGTCTGCGTAATCTACTGGGAACCAACCGATTTCGTTCTTCATTTGCGATGTTCCCAGTAACCGAAAAAAGACGCTCACAAAGAACAGATGATCCCACAATACACATATATTTAACCCATTTATGCCCAACGGGTCAAAAACGACCCACTACTTTAATTATACAACTACCTATACACGTGCATGTGTAAAGTGTTACCTATCGTTGCATTCAGTTGTTGAAAGAATAAACATCATTAGCACTATATTTCAGAACGTGCTAAGAATTCGTTTTTTTAGTATTCGTGAAAAAAATAAATGATAAATTATTGCAGCGTGACATGGAAAGAAAATCGTACTGGTAAGTGGCTTATTTGACTACTTATTGTGTTGTTTTTCAAATTAGTTATTGTACTGATTTCAGATTATGCGAAGTAATATTTCTTTGGAGGTTAGGTTTTTTTATTTGTAAAATAAATGCATGAAAAGTTGCTTGGGTCGTTTTTGACCCGTTGGGCAGATATGTTCTATACATTTTCTTATTTTTAGGACGAAACCATTGATGACGGCTGAGTTGTTAGACGAAATAGAAAAACTAACCGATGATGATCCTATTCCAGACGCAATCTACATAACTCCCCCAGATGATAATGGGTTTGAAAGTAATGAAGACTCAGGGGATGAAGACTGTAATGATCCCAACAGATTAAACTCAAAGCAGCTTCAAGCGCCAGCGGAAACCAATACAGAAGAAGCCAGCAATTACGATGATGACAGTAACATAACAGAATCTGCTGGAAGGCAAAACAAGTCACGGAAGAATCGACAATGGGTAATAGGTGATTTGAATAGAGGTAAAACAAAACAGTCAAATATCGAACTTTTACCTGTGTTGACATTAGGCGATGAATGCGAACCTCTGGATTTTATAAAGCTCTTCCTGAATCCGGAAATATTGGAACTTCTTGTAAAACATACCGTCTTATATGCTGGCAGTAAAAATTGTAGATTAGAAATTGGCAATGACGACATGCTGGTTTTTATTGCTATTCTTTATGTGAGTGGATACGTTCCCGTTCCCAGACGTCGCATGTTTTGGGAAGGACGAGATGACGCCCGAAATGTTTTGGTTTATAACTCTATGAGAAGAAATCGGTTTGAAGAAATATTTAGATTTTTGCACGCAGCTGATAACAACAACTTAGCACAGAATGATAAAATGGCAAAGCTACGACCTTTGATTGAAAAAATGAACGAAAATTTCATCAGATATACCCCTCTAACTTCTTGTGTGTCTATCGACGATGATTCCGTATTTTGGCCGAAACGGATGTAAACAGTTTATCAGAGGAAAGCCAATCCGTTTCGGTTACAAAGCATGGGTTTTAGCAACTCCGTCAGGCTATTGTGTCAATTTCGACGTGTATCAAGGACGAAAATCTCAACAGACTGACGAAAAACTTGGACTAGGCGAATCTGTAGTAACGAATTTTGCGAAATTATTACAAACTAATTTTCCTGATTTTGAGTGTTCATTATTCTTCGACAATTTCTTTACAAGCACTACTCTTATCAGTAAGTTGGGAGAAATGGGTTTTGGCGCAACGGGTACAGTGCGAGAAAACCGTACCGATAAATGTCCACTTCAACAATCTTTCCAAATGAAAAAAAGGGAAAGGGGCGTATTTGATAATGCCATTGACAAAGAAAATAATATTGTTTGTGTCCGTTGGAAGGATAACAGTGTGGTCACAATTTTATCAAATGAATTTGGCGGAGAACCTATCCGCCAAGCTGCTAGATATTCTGCAAAAGAGAAAAAAAAAGTTGAAATCCCCCAGCCAAACGTGATACATTGTTACAACAAGTTCATGGGTGGTGTTGACCAAATGGACAACAATGTGGCAAACTATCGAATAGGCTTTCGTGGAAAGAAATGGTATATTCCTATTTTGTTTTGGACGTTTGATGTATGTATGAATAATGCTTGGATACTGGCTCGAAAATTTGGAAAAAAAATTGACAATTTGGAATTTCGCAGATTAGTTGTATTATCAGTACTTCAAAAATATGGAAAATCCCCCTTAGCTACTGGCCCAAAGCTTACACTTGTTAGTCCGGCCGCTCGTAGACATGGCCAGCATCTGATTTTGAGTAGTCAGACACGACGAAGGTGTGCTCATTGCAAGAACAAAACCACTAAAGCTTGTGACCGGTGTGAAGTTGCTTTACATGACAAATGTTTTGTAGATTTTTCATAAAAAAAAAAACTATTTGAATATTATAACCAAATTTGTTATTATTTAAAGGCTTATGATTTTATGGAGATAAAAATAACAACACCCTACAAGTATTTATGTTTTTCACTATACTTTGATCATAGTACCCTATTTGCCCAAGTGGGTCAAAAACGACCCACATCAAAACATCAAATCTCCTGATTCAAACTTATTATTTTACAGTTACTTAGTCTATTTATATGTCATTTAACTAAAATAAGTGAGATTTATAAAGATTTAAAGAAAAAAAATAATTCTGGGCATAAATGGGTTAATGGCTGTTGAGCGAATGGAATGGTACATATTCCTGACAGAAAGATATTAGGTCACACTTTAAATGCACAATTGCCTGGGATAAATAGTGTTTAAATTCTTCATTTAAACCATGACCTTCCTGTACATGCCAATTATTTGCAAAGAGTTGTTTTTTAACTAGAAAGTTGTGGAAATTCTTCTTCCTCATCCACAGTTTCGTTTTGAATTAATTGTTGTGCCTTTGTACTCCTTCCTTTACAGTTCCAAATCTCCTTTTTAATTCTTCAATAATTAAAATCTTTGTTTTAGCACCGAGTTCCGTTTGAGTTTTCATTTCGTTTCTGTAAGACAAAATACGATGGATATGATCTTGCTGGCTGTCACATATTCTGTTCCTGATATTTCTTTAATTGTAGTTTCTAACGATTTCAAAATATTTATGAGATGTTTTACACTATCTAACTGCCCTGCGGTTAGCATTGCCGCTGCTTTTAAGTGTTGAAGTAATATTGGCGCTACAACTTCTGACAGTTAAACAAACCGTTCCAGTTGATAGTGCACACAGATTGAATGAATGTCAAAGGTTATTTTTGTTTTCTTGTGCCTTTCGAAGAGAACCTGTGCATTTACATTTTGCTTGAAATACTTAATTATATCTTTGACTATCGTCAGCAAAATCTTAGCTTCTTCAAGTCCATTCTATGCCGTCAAATGGTTTTGATACCACTAAATTCAATGTATGCGCGAAGCATGGCAAATGTTTGTTTTTGCTGTAAACATTTACGACAGCTTTAACCATATTCGCGCCATTATCAGTAAGAAAAGCTACTACTTTATCCCTTGTAATGTCCTATTTTTCTGCCATAGTAATGATTACCTGACTTAAATAGTCAACGTTGTGAGGTTCTGTTAGAGCAGACACGCCAAAATTTGTACTCATTAATGTGTTGGTCCACACATCTGCAGTTAGACGAATTGCATCTATCTAATGTGTAGGGAACTTAGTCGAATTAATATATTTTGATATCATCTCATCACTAAATTTTTGTTAATTAGGTGCGAAACAGAAGTCGAATCGAATTTCGATTTTAGGGTGTCTGAGATCGATTCACAGGTTCGATGTACATCGACTCAAAAATCGCTTTTTTTGACCCTAAAAAATCGATTCTTCGATTAATCAGATCGCTATCCTTCGACTGCTGTGTATCCAGGCGTCGTTTATACTGATTACCATTTATAAACCACGAAGCGCTAAAACAGGAGACAGGGAGAGAACTCCCCCTTGCGCCCATTGAAAATATCCTAGAATTTTTACTTATTCTTACAATTGACCAGTATCGGTTTTTTAAAAACGAACCTTTGACAACACCCCGTATATTAAGTAAGACTCGATTAATTTGTTAATTACGCAACAAGCTTTTCCAATTAAGATCTTACAAGGATAACCTAAAAATGACTGAGCATAACAATAACAGCTACTAGTTATTGTTGTTACTTTCAATGAAGTAATAAATGTCGACAAATAAAAGTAATAAATTGAGGTAATACTGTATAATGGTATAGAAAGTAATAAACAATAACATAACCGATCATTTAGAATCGGTGCCAGGTAATAGTAAAAGCGTTGTTTTAGACATGTGTTAGACAGATGGCCACTGTCATGGACTTGATATATTACCTAATATTAGGGGTGTTCGATCTGGATCGATTTTTCACAAGATCGATTGTGTAACTTGCAATTTCCGATTTAATCGATTGACTCAGCCAAGAGGATATACATTTATCCCCGAATCGAACTAGTTTTTTTTTTCTTATGGGCATAGTACACTTGCTGTTCACGTTGGTCTTGAAAACAAAATGTTGAGCAAATCATTTCAAAGTGATGAGGTTCTCCATATAAAAGACTGCTTGTAAAGGGTTGTACGAAGATTAACAAGCTCAACTTCATACGGATATGGAGTATTATCGCGACGTGTATTTATAGCATGCAGCGCTTTGGAAGGAATTAAGCGGGGTATGATATGTATTTGGCTACGTCAAAAACGATCAAAACTGTGATATAAGTGTGGATGACTGGAATTGGTAAAGCCACAGTTTACGAAATTTCAAGAGAAAAAAAGGAGGAGGTATAGACTCTCCAAAAAAGAGACCGGGCAGAAAAGAACTTCAGCTGACAGACAACACAAGGCAAGTAGTAAAGCGTATTATTCATAACTTTTTTATGGAAAAAAAGACTTCCAATTTTGTATATGATCCTGCAGGCTGCGACAAGCCACCCAGAAGTAATGAAAATGAGTAGAATAAAACTATGTAGTGTTTTAAAAGGTGTGAATTTTTATTGGTAAAGTGTGAAAGAAAATCTTTATTGACAAAAAATGGAGAAATCGTATAGTGGAGAAGCCACTATTTAAGGAATGTTAGAAAAACTTGCTCTGAAGGAAAAAGGATATATTACTTAGATGAGACGTGGATAAATGAAGGGTACACAATCAAGAAATTTTGGCAAGATGGGACTATCAAAAATGCTCGCCAAGCATTGAATGAAGGTCTCTCTACTGGTCTTTAACAGTCATCTGGTAAGGGACGTAGGTTAATTATTACAGATATTGGAAGCGAAGGTGGTTTTGTAGACAAAGGTCTTTTAACATTCTTATCCAAGAAAACAGGAGATTATGACGAAGATATGAATTCCGATGTATTTGAGGAATAGTTTTCGCAGATGATAGACTTAATACCATACGGTTTTGTTATTGTAATGAATAACGCAAGCTATCATTCTAAAAAATTAGAACGAGTTTCAACCTTGGATTAGCTGAAAAAAGACATCCCATTCCATTTCCAAAAGACAGCGTTACGATAGAATTATTAAAGCTTGAAGTTCTCAGAAATAAAGACCAGTACACAAGTTTGGTCATCGACGAAATGGCGAAAAAACGTAATATTATTGTTTATCGCCTACCATCTTATCATTGTGAGCTCAATCAGATAGAACTTATATGAGCAAAATAAAATGTGGGCATTGTTGAACCTTTAGTTCAAATGAGTCGCGCAATGATAGTTTTTCAAGCATGTCAGACATAGAAGATTGGTAATACTTTTTTCATTGTTGTTTGACTTTCTCATAAGTATATTTTTTAATTAATAATATTTCATTATAAAATGCTATTTTTTTCTAATAAATGTTTAAACACTATAAAAACTGTTTCATTCATACTATTCGCAAATAATACGTATACGCCCAGGCGCACCACCACTGGCCAAAACCAAACAACAAAAAAGGGTCGTTTTTCTATTGTATTCAAACATAAGAGATTGCGAATATTAGGCTGATGCCAGATGGTTCCAATTCCAATAAAGTTATTGAACTACTGCATTTCAGGTAAAATGTAAATAAAACCTTGGGACCCTTACTACTGCTCGATACTAATTTGCATAATAATAGCAATTCTGAACCAATATTCAAAGCATAATTGTTGGTGACGAGATGTGGGTATTTGAGTAGGGCACAAAAACATGACATCAATCAGGTGAGTGGCATTCTCCAGGTGAGCAAAAATACATTAGAAAGCTGGATACAACGTTGTCAGAAGTTTATTACATCAGGTCAGGATTACTGTAAAAGCGAGGAGATTTCAATGCATTTGTAGTTGTATTGACGTTAACCGGGTATTTTTTTGATCATGGTAGTATATAATACAAACAAAATCACGCAAGTACAGCACTACTAAAGTAAATATATGAAACATTCACTATGTCAGGTATAGGACTGTTATATCATGAACCTGGCTCAGCTTAGAATATTGCGCTACATCATAGAATAGTTTCTAACAACATGCTTTTTTACAGCAAGAATCTGTAAGCAATGGTGATAGCCTTAACCCTTCGGCGTGTATCGCCGGTGCGCCGGGCAGTTTGCTTTTGCGTTCGGCGCGCATGTAGCTGGCTGCGTCGGCTTCGTCGGGAGCAATGATAACTATCAGTCGTCGCTCCTGGTGGGGCTAACGGGGTTGGCGGGGCGGAGTGTTTGGCGTGGTGGTGGTGTCTGCTGGGTATTGCTAATTCTGTCCAATATTATGGCCCTACTTGATGTGCCGAACCCTTTGCTTTTGCGCCTTGCGCGCGCGTTGCTGACTGTGTTGGCTTCGTTTGGAGCAATGATGACTGTCAGTCGTCGCTCCTGATGGGGCTGATGTGGTTTGCGGGGCGCGCGTTGGGTGCGGGGGTGAAGTGCTTGCGGTGGTGGTGGTGTATACTGGGTATACTCAAACTCTGTTTATGATTAAGTTTAATTTTGTTTAATGTTTAAGTTTAATTTGTTAAGTTAGGTTTAAATTTTGTTAAATGTTTAAGAAGTAAATAAATGAATGCATTATGTTTGCATATTCATTATTTTTGACAGCGCAATAAGCGCAAACTCAAACAAATAAGCAATGAGTATTGTAAATATAAATTAAATATATTAGCACATAGGGGAGTTGAAGGTATTCCCGGGCATAGACCCAAAAATAGGGAGGGCAACCCTCATAAAATCTCCAATGAATATGGAAATAAGTGAATAATTGAAGGGTGAAATTTTCTTTTGATTAATATATATTTGGGGCACTTTCGGGGTACTCATAAAGGGCCGGAGTTGGAATGGGTGGTGGGACCTCCCCTTCAATTATTATTATTATCCTTAACCCTTCTAAGTATTAGTGAAGATGATGAAAACCTTTAGCATATAACGGATAACGTATACAGTGACGGCAATAAATTGCTATCACTTTCAAATAAATAGAGTGGTAGTTGTACGATTTGATAAATCGATCTTTGTAAACATTAATATTTTTCGTATTGATTTTTAATAATCTTACGGTCAAAAATTCGTTCTAAAGATCGACCTTTTTCGAAATAATTAAACATTCCTAATGGATATTTGCGTTACGCTAGATATACCACCATGGGCAATGTCGTTTGGGTAAAATATTCGAGTACGACTTCGGAAAGTAGATCATATTACGCAAGGCTTTCGATAATTTAACACTCTGTATAGTACAGGCTCTGCATGTAGAATTTTTTGAAAATAAAATCTGAACGGCCTTATGAAAAACATATATGATGATACAGGGGAAGTAGATGAATAAGATCAATAGTTGATTGATTTAAATAAGACTTTAGACTTCAGACCATTCGTCTAAACCAGGGGTGCTCAAACTTGAACTGCTGGCGATCTACCTCAATATTGTTAGACTACGATCGATCGACTCTGAGCGGCTGCAAGTAAGTGTGATGCAGGATTGTCGTCTAGGTAGGGTGTATCGTGGCATAGATATTAGTTTTCCGCACAATATGCATTTTTTTAGTCAAGGTAAGTGTAGGTCTGCTCTAAAACGTCAATGAAAAAACTCATAATTATTCAAAATTGCGAGTTTATTGGTTCTTACAAAACAAACGAGTTCTAGTGTCTAAACTTAACTAAAGAGTGACTTTGGATGTTGAAGCGTGGCACTGCATGTCCTCAGCATACTTTTCATAAGATGGTACATAATTACCGAGTGCTAATCGCAAGCATGATGACATATGTTCGTCAGTTAGTCGAGTGCGATATTTTGACATAATTATCTTTATTTCAGAAAATGCAGACTCGCACAAGTAAGTTGACCCAAACATTGCCGTCAGTTGAAGGGCGATTTGCCTTAGATTCGGATATTTATCTTCAGATATAAAACAGCAGAATTTTGTATCAGATGCTGTGGCTTTGAGATGTATATCTGATATAATCTGCACTAACTCATTTTCAACAGAACATGAGTCCATGTTAAACTGACTTGCTATTTCAGTAGCTAATTCCTCAATGTTTTTACACGAAAAAGGATAACTCATAAATGATGCGATATTTGCCAATTTACTGAAATCATAAAAACGTATTTCGAATTGGCTCAAAATATTTGATAATTCTGCCTCATAAATATCATAATTCAACTGAGGAATCCTTGCTTTCAAAGACGGAAAATTTTCAGATCCTTTCTTTTCAGTTGATCTATCATAAGTTGCAATTTACTTTTGAATGCGTTTATTGCGCTAATCATCTCAATAATAGTTTTTCCTTTACCTTGAAGCTCCAAATTAATGGTGTTTAAATGCATTGTGATCTCTGTCAAAAATGCTAAATCAGTCAGCCATTTTCCGTTTTTCAGCATCTGAGTGTCATCACCTCTTTCGTATAGAAAAGCTGTTATTTCGGGCAATAATTCTTGAAACTTTTCTAGGAATTTTCCGCGATTCAACCACCTGACGTCCGTGTGAAGAACTAAATCAGTGTGTTCAGCTGACTCACTATCTTCCAACTGCAATCTAAAGAGCCGTCGTTGCAAGCTACGTGCACGGATAGAATTCACAATTTTTATTGCAATGCCCATAATCTCCTCCATGTTTAGAACTTTTGAACACACAACTTGTTGATGTATAATGCAATGGAAGGAGAAAAATGAAGAGAAATCATCATTAGCTCGACACAATGTCACAAAACCGTTTTTGTTTCCAGTCATTGCTGGTGCTTCATCGATTGTAATGCACACTAGTTTATATATTGGTAGCTTGTAGTTTGTTACAAAATTGAAGAAAACGTCATATATATCTTCGTCACGGGTCTTTCCTTTCAGAGGAATCATTGTCAAAAACTCTTCCTTAGCCGACATGTCATTGAATACCATTCGAATAAAAATACACAGCTGGGCAGTGTCTGTTATATCGGTGGATTCGTCGAACTGTAAAGAAAAGTATATACATTCCATGATATCATGTTTTAGTTTATCTGCCATGTCCTGACTCATGACTTCAACACGCCTTGTGACAGTCGGACGAGATAACTGAAGTTCTCTAATAGCAGACATAATCTCTGTTTTATTTTTAAAATCTCCAAATAAAGTCTCACCCGCTTCAATAAATGCTTCCTTCACAACCAATCCATCATCAAATGGTTTCTTGTGTTTCGCCAATATATGAGATATTTTAAATGACGCGATCGTTGCAGCTTTTGATTGTTTGGCTGGTCTTGTGAACATGGTTTGTTCTTTTTTCAAACAAGTTATCAAATCACGTACTTTTCGTTTTCTTAATTCACTCTGTGACGGAAAATCCTTTTCATAGTTTTTATGAACCGTTTTATGATACCTCTCTAAGTTCCCACGCTTAGGTATTGCAACTGACACACGGCAAATGAGACAAATGCACTTATCCTTTACCATACAAAAGAAAAATTCTTCCTCCCAATCGTTATTAAAATGATAAGTTTTACTTTTCTTCGCCGCACTCATTTTGGACTATTTATTAATAAACTTTGTATCGATGTATCGCTTTCAAGCTACAACTCAGACTGACTCCTTTTCTTGTAGGCGCAACCTTTATATCGCGAACGAAGTCTCGAATGTTCCCGTCAAACACGAAGCCCGAAGTTTCTAGAAAAATCGGCGGGAATCAAAAACGCGGCTTTTCTTCTGACAAGTGCCGCGCGTTTCTTTGATAAAGCCGCCTTTTGCCGCTATCAGGGGGTATTACGATAAAAGAAAGTGATGAGGAGGTTATTCTGGCCTAATTGTGGATCGAATAAATTTTAGTAGTTTATTCATTACATTTTGTTTTAGTTACCTAAAACAAAATCTGTGAATAGTTCTATATCGGAATTTTTTTCTCGAGATCGACTCAAAAAGCACTCGCGATCGACCGTTTGAGCACCCCTAGTCTAAACATTTATTTCTCTCTAATCGAACAAATGCCATATAACACCTCACATAACAGTTACGAGGGTTATAGCACAGTAAACATTAAACACAGTAGCGACAGTCCGACATGGCACCTTTAATCTCAAGGGGTTCGAGTTTGTAATGATCACGTGACCTATCGTCATATTGCTAGTATGATACCCGCGAGTTTTTGAAATATTCAAATTTCTTCTTTCACGAAAAATGCTATTCTGTGGAATAAAAATGAATTTTGCTAATTGAAAGTAAGAAAAAAACTACAAAATTTTTTCTTATTAAAACAGAGAAAAATGCAAAAAATACAAAGAAAAATACATGTTTTTTGCACGTTACACGGTAGTCCGAAAACGCGAAAAGCTGGCCATAATGTAAGAAACAAAAGATTCTATTTAGGAATTTTTACCTGTTCGAATACTTCTGCCAAATCGTCTACTATGATTTACGACCACTCAGGTGCATTTTCCGCTTGCACCTGTCTCATAACTTTAATTTTATTTCGAAGCGTCGAGTACCACGGAGCATCTCTCGTGAAGCACGTCAGACGTCATCAAGTTTTATACTATTATAGAAAGTGCATAAGTGAACGAATTATAATTGTGTAAATGAATCTTGTCCCTGAAGGTTGGTATAATTTCACTGTGTTTCTGTAATTTCATATTTAGTTAATGTTAAGTGAGTGATTAACTGTTCAATTATCGAAAATCGAAAATATTCCCAAAAATCTTTAAACAACAAGCAATAAAATTATATAAAGACATCACTACGATTTAATTTCCAATATATTTAAAGTCACTTGACAATTGTTTCACCATACAATGGCTTCTTCAGAAGTAAATAAGAAAGACTTCATTGTCTATACTGAATTTAAGTTAGGCTATGCCTCTTACTTACATTTATGATAGCTTATATTCCTATACTACTTAACCTAGGTTCTATACAGTAATCCTAATTAACTTAACCTAGGACATTGGGTTTTAATTACATTGGTTGACTAATCTAACTTAACTAGAGCTTAATTCTAAACTAATCTAGAACTTAATTCTAAACTTAATCTAGGTTACAATCTTCATGGGGTGGGGGAGGGCCATCGTCTTCGTCGGATATGGGGTCAGAAGGTCTTGGATAGTGATGGCGGGCGTTGGCGGGCACGTGGAATGCGCTCCTTATGGTGGCGTTGGGTGTTGTAGCGCCTTTGCGAAGAACTTGATGTTGGCGGACCTCATGTGTGCCTTGATTGTTGGCACACCGAGGTCTCTATGCAATTGCCGGTTTCGGACGAACCATGGGGCTCCCGTGATCATCCTCAGGGCCTTGTTCTGTACTGCCTGAAGTTGAGCTCTGCGTGTCTTGGTGAGTTTAGACCAAGTAGGGCAGGCGTGTGTGAGTCCTGCCCTCACGATGGTTTTATAAATTAGCAGCTTGATTTTTGGTTGCAACTTACTGGACCGGCTGATGATTGGGTACAGCTTGCCCAGTAGTTGCTTGGCTTTCCTTGAGGCAGCACAGACCTGGTCTTTCCAGATGAGGTGTTTGTCATACTGGATTCCCAGGTACTTGATGGTGGTTGCCCATTGGACGCGGGATCCCTGGAGCTGGAGTTGTCCATAAGGAGTGCCGTTGCCTTTGGCGAAGACGAAAAGAAAAATATTTGGTGGTTAAATAGTGCTTAAAACTATCCTTAATTACCTAAGATTATGCTAATCATTTTATTATATTATTTATAGACAGAATTATTTTAAGAATGCAAATCTATAGTACTATTTCCGAGAACTAATAAAGATTAAGTAAGGGTGAATGGTTTAGGTCTACCTGTTCGTTTAATAATTGATTGGAGTTTTTCCGTTTGTTAATTTCAAGACATTCAACAAATTTAATTTTTTAGATTTATTTTCTACATGTAGGATTTTTAACGTATCATCAAAATTATGAGATTCGTTTATTATATGAGTTGCGTAATGTGAATTGTTCTTATTTTTTAAATAACTATGTTTATATTCTTTAATGCGAGTTTCAAAAGATCTACCAGTTTGTCCTACGTAGGTTTTAGTACAAGATCCACAATTTAATAAGTAAACTCCTGATTTTAAGGAATTCTTAGATTTGGTTTT
Organism: Pachyrhynchus sulphureomaculatus; assembly: GCA_019049505.1. Lineage (NCBI taxonomy): Eukaryota > Metazoa > Arthropoda > Insecta > Coleoptera > Curculionidae > Pachyrhynchus > Pachyrhynchus sulphureomaculatus. The sequence goes on along the minus strand of CM032455.1, from coordinate 169,563,383 downwards.
GTTATTCAAAATTATACTCCCTAAGGAATTACTGGTTTTGAATGCTATTTTATTGTTCTTTTTAGTGTTCCGTACGGAACACTTATAAGATCACTTCGGTGTCTGTCTGTCTGTCTGTCTGCCACACCCGATTTTCTCCGAAACTATTTGACATAGAAAGGTGAAATTTGGTAATAATATAGGAATTGATGGCCTCATCAGAGCCATGCAGTTTTGAGAATTAAATTTTGACTTAAGGGGTTAGTTTTGGGGGGTGAAGTCGAAAGTGAAAAAAAAAATTTTTTTACTAGGTCATCGAGTGTGATGTCAAATGAAAGCTTGTGAAAACACGAGTAAAAAATATATATATAATATTATACTTGCGCCCACTTTTCTTTGTATTATTTTTAAAAATTCGCGAAAAATCGCTGTCCCGGGCCTTATCTCGAAAAGTACTTATCAAAAAATTTCGAAAAAATTCTGGAATATTCTCCACGGGGTGTAGATTGAACGAAAATTATCACGAGAGCATTACCTTTAATAATTTATATGGTCATCAGATTTCAGTAAAGATTGGAAACAAATTTTGTTGAAAACTCATTTGGGGTGTATTTTGTGAAGTCACTGATCATTTTATACCTCTGTAACAAAATTTTTTTATTTTAAAAGCAATCAACGTACGGAACACTAATTGCGCAAGTTCAACTTGCACTTGACCGGTTTTATTTATTAAATGTTTGGAACTAGTTATTTTCCCTGTGTATGTGAGTGTACTAAATTTTCCTTTTTTGTCATTAATTGTGGGATAAATAAGAGAGATTGCTTGTTTAAAGGATTTTTTATTCAAGATATTATCTATAATGTTGGGGTCATATCCATTATTAATTGTTATTTCTTTGATTATGTTGAATTCTTTGTTAAAATTAGTTTTAGTCATAGGGATATGTAACAGTCTATGTATGAAAGAGTTAAAAGCTACCATTTTGTGAGGATACGGGTGGCATGAGCTATTGTGTAAGACTGTGTCAGTATGTGAAGGTTTGTGAAAAATCGAGAAATCGTGTTTATTGTTCACTTTTGATATAGATATGTCTAAGAAATTTATAGAGTTATTGGTTTCTAATTCTATGGTAAATTTAATATTAGATGCAAATTATTTAGGAAGTTAAGGAGGATTGTTAGTTGTCTATCTGTTCCCGTGCAACAGGAAATGATATCGTCAACATATCTATACCAGTAAACAATATTTTTGCTTACCGCGTTTTGTTGAATTTTTAGTTCTAAATGATCCATGAAAATTTCTGCTAGTAACGGACTTAAAGGATTACCCATTATTAGACCTTCTTTAGATGTATAAAAGTTGTCGTTGAATTCAAAATAGTTTTGATCCAAGCACGTCGTAAGTAAGTCTAAAATATCCCGTTTAATAATTTCGTTTACTTTATTCTTGATTAAGAGCTTATCTACTAATTCTATGACTTCATATGGTGGATACTAGGAAATAAGTTTTGTACATCAAATGAGATAATTCTAGAATTTTCCGGTAAGTTAATATTTTTAATTTTATCGATTAGTTCATAGGTATTGGCTATACTATATTTCGGTTCAAATTTGCAATGTTGTCGTAGTAAAGGGATGAGTTTTTGTGATAGTTTGATTGATGGTGCCGTAACAAACGATACAACTGGTCTAATAGGGAAATCCTTTTTATGTAATTTAATTAGGGAATGTAATTTTGGAGCCTGTGGGTTCATTATTGTTAAAGTGCTTTTTTCAAAATCATTGAAAATTGTGAGATCTTTTAAAGTAGATTTTATTAGTTTTTGGTAGACTTTTGTTGGGTCATTATTTAATACTTGAAATTTGTCTGTGTTAAGAAAAGAAAGAGTTTTTAAATATATATTGTTCTCTAGAAGTAATTCCTTAGGGAGTATAATTTTGAATAACAAAACCAAATCTAAGAATTCCTTAAAACCAGGAGTTTACTTATTAAATTGTGGATCTTGTACTAAAACCTACGTAGGACAAACTGGTAGATCTTTTGAAACTCACATTAAAGAACATAAACATGGTTATTTAAAAAATAAGAACAATTCACATTACGCAACTCATATAATAAACCAATCTCATAATTTTGATGATACGTTAAAAATCCTACTTGTAGAAAATAAATCAAAAAAATTAAATTTGGTTGAATGTCTTGAAATTAACAAACGGAAAAACTCCAATCAATTATTAAACGAACAGGTAGACCTAAACCATTCACCCTTACTTAATCTTTATTAGTTCTCGGAAATAGGAGATTTGCATTCTTAAAATAATTCTGTCTGTAAATAATATAATAAAATGATTAGCATAATCTTAGGTAATTAAGGGTAGTTTTAAGCACTATTTATCCACCAAATATTTTTCTTTCTTATTTACTTCTGAAGAAGCCATTGTATGGTGAAACAATTGTCAAATGACTTTAAATATATTGGAAATTAAAACATAGTGTTGTTTTTATATAATTTTATTATGAATTTCCAACAAGTATCGGCTAACACAATCAAAGACAACAAGCAATAAGTTATAAACTCTATTGAACTCTAACTTGAACTGAGTTGGAAGATTAGATTAGAAATTGAGTGCTAGATGTCGCAAGTTTGGTATCTGTGTTTTTGTGCGTAGGTGTGCGTGGACGCCATGGACCGTCAGTCTTACTTTCATCTTAAAATTCGGGAAACTGTTGCAAACTTAAAGAAATTATTAAAAAATTCGGGATAATGTTACAAAATTCAACCAGTAAAAATTCGAGAGATTGTTGCAAAATGTGAAAAAATAGTTAACGATCTTTGGCAAAATGGGAAAAATACTTTAAAAATTCTGTAAATTGTTGCAAAATGATAAAGTCAGTTAAACAATTCAGGAAAATGTTGCAACATTGTTTACAACATCGGGAAATTGAAAAACACTTGAAAATTTTAATAAAATGTTACTAAAATGGAAAAATAATTTTAAAATTCCAGAAATTGTTGCACAATATAGCAAATTGTTTAAAAATTTTGTAAGTTGTTGCGAAATGGTAAAAATTGTTTAAAAGTGCGGGAGAAAGTTACAAAATGGATAAAATACTTTAAAAATTTTGTATATTATTGCAATTTTTTCGAATTTTATTTCACTATTTACAACAATTACTCAAAATTAATGAAAAATAAACAACTAAAATGTATGCATTTTTTTCATTTTTACAGAAAATGCGTGTGATAAAATGGAAATTGTTTTTACAAGAAAAGGTCTTTTCCTATTTGTTAGACACCACTTACATGCTCACGTAAATGTAATTATTGTCACTATTGAAGGAAGTAACAAAAAAAACTTTGCATACATATATTTTGCCAGAAAATTTGAAGAAACCGAAATAAATGTCAAAAAGTCCACAGAATCCAAACAGAATTCTTCGCAAAGTTTGATGATTGGTTCAACGTTTGTGCTCCGTTAACAAATAAGTATGAAACGGAACACACGGAACCAAGAGGAAAGAAGATCTCAGGGCATCCTTTATTGGGTTGGGACGATTTGCCATTTTGGAGCCGCCATTTTGTTTTTTGAAATTTAAACTTCATATTAGTAGTCAGCGACCCCAAAAACCTATGTATACAGAGCTTCATAAAAATAACTCATGTTATTCCAAAAACAGTCCGCCATTTTGGTTTTTGAAATTTGAACATCATATTTGCGATCAGTGGTTCTGAAAACTCCGATATACCGAATTTTGTCGAAATCAAATAATACCTTCAGCTTTTCGGGATATTTTTCTTCTATGGGTTATTCATTTATATATCTCACTGTTGAATTTATATTTCTCAACTATTAAGAGATAATGTCCAGGGGGGAGAATGTTCATTTTGAGAATAAATCTCTGCTGACCTTCAGCTTCGCGGGTATAATATCAACAATTATGCTCCCTATATTTGAGTAACTTCCAGTAATCTAGAAAGATTGAAAATAATTATAATTATCATTTTAAGATGAGATCGTCTTTCTTTTGAACTTGAAAATGAAGTGAACACATTTTTGCTCCATTTCATCATTAGTTAAATCTAATATAATAATTTTTATACAACTAATGACTTCTCGTGCTCCTTATATGAAAAAATTAACACCGTGCATTGATTTATTCAAACTCATTCGTGCTAGAGAATTACTACTTTTGCATGCCCAGATTGAGTTTTGAAAGTTTGGTTAGCGAATTTTAGCAGATAATACACCTTAACTCCAGCAAACAATTGCAACATGATAGATAATCTTTATATAATATATTGCAAAATAGAAATAAAGAATTATGAATAAATTACCTTTTAAGATCTTAACACGTAGCCTGAAAAGTTTTTGTCTGACACATAAATGTCGCCCTTTTTAAAAAATCCATATGATTTTTAGGAAATACCAACCTTCAAACGATACGTGTCAAAATTTCATGACGTTTTGACGATTAGTTTACAAGCTACAGTGGTTTTAGTGCGCTACTTTTGATATTTTCAAAACAATGGAAAATGTGTTGATTAAACGCTATTTTTGATGGGAAAAAATACCGTTCAAGCAAAGCAATGGCTTCATAAGTGTTACGAGGATTCTGCCCTGGAAAATTACTTATCATTTACTGGTATGCTGGATTTAAATGCGATCGTACAGATACAAATGCTGCTGAACGCTCTGGACGCCCAAATGAGATGGTTACACTAGAAAACATCAAAAAAAATCCACAAAATTGTTTTGAATGACTGCGTGAGATAGCTGACACCCTAAATATATCAGAAGAACATGTTGGTCATATTTTGCATGAGAAAGCTCTGAAATGGATACCGCGTTTGCCCATAGTGGACCAAAAACAATAACGTGTTGATGATTCTGAGCGCCGTTTGGACCTGTTTTAGCGCAATAAAAAGAATTTTTTCAAGCGATATGTGACAATAGATAAAACATGGATTCACCACTACACACTGGAATCAAATCGGCAGCCAGCTGAGTGAACAGCAACCAGTAAAAGCCGCCCGAAGCGACCAAAAACACAACAGTCGGCTGGAAAGGTTTTGGCCTCTATATTTTGGGATGCGCATGGAATAATTTTCATCGACTATGTTGAGGAAGTTATTGGTGCGTTTGAAGACAGAAACCGCAAAGAACCGGCACCAAATAAACAAGAAAAAGTGCTGTTTCATCAAGATAGGGCACCGTGTCACAAGTCAATAGTTACGATGGCAAAATTTCATGAATTGAAGTCGAAACGTTAAAAAAGCGTTGGACTGATTGTATCTCTCTTGATGAAGACTATATTGATGAATAAAGTCGACTCTTGCAAAAGAAATGTGTTTTAAATAGCTAGATCAAAACCTTTTCATCCTACGTGTTAGAGAAATCTAAAAAAAACTTCCTCTCGGCATCTTTTTTATAATTATTTTCAATAATAACGTCAAACGAGTCATTTACTTATTGGGAAATTATTAATAATTCTCTGTGAAATCCGGATGTAAACACAACCCGCGACCGCGCTCGCACCCATGTTGTTGGTATGATAAGGGACGCAGGCGTGATAAAAAAACAAGACCTAAAAATTTTTTTTAGCGTCGCTACTGTGTTTTATGTTTACTGTGGTTACAGCTACTGTTGTCAGAACGTACAAGTTGCTTTTTGATTGGGGGTGCAAAATCAGGAAGCAATGAACTATTTTGCTTACTTATAATTTATCATTTCAGTTCTACCCTGTTTTCATCATGATAGGTATACTTATCCACTCTACAAAACCAATTCATATCAAATTATAGGTTTTCCATGATGCATTAGACAATTTCGTATTTTTTTGTAACGTATATTTTTTATAGAAATTTATAGAAAAACCAAAATTATGTATTAAATCAGACGTATATGAAATTAAATGTATTAGTTGTGATACAATATACATAGGACAAAGTGGTAGATCAATAAACGAAGGACTAAAATAACATAGAAAATCAATTACGCCCAATCGGAGAAAAATGTTTTTTTTTCCGACCATTGTACAGATTTAAACCACTTGTTCAACAATGAAGACATAAACTACCACATAATTGAAGAAAAAGCAAAGTTTTAAATTATTTCGAAATATTAGGAGTTAAAGCGAAAATAAAAATCAATAAGCATGTTACAAATACCCAATTAGATTTTGGAAATTCCAATTATTGATAGTGCCATAAATTTTCTTCTCCGGTTGTAATGTATTTTGTTTTGCAAATTTTTTTGTTCTAACTACCATCTCTTTAAGAATGGTCTAGTAGACGGAAACATGTCAGAAATAGAAAATATACTTTGTGAAATAACACCAAGTAGCATTCTGAATCTTCGGCACCCACCCGGCACAGAACTTTTTTATATGCAAATATTCATGCAAAATATACCTCACGCGTTCTGTGGATATCTTCACGATGTCAGCTATCTCTCTTACTTTTGCTTTGCGATCATTCTGAATAATATGGTGGATTTTTTTTGTATTTTTTTGGAGTGGCTGCTTCATTTATACGTCTGGAACGTGGTACATTATCGATGCTTGTACGACTAGACTAGACCATCGATATATAGTTGCTTTCGACAGAGCAGATGAGCTCTAACACATCTCAAGCCATTCCCGGGTTCTGTGTGTGGTGTTTTTCTCCTCAATTATTTTTTTTTTAAACAACACACAAAATTCTTTTTGTTCCATCGTTTTACAAAAATCAAAACTGGCATCTCGTAAATTAAGATAAAATATCATGACAATTTGGCACGAAACTTCTGAGAGTTGACACTAATTGAAAATCATATTTTTTTTTGTTTGTGCTGCAATATTTCGAAAAGTCTCGGGACCTTTCACCCCCATGTAGTATTTCACCAAGAGCCCACCTCTAAATCAGTTCAGTTTACAGAAAAGAAGAATCGCGTAAATTTATTGCAAAATCGAAAATTTATAAAACCATTGCAAAGATTTGTAAACTTAGATAGGTAACCACAACTATACAACTAAGTCAAGGAAAGGCTATCTCTCGCCGTTCATATACCGAGTGTTGCCATGACATGGCACACCTGAAAATGCAGAATTTAATTTTATGGGTATAATTGAGACCTAAAAATTAGACAAGTGTAAAATTTGAAACTGGCTTTGTTGGTCATTAGTCATACTGATTTAATTTAGGGCTTAATTGGCTATTTAAATTTAAAAAATGATCGTAATGGATCTATCTTGTATCTAGAACAATTACATACTATATATTGCCGTTATTTTAATTAAAAAAAAAAAACATCTATTACGTGTACACAGCATATGTATAGGAGACAACGCTGATTAAATGAATACTAATGCTGAAAAAACTAAACCTGTCTGGTGAGCTAGTTGTCCCACATAATTTACGGGAAAAGAATTCTATAACTATTACAAAATACACATTGTTCAATCAAAAGTAGAAGTGTTTTACATAATGCAGCTTTTTCTTTTATCTAAAAAATTATTTTAGGACTATATATATATATATATATATATATATATATATATATATATATACATATATATATATATATATATATATATATATATATATATATATATATATACAGTCCCTGGCCAAATTATTAGACGCACTGCAAGATTTCATGTAAAATATTAATTACCGAGTGATATTGTACCGTTTAATTATTTTAAATTGATTTGTTTTTTTATTTTTATATTATCCAATCAATTACCTATTTATTTGACATAAATAAAACAGCATTAATTTAGAAAAGCATAAGTTTATTAAGTTTTAAAGAAAAGTAAAATTAATGTTAGTAAAAGTTAATATTTAGTTGAGCCACCTTTAGCCGCTACCAAAGCTTTAATTCTGCGCGGCATGCTATCAATGCAAGATTGTACTGTCTCCTGCATTTGAGGATGATGATTCCACACATGAATAATCTTTTCTAGGAGCTGGGTTTTGTTGGTAATCACATCTTTAGCCACTTCTCTTTTCATCAGCTCCCACACATTTTCATATCAGGGCTATTACCCGGCCAATCCAACAGAGGGATATTTTTTTCTGCCAAAAAAGCTTTAACAGACCGAACAGTGTGGCAGGGAGCTCCATCTTGCATGAAAGTGAATGGTTCCCCATTTGGAAACCATTCTCTGAGCTGCGGAATCAACCGATTTTGTAATACTTCTTTGTACTGATCTTGTCTCATTATTCCTTTGACGACGTACAGACGGCCAGTGCCCTTGCCGCTGATAACTGACCAAATCATCACTTTGGTGGGATGTTTAACCGTCGGGACGACACAATCAGGATGAAACTTTTCTCCATGACGACGACGCACATACTGAGCTTTATTCTGCAAAATTTCGAATGTGCTTTCGTCACTGAAGCAGACCTGTCAAAAATAGGAAAAATATATAAACTTCCATGTTTATTTGCTTTATTTAACTGAAAATGATAATAATGTATCAATTATTGATTAAATTGCTGTATCTTACCGATCTCCAGAAGTCCACATCTTTGTCTTGCCATTGTTTGGCCCACTTCAGGCGCTTTGCTTTCATTGCAGCTGTTAACTTGGGCTTCCTGGCGGGGCGACAGGCCTTAAAATCTAATTCTTTCAATTTTCTTCGAACAGTGCGCTCAGAAGCATTTACGCTAGCATCTTGGAGTTGTGATCTTATTACCTTTGTGGTAGCAAATCTGTTTTCTACACAAATTTTCTTCAAACATCTCTCTGACCGTGGAGTGAAAATTGGTTTTCTACCGCATCTTTTCTTTCTTTTCGGGCTTAATTCCTTCCCTGACTCAATTTTCTTTTTTATGCGTCGTACACTAGCTTCAGAAACCTCCAATCTTCGTGATATTTCTCGGTTTGTAAATGTTTTCGCAATCACAAGAGCCTTCGCTTCAGCTTTTTTACGTGGTGAAAGATCACCTTTTCTACCCATAATGAAAATAGTCTAATTACTTTTTTAAAACACTGCATACAAAATAAACTAATAACTGAGTAGTATAAAACTGTTAAACAAACAATCACAGTCCATAAAGCCACAGAAACACGTCCGTACCTGACTCGATTCCGTTCGCGACTGATACAGGTTTGTACTTGTTTACGTTCATGTATCACTTTGTCAACACAGTGTTTCCATATGTTAAAAATAAATACAAATATGTAGTCTACAACAATTCTTTTAAATAAAAATCAATAATATTGTAGTTTAAATATACCATTATTGCATAAAAACTCTTAAGAAACATAAAATTACTAAAAAAAATACAGTGCGTCTAATAATTTGGCCAGGGCCATATATATATATATATATATATATATATATATATATATATATATATATATATATATATATATATACACATATATATATAAATAAATAAATAAATAAACATTTATTTCCTTTTTTGACTGATGTAGATGCACAATATAGTACAAAGACTTAGTATAGGATACGTCAAAAATAATTAAAAATACATTTAATATATAAACATACAAAAAAAAAAAAAACAATAATCATTATATTATTCACATCTGGGTACCAACAATCTTAACCTATATAAAGAACTCATTCAATGAGTAACGTGCTCTAGGTACCAAGTATCGTCTTAACTTTAAATTTACTTAGAAATGAGCTTCCCGTTATTTTTTTTGGAAGTTTATTGTATATCCGAATCAACATACATTGCGGACCATTATTAGTAGCTGATAACCTACATAGGGGCTTATGAAGTTCGTCTGCATATCGAGTGTTGTAAAGATGAATATTACTACGGACCGTGAATTTTTCAGTATATCTTTTAACATACATAGCGCTGCAAAAAATATATATTCCGTAGCAAGTCAAAATATTATAATTAATGAATATATTCCTACAAGATATCCTTAGTGGGGCTTTAGCCATAATTTTCAATATATTTTTTTGACAAACAAATAACTGTTGAATATGTGCAGCATTACCCCAACATACAATTCCGTAAGATAGTCTAGAATAAACTTGGCCATAGTATAAAGTAAGTATTTTGGATTTAGTGAAATTTAATTTTAAATCATTGTTATATGACCACTGGCAGACTCCATTAACAATTCTCTGTGTGGCAGATTGAATCTCCCCTTTTTTAGAACTTACAATGAAGTTAGAGTCGTCCGCGTACAGTACGAGACAGACGTTACTATTAAAATTACTGTTTGCTGTTGATGGAAGATCATTGTTCATTATAATGAAGAAAATTGGAGATAGAAGACTCCCCTGGAGAAGTCCCCTAGTATTTATGATCTCCCTAGATTTTGTACCATCTGACAACTTTACTATTTTCTCTCTATTAGATAGGTAAGATTTTACCCATTCTATTCCAACTTTTCCATTATTCCAACTTTCTCAAGTTTATGAAATAAAATATTATGGTCGACCAGGTCAAAAGCGCGACTATAGTAAAAAAAAACTCCCACTGTTTCGCATTTTTCATCCAAGGAATTCAGAATCATATTTACAGTGTTAAAAAGTGCAGATTCGGTATTTCTATTGGGGACAAATCCATGCTGTAAGCTAGATAATATTTTATTATCTTTAAAAAGATAAGGTGATAATATAGTTTGAAATGATTTTTCAAAAACCTTACTTAATTGATTTTGTACAGCCACTGGTCTGTAGCTTGATAACTCGTGGCGATCATCCTTATCTTTATAGACTGGTGTTATTTTCGACTTTTTAAGCTTCGTCGGAAAACTACCCGACTGCAGTGAAAAATTCAGTCAGTACAGAAGAGGCTGTTGTATAACTTTGAAGCATTGTTTAATTAAGAATCCAGGAATTTCATCAGCTCCCTGTGATTTCTCTGCCCTAAGCGACCCGTAAGAGATCGTCTTTATTAAGATTTCGCAGAAATGTACTATTGCCAATGGATTTGTTTTTATAAACGGGCTTCAGTTATTACTTGTTCCCGTCTCAACAAAAAAATTATTAAATAAGTTCGCTACTGTTAGGGAGTCATTACATATTTTACCATTTGCATCCTTTAAATTAGGAATAGTTTTATTATTCTGACGTTTTTTAAGGTGAAGGTTAACCACTTCCCAGGCTGCTCTTGATTTATTAGTTGTAATGGATATTTTATTTTCGTTTCGTTTTTTTAGCTCCCAGATATTTTTTATGAAAACTATGTGAATTTTTAAATTTATCAAGAATATGAAATTCTTTCATATAATTTGATAGATAACGAATATCGGGTGTTACCCATCTCTTTTCATAATTGTTCTTAACAACTTTTTCCTTGCACCCAAAGCACACCTCAAAGTAATGTAAGAGTGTATTATAAAAAACATCAAATGAATCATTAAAACTTAATAAGTTGCTATAAACATCTTGCCATGATTTGTTTTGTAAATAGTATTTAAAATTCTTTGTATCCTCATCAGAAAAGTCTCTAAATCTTATTTTATTAATTTTGTTAGTGTTAACGATATTGGGAATTTCTAAAGAGACACATTGGTAAGTGTGGTCAGATATATGACTATCTATAACATTCTTGTCTGTGGCTCTAAGATCTGTATGTATATATATATATATATATATATATATATATATATATATATATATATATACATATATATATATATATATATATATATATATATATATATATATTATATATATGTATATATATATATATATATATATATATATATATATATATATATATATATATATATATATATATAAATATAACTGATCAGAAAAAAAAACGTTTTTATATTTCCCTTCTATTAAATGTAAATAGAAATCTCTGAAATTTTGGTCCAAAAATATTAAGATTTAGAGGGTGCCAAAGTTGATTTTATTGGTAACATCAGTATATTGTATATTTTACAGGATAAAAACCTAATTGTACGTTGAAAACATTACTTTTTTTAGGTTTCAATTGCATAGATATGTAGAACTGGTAATTACTTACAAACTTAGACCACGTGGGACCACAGGAGACTAAATAAACTCAAGTTATGAGCAATTAAAAGACGTATAAAATCCAAGAACAGGCTAAATTTTGTATTTAATGGTTACTTTTTATTGTGCCCCGTACAAGTAAACTTAAGTTATGAGCAACTAAAGATGTAAAATGCACAAATGGGTCAAATTTCGTATTTATTGCAAACCCCATTTTTTTATCTATAAGTTGCATACATATTCAGGACTGACAATTTCGATTAAACATAGAATTAAAATTTAATTAAACTGAGATTAAAAATGATACCGGATGATCGTACCCGCGTGACCAAGTAAACTCAAATTATGAACAATTAAAAGACGTATCAAATGCACAAACATGCCATGCCGTATTTAACGGTTATATTTTCTGTAATTTTTCGAGTAGAATAATGAAATAATTATCAAATTGTAATCAATAATCAATAGTTTAGAAAAAATAATTAATGCATTATTTTCGTAAATAAGGATTAGGAATAAGTAATTTAGTTATATGCAGAAATCTATAAAATGTTTAAAATCACCTTATTGCTAATGTACTCTTACTGAATCTATAATATATAAAATTGAACGTCTCGCTGTCTGTCTGTCTGTTAGTGCGCTTATGACTTGAGAATCACTTATCCGATTTCATGTATTTTTTTTTAATTCATACATTTGTTCTCTGGCCAGGTTATCTATAATCTTCTATAATATATATAAAATGCAACGTCTCTATGTCTGTCTATCTGTGTGTCCGTTAGTGCGCTTATTACTCGAGAGCTACTTATCCAATTTAAGTGTTTTTTTTTTTTTTAAATTCATACATTTGTTTTCTGGTCTGGTTATTTGTAATCATCTATAATATATATAAAATGCAACTATCTCTGTCTGTTTGTTAGTGCGTTTATCACTCGAGAACCACTTATCCGATTTACGTTTTTTTTTTTAAATCATACATTTATTCTCTGGCCAAGTTATCTATAATCTTCTATAATATATATAAAATACAACGTCTCTCTGTCTGTCTGTCTGTTTATCTGTTATTGCGCTTATCACTCGAGAACCACTTATCCGATTTACGTATTTTTTTAGATTTATACATATGTTCTCTGACCAGATTATAGGATATATTTTATTACGTTAGGTAATATAAGAAATAAGCAGTAACGATAATAGTGGATAAAATCGGAAAAAATTTTGCCACTAGCGCAGCTCTTGCAATACGCTGCCTAAATCGTTAAATATGGAACAATATCAAGTAACAAAGAATACAATATATAATACAACGTCGCTCTGTCTGTCTGTCTGTCTGTTAGTGCGCTAATCATTCGAGAGCCATTTATCCGATTTACGTTAGGTAACATAAGGAATAAGCAGTGACGATATTAATGAATCAAGTCCACGCGAGCGGAGCCGCGGGCACGGCTAGTAAGTTATAAAATCCAGCTATAATTTTGAGTCTAGGAGGAATTTCGTGGTGAGGATGGTATGTTTTACGGCTTTTGCGCTAATAAGTAGCTTTTGTTACAAATTTTATTTTAATTAATTAATAATAATAATAATGTTATAAAAAGCTTATTTTCGAATTGTATACGTCTTTTAATTGATCATAACTTGACTTTTCTTGGTTGCTCATGGCTGCACGTGGTCTAAATTTGTTCATAACTGTCAGTCCCGCATATCTATACAACTTTTACCTCAAAAAAATAAGGTGCGCAACAAAAAATAACCTTCAAATGCGAAATTTGGCCTATTTGTGCATTTTGAACGTCTTTTAATTGTTCATAACTTGAGTTGACTTGGTCGTCCATAATTGCACCTGGCCTAAGATTATTTGATATTCTGAGTCCTGAATATCTATGAAATTTATTCTTTAAAAAGATAATGTGTGCAACGTAAAATAACCATTAAGTTTAAAATTTACCTTATTGGCTCATTTTAAACATCTTTTAATTGCTCATAATTTGGGTTTACTTAGTCACCCGTGGTCGTACGTGGTCTAAATTTGTACGTAATTGTCAGTTCTACATATCTATGCAATTGAAACCTCAAAAAAGTAATGTTTTCAACGTATAATTATGGAACTGATGTTACCAGTAACATCGACTTTAGCACCCTCCAAGCCTTAATATTTTTGAACCAAAATATATATTTATATATATATATATATATATATATATATATATATATATATATATATATATATATAAATATATATAGGGTAGCAGGTAGGCACTCCCCCATGATCCCGGTGGACGACAGGCTCACTTCAGGGATTGGCGACCCTGCCCATGCAAGCACATGGTCTTTCCCTCACTCCCGAGAGAAGCCATGTCCACTTAACCCTATAAACCCAACTCAATCTTAAATCTTTATCGTATTCCAAAACTACTCGCCAACACTCAGCCCAAGCGAGGCTTTAAATTGCCAAAACCTCCAAACGAAATCATGTCGAACCTTAAAACAAAAGCAATACCCCTCGTTAATAGAGCTATAAGCTCAAAATCTCACACTGTCTCCAGAGTCTGTTCGAACAATTCTGGTGGAGCAAAAGTTCGATGCAATCGAAACCAAATGAAAAACTGAAACCAAAACACATAGCTACCTATAACATACAAACAATGAGAAATGAAATACACCTTCAAGACCCGGAACATGAGATGGGCTTTATAAAAGAGCACGTGATTGGACTCTGCGAGACGCGTCTCCCAGACTCTTTTTCAAAGAAACTGATTCTCAAGACCATATTAGGGGAGTTACTCTCCTGATAAATAAAACATGGAAACATCTAATTACAAAATACTATGCAATATCAGATGGAGTCATCTATATAAAATTGAAACTAATACGTAAATATGAAATCCAAATAAATTATGCATACTTCTCAACACGCTCTTCTTAAGATGAAAACGTAGAGCAGACATATGAAGACATTAGAACAGCAGGATTACTAGAAAAGGCTCGACGTGTAATAATAACAGGCGAAACAAGAAGACACCGAATATATAGGTGAATTGGCTTGAAAGACCGAAATAACGGAGGAGAGATGTTAGTGGATTTCCTAAGAAGTGAAAATCTCTGTGATCTACTTACATTTTATGAAAAACCAGAACAATGTAAATAGACATGGACCAGCCCAGACCTTAAAACGAAAAATGAAATAGATTACATAATATCGTACACCAAACCAATATGTAAGGACGTGTAAGTACTGAATAAGTTTCACACAGGGAGTAATCACCGTATGGTCAGGGGATGATTTCAAAATATCAAATTCGAATCTCTTGCTCCTCTTATCTGTGGCTAGTACCTCTAGTTTAGCCTCTACGATCATAAACCATGTTGCCAGGCACAAGAATAATATTGCCGATTAGTTAATAAGACGTAGGCTGAAAAGTTTTTGGTCTAGCTACTTACAACATATTTTTGTTGCGATACAATCAGTCCAACCCTTTTTTAACATTTCTATACCTTTCTTGTGGAGGGATTAGTCTTTGCCCTCAAAATAGGCCTCAGTTTCGGCGATAACTTCTTCATTGGAGCCAAATCTCCTTCCCGCGAGCATTTTTTTGAGGTTTGCGAATAGATAATAGTCGCTGGGGGCCAAATCTGGAGAATACAGTGGATGAAATACCAATTCGAACTTCAATTCATGCAATTTTGCCATCGTAACCATTGACTTGTGACAAGGTGCATTGTCTTGACGAAAGAGGACTTTTGGAGCCGTTTCTTAGCGATTTCTGCCTTCAAACGCACCAATAACTTTATATAATATTCGCTATTAATGGCTTTTCCCTTCTCAGCATAGTCGATGAAAATTATTCCACGCGCATCCCAAAATACAGAGGCCAAAACCTTCCCAGCCGATTGTTGTATCTTTGGTCACTCTCAACGGCTGCTGTCCACTCAGCAGAATCATCAACACAATGTTGTTTTTGATCCACTGTGAGCAAACGCGGTACCCATTTCGAACATAGTTTTCTCATGCCCAAATGTTCATGCAAAATATGAACAAAACGCGTTCTTTTGATATCTTTAGAGTGTCAGCTATCTCACGTAATTTCACTTTACGGTCATCCAAAACAATTTTGTGGATTTCTTTTATGTTTTCCGGTGTAACCACCTCATTTGGGCGTCCAGAGGGTTTAACATCATTCGTGTCTGTACGACCGCGTTTAAATTTAGCATATGCCAATAAATGATGAGTGATTTCAGTAACACTTATCAAGCCATTGCATTGCTTGAATAGTATTTTTTCCCATCGAAAAACAATGTTTAATCAACACGCGAAATTCCATTTTTTTCCATTGTTTTGAAAATATCAAAAATAGGATCACTAGAAACCACTATAACTTTGATTTGATTTTTTGAAAAGGGCGACATCTGTGTGTCAGACCAAGAACTTATCAGCCTACGTGTTAAAGTGCTCCCAAGATGTACAATTTATTTGGCCACGACTGCACCTCTGTATTTTGACAAATTTCCTTCTACATTGCAGTTCTCGAAAGATAATTTTATTTTTATTTCATTATCAATTGATCGTACCCTGCCTCTCACTTTGAAGTAATATTGTTGAAAAACTATAGATTCGTTTCCTACTTCAAATATTAGGTGTACCAAATTTGAAATCGATATTTAATTTCCTTTTAGCATATTAATGTTATATCATAAGCCCTTTTTAAGGCTATTGACCGCATAAATTCCATTCCTTATTGGGTGTGTAATGAGAGGTCGGCTTTTTTTCGAAAGTCGACCTCGTACCGATAACTAATCAATCAAATAATATAATCAGTCAACTATGCCATACTGGAATGCAAGTCACTTAAAACATTTTTAGCCTTAATAGTAATCCTCTTCATCACCGATAGATTAAAATCCATTGTATGAAGAGTAATTGAAAAATTATACCACATATTCTCTGTAGCATACTATTATAAACAAAATATGAACTAATGAACTATTACTGGTAATTAACATTAGACTGCAAAGTATATATATCTTGACATCATTACGGATGAATGTTACATTGAATATCAACAGGTGTCATTATCACGTAGATGATCTAACGATGCATTATAGAAACTACTTTAGTTAGTATAATGCACTATTGTTCTGATTTTTTAATGTTCATATATTGTAATATTTCTAAATAAGCTGCTTAGAAAATAACCGACCAAGTACAAGTCGGACTTGCGCAATTAGTGCTCTGTACGTTGATTGCTTTTAAAATAAAAATTTTCGTTACGGAAGTATAAAATAATCAACGACTTCAAAAAACACACCCTAAATGAGTTTTTAACAAAGTTTGTTTCCGATCTTTGTTGAAAACTGACGATCTTGAAATTTTTGTTATTTTTTATATCTATAATATATAAACTGCAACGTCTGTCTGTCTGTCCGTTAATGCGCTTATTACTCGAGAACCGCTTGTCCGATTTACGTGCTTTTTTTCCATACGTATGTTCTCTGGCCAGCTTATAGGATATATTTTATTGTTAGTTAACATAAGAAATAAGCAGTGACGTTCTCTTGCAATACTCTGCCTTAACCATTAAATATGGAACAACATCATGTAGCAAATAATCTATAATATATATAAAATGCAACGTCTCTCTGTCTGTCTGTCTGTCTGACCATTAGTCCGTTTATCATTCGAGAATCACTTATCCGATTTACTTGTGTTTTTTTTTTAATTCATACATATGTTCTCTGGCCAGCTTACCTATAATATATATAAAATGCAACGTCTCTCTGTCTGTCTGTCTGTCAAGTCGGAAAAAAGTTTGCCGCTAGCACGTTCTCTTGCAATACGCTATACTGACCATTAAATATGGAACAATATCACGTAAAAAGAATCTATAATCTAAAATATATGTAAAATGCAACGCCTCTCTGTCTGTCTGGTCGAGAACCACTTATCCGATTTCCGTATTTTTTTTTAATTCATACATATATTCTCTGGTCAAGTTATATAATAATAATAATTTATATAATATAGAAAAAGTAACGTATCTCTGTTTGTTCGGCTTATGATTCGAGAACCACTTATCCGATTTACGTTGTGTTTTTTTAAATTCATACATATGTTCTCTGGCCACTATAATATATATATATATATATATATATATATATATATATATATATATATACACATATACATAATGCAACGTCTCTCTGTCTGTCTATCTGTCTGTCCGTTAGTGCGCTTATCACTCGAAAATCACTTATCTGTTTTACGTTTTTTTTTTTTAATTCATACATATGTTCTCTGGTCAAGTTATCTATAATCTATAATATATATAAAATACAACATCTCTCTGTCTGTCTGTCTGTCCGTTAGTGCGCTTATTAGTCGACAACTACTTATCCGATTTATGTGTTTTCTTTAATTCATACATATGTTCTCTGGCCAGGTTATATAATAAAAATAATAGTCTATATAATATATAAAACGTAACATCTCTCTGTCTATCTGTTCGTTAGTGCGCTTATGAATCGAGAACCACTTATCCGATTTACGTGTTTTTAGTGTTCCATACGGAACACTTATAAGATCATTTTGATGTCTGTCTGTCATTACCCGATTTTCTCCGAAACTATTTGAAATAGAAAGTTGAAATTTGGTACTAATATAGGAATTGATGGCCTCATCAGAGCCGTGTAGTTTCGAAAGTTAAATTTTGACTTAAGGGGTTAGTTTTGAGGGGTGAAATCGGAAATGAAAAAAAAAAATTTTTACTATGTCATCGAGTGTGATGTCAAATGAAAAGTTGTGAAAACACGAGTAAAAAATATATATGTAATATAATACTTGCGCGCACTTTTCTTTGTATTATTTTTGAAAAATCGCGAAAAATCGCCTTATCTCGAAAAGTACTTATTAAAAAATTTTGAAAAAATTCTGGAATATTCTCCACAGGGTGTAGATTGAACGAAAATTATCACGAGTGCATTACCTTTAATAATTTATTAAGTATATAAAAAAAAAATTCAAGGTTATCAGTTTTCATTAAAGATTGGAAACAAACTTTGTTGAAAACTCATTTAGGGTGCGTTTTGTGAAGTCAATGATCATTTTATACCTCCGTAACAATTTTTTTTATTTTAAAAGCAATCAACGTACGGAACACTAATTGCGCAAGTTCAACTTGCACTTGACCGGTTATTTTTTTTTCATGCATATATTCTCTGGCTAGGTTATAGGATATATTTTATTACGCTAGGTAATATAAGAAATGAGCAGTGACGATAATAGTGAATCAAGTCCACGCAAGCGGAGCCGCGGGCACGACTAGTACCAGATAAATTATTAAAGGTAATGCTATCGTAAAAATTTTCGTTCGTGACAAAACCCCGCATTAATCTTATGGAAATTGGATCCCGGTCAAGATCGGCTGAAAATGTAGTATTTTATGCTTCAAGCCATTCTGACCCAAGTTTCCATGGACATAAAAAGTCTAAAAATGAATAGATTAGAAATTATCGAGCATCGAATCAGTAAAAAAACCTCTGAGAAAATGGCATTTCTGCGTTTTTTTAAGAACTTATTTTGACAAGAACATGATTTTACGAAAAATTCCAACAGGATTATAGGTTTTTTGTGCAGCTAATTTTGCTCCTAGTTTCGAGTTTTGGCCATTTTGGCCATTTTTGGAGTCTTTTTTTGATTCAATTCGTCGAGAACATATTTTGCGAAAAATATAAATTGTGATAACTTTTTGAAGAATATATTTCTAAATATTTCAAAAATCCAAGACAATCAATCGGCTCTTTTCAGGGCCAAGATATACAAAATCCGATTGCGCGACCACCACGTGTTGTACATTGGGTGAGACTAACGCCGACGGTATACTTACGCACAATTTGCAATATCCCGGGAGTCATTAAACTCGATCGTTAAGTTTGCATACACACACGCATGCACGTATTTTTATTACCTTTTTAGTGTTCCGTACGGAACACTTATAAGATCACTTCGGTGTCTGTCTGTCTATCTGTTCGTCTGTCGCACCCAATTTTCTTCGAAACTATTTGACATAGAAAGTTGAATTTAGTACTAATATAAAAATTGATGGCCTTATCAGAGCCGTGTAGTTTTGAAAGTTAAATTTTGACTTAAGGGGTTAGTTTTGGGGGGTGAAATCGGAAGTGAAAAAAAATTTTTGCAAGATCATTGAGTGGGGTGACAAATGAAAGCTTATAAATACAGGAATTCAAAAATATATATGATGTACTATCCACGCAAACTTTTCCTTCTTTTTTTTATAAATAATGGGCAAAAATCACTGTCTCCCATCCAATCTCTAAGAGTACTGATCAAAACATTTCTAAAAATTTCTATGTGCCCGATAGGTGCCTCACACTCACACGATTCATCAAAAACAGCAACGTGTCTAAGATTCAGAACGCTGTTTCACTGGTTCATCGTAATCCAAAGATGTTTTTGCAACGAAACATGAATCTACGCCTAAATCCAACGGTCTTCAGAGTGGCTGAAATCGCATGAAAACCGACCGAGGCGTATAAAAACACACATCAGCTGGAAAGGTTTTGGCAAGGATTTTTTGGGATGCGCATAGTATAATAGTGATCGGCCATCTTGAGAAGGGTCGAACAATCACCGGAAACTATTACGTTTATTTATTGGAGCGTTTGAATGGTGAAATCAAAAAAAAAATGCCACATTTTAATGTAAAAAAAAGTGTTGTTTCACCAAGATAATGCCCCAGCTCAGAAGTCCATCAAATCGATGGTGATCAATTGGGATATGAATTCCTTCCTCATCAACCATGTCCACCAGATCTGGCCCCCAACGACTGTTACCTCTATCCAAATTTGAAAAGATGGCTCCATTGCAAGAGATTTGACTCAAATAAAGTCAAAGAAGTCGAATGGGAAGCTGTGGCTTATTTTAGAGAGTTCGACAAATCGTAAGATTCCTGAACGATTCTTTATTGTTGCCGTCGGATTTAGAATAATGTAAAGCACAAAAAGGTCAACGATTCGTAATCTACGTAACTTACCTGTTCTCTCCATCATTTTTACAATGAAGCAAGTAAAATTTTACTGAATAACATGTGTTAAATTTTTACGTATTATAATAAAATATTGAAATATAAAAGTTGTGTAATTAATTTTTTGCTGTCAGGAAGTAATTATTTTTAAGAGTAACAATTTTTATATACATTTTTTTATTAAATTTGTTTGGAAAAACCTAGTCAAATCTTAGCAACATTGTAGATGTCACGTTCGAGCTAACGATCGGCCATATGGTTTACTAGTTGCGGATAATTCATGTCTTCGATCATTTCTTTAGGATCGATTTTTTCCTTTATTATTGAAATCCACTATTTAAGGTGAATTTTCGGAGATCGGTTTAGCTACAAGAAGGCACCAGTTCTAATATATGCAGTGAATTCCATAACACCCTATATGTATATATATATATATATATATATATATATATATATATATATATATATATATATACATATATATATATATATATATATATATATATATATATATATATATATATATATATGTATATAGTGGGTGTTATGGAATTCACTGTTATGGAATTCCATAACACCCAATATATATATATATATATATATATATATATATATATATATATATATATATATATATATATAGTCTAGCATATTTATGCCCCAACTACCTTAGCGGTAAATACCCATTTCCTGATATGCTTCAATAAAACTCTTCGTTACGCCTTAAATAAATAATGCATTGCTTTTTGTGTATGTTTATGTGAGCAGAGGTAAAAAATTACTACCTGAAAAGTTACGACAACTAATTGCAATAATAAATTGCATGGAATTTCGTTATACCTTATTAGACCAAGAATTCCAAAAAATACGCCTCTTTTAAGTCTAATTCAATAAATTTTTATTTATTTTTTATAATAAAAACTCGCAACTTGTTTCTATTACAGATCATCGGACTTTTAAATGCCTTCACGCCGCAACGATCATTGGAAGAATTCCAAGATGTCTACCTCATAATGGAGCTGATGAATGCAAATTTATGTCAAGTGATCCAAATGGACTTGGACTACCAAAGGATGAGTTATCTCCTGTATCAAGTGCTGTAGTAATGTGTAGTAAGTTTTTTTTATTATTATGTTGCAAAATGTTGGAAGATAGCTGGAATAAATATATCGTTTTTGAAGGAAACTATGTTGCGATTTTTGGCAAAAATATTGTTTTTTTCTTCAAACCTCTCGGTATTTTTCACCCCATGAAGTATCATAAATATCATTTTATTAAAATAAAACATTTTTAAGTCAAATAAGCCCACTACTGCAACTACCACCAACAGAAAGAACAAAAAAGGAACTACTTACCTAAAAATATATGGGCCAGCTTGATCTTCATCTCTCTCCATGGTCCAGTTTTTTCCTCCGTGCATAATTTTACAGAGTTCGTCTCTCGTTATAGACTTTAACTCTACTGCTGGACTACCTGGAGCAGTATATTCTTCATTTTGGAGAGTAAATTGAAATGCTTGTACTGGAGCAGATATCACTAGTTTTGATAAAGGAGCTCCGAGGCCACTGATGAGATCCACTACTGAGTCCTAGGAAAAAAAGTCCTTCATTTAATAGACAGAAATGTTAACATCGACCTATATTGTTTCTACCAAGACTCCGCATATTTACATCTAAACACGATCATCAACATTAACAGTGAACTCAAGGAAGGACGACTAGAACCGATGAGTTACGATTTGGTTGAATGCAATGTTGTTAGATTTCTAAAATTTAAAATACTCAATGGTTCACCGGCTTTCGCTATATTATTAAAACTATAGCCTAATGTTACTTCATTAGATTAAAGAGAATTTTTGTGCTTCGTTTTCGCTAACAGAAAAGAAAATAAATAATTGTATTTATAAATAATCGGCCAAGTGCAAGTCGGACTTTCGCAATTAGTGTTCCGTACGTTGATTGCTTTTAAAATAAAAATTTTTGTTTCGGAGGTATAAAATGATCAATGACTTCACAAGACACACCCCAAATGAGTTTTCAACAAAGTTTGTTTCCAATCTTTGTTGAAAACTGATGAAATTTTTGTTTTTTTTTATATACCAGATAAATTATTAAAGCTAATGCCCTCGTGATAATTTTCGTTCAATTTACACCCTGTGGAAAATATTCTAGAATTTTTTCAAAATTTTTCGACCAGTACTTTCCGAGATAAGAGGGGAGACAGCGATTTTTAGCCATTTTTTAAAAATAATACAAAGAAAAGTGGGCGCAAGTATTACATTACATATATTTTTGAATTCGTGTTTTCACTTCATTGACACTCCACTCGATGACCTGGAAATTTTTTTTTTTCACTTTCGATTTCATCCCCTAAAACCAACCCCTTAAATCAAAATTTAATTTTCAAAACTACAATCAATATTTGTGCCAAATTTCAACTTTCTTTGTCAAATAGTTTCTGAGAAAATGACAGACAGACGGAGAGAGACCGAAGTGATCCCATATGTGTTCCGTATGGAACACTAACAACGAGACTAATTAATTAATATGGTTTATATACTGGACGAGGTGGGAAAAAATTGGATCGCCCTCTATTGCTCCATTCATGGTGGTACAAAAGTTTACTCGTCGTTCAAAATCACGGTCTTGAAGTTCTTGATGTAGTTCCATATGAAAGGGATGATACTTGTATTTTCTCGTGGTGCGATTAACCGTAGATTGGGATGTGTCAGATAAGTCAGCTAGTTGACAGCTGCTGACCTGCTGACCTGGGGATTATCTTCAACATGAAGTAAAATCTCCATTTATTTTTCCTCATTGGTAGCATTCTGGTTTACTACTTTCCGTTTCGTATACTCAATGCTACCACTACAATCAAACCGTTCCATTAAGCACTAGATGGTATACGTCTATTAGAGTACTTCGCTCCGTAAAGCCTTACTGCCAAAAAACAATTTTTTCCCGCCTCGCCCAGTATATAAACCATATCAGTTACTTCATTTTTAGGAAAATCCATAACTATTACCTTTATACGTCACTTACTACAACAAATTAAACTATTTTTACTTGCTTAATAGACATGTCAAAATTTGACAATGCATTCATTTTTGTATTGTCTTGGCAACTACGATGTTATAGCGTAAGTGTATTAAAAACAAGAGTAAAAATTGAAAAAATTCAAAATAAATCGAAAACTATTAGAAATAGGTATATAACATACCTAATAAAAGTTGGAGGGTTTTGTAAAATCTATCAGAAAAAAATATTAATAATATACAAAAAGTTTGAGTTTTTTCAATTTAAAATAGTCTAAAGAATTTCTTTTTCACTTCTTATTTCACCCTCCAAAGCTAACCCTCTAAGTCAAAATTTAACTTTCAAAACTACACGACTCTAATGGGGCCATCAATTCCTATATTAGTGACAAATTTCAACTTTCTATGCCAAATAGTTTCAGAAAAAATCGAGTGTGAAAGGCAGACAGACAGACACTAAAGTGATCTTATAAGTGTTCCATACGGATCACTAAAAAGAGCTGAGTATTTTCTAAATTTGTACTTTAATAGGGTATATATAACCATATATAACCTGCTATTAAAATTAACAAATAGAAGTGACAACAACGGTATACATTTTCAACAAAATTTACTACCAGACCACGCGCGATGAGTAACTACTGCACAGCCGCAGGATTCGGTCATTTTTTTACGTAAGGCAGGGTTTTAAAATTCTTTTTTTTTTTTTTTTTATTGGTCTAGCACACGTGCTGCAGGGAAGTCCCTAAAGCGCTCCAAGAGCGGCACGAGTGCGGAAAAAGCGATTCACGTTGTTCTTGAATCGCTGTAAATTGTACTCGGTGGGAAACACAGCGCTGGGCAAATTATTCCAAAGGGATGACGTTCTCCATATAAAAGATTGCTTGAAAAGCGTCGTACGCGGAGTAACAAGCTGAACCTTATACGGATGCGAAGCACCAGCGCGACGTGTATTTCTAACATGCACCGCTTTGGGAGGAATTAAGCGGGCTACATCCTTCGAACACTTTCCATGAAAATACTTGTAGAACAGCCTCAAGTCGCCAACCGTTCTTCGATGTTCCAGCGAATCAAGGCCGCTGGTCAATTCCGGGTCCCCAATCAGACGGACCGCTCTTCTCTGAACAGAATCCAACAAATGCAGTGTATGTTTGGGAGCGGAGCCCCAAACGTGGGAGCAGTATTCCATAGTTGGTCGAATTTGGGCTTTGTAAAGAATTAACAGTTGCTGTGGGGTGTAAAGCTTTCTGGTTCTAAATAATATTCCCAATTTTTGAGAAGCTCTCCTTGCTATGCCTGCAACATGTTCATGCCAAGACATATTTGCTCCCAAACTAACGCCCAACAAATTGAGCGACGATGCTAGGGGAATGGAGTGCCCCGACATAGCTATGTCGGGTTCAGCAACGTTAACTTTTTTAGAAAAAACTGCCGCTTGGGTTTTTGTAGCGTTAAATTCCACTTGGTTTACTGTCACCCCAAGATAGAATTTCTTCCAGGTCTTTGTTAAGTTGAACGACCTCCTGCTGTCTGCGGATATTCGCCTGAGCAGCCGATGTCCGAGCGTTCAAGGTGAATGAAGAGACAAGCGTGCTGTCATCTGCAAAGCTATAGATTGAATTCCCGGTCTTTTCCAGCAGATCGTTAATGTAAATGAGAAAGAGAGTAGGAGACAGTATGGAGCCCTGGGGCACACCGGCGTTGATAGTGAGGGTGTTAGAAAGAAATCCGTCGACCGCCACTCGTAAAGAACGCTCTCTGAGGAAACATGAGAGCCACAAACAGAACCTTTCAGACATACCATAAGAGCGCAACTTAGCCAACAGTCCATCGTGCCAAACACGGTCGAATGCCTTGGATATGTCAAGAGCAACCGCTCGAGATTCTCCAAAGTGTTCAATTGCGTTGTTCCAAACATGTGTTACATAAGTCAGAAGATCTCCTGTTGATCTATGTTTACGAAAACCATATTGGTGATCGCTAATAATATTGAATCGTTCAAGATATTTTAGAAGATGCTCATTGATAACCTTTTCCATGACTTTCGATATTATTGAAAGCAGTGCAACTGGTCGGTAGTTATTTGGCAAGGTCTTCTTACCTTTTTTAGGTATCGGCTAAACCGTGGCACATTTCCAGCAGGACGGAAATATTCCCTTCCTGTAGGATAGGTTAAAAAGTCTACAGAAAACTGGTGTTAGTTCCCTTGCACAGTTCT
This sequence comes from Pachyrhynchus sulphureomaculatus, assembly GCA_019049505.1. NCBI lineage: Eukaryota > Metazoa > Arthropoda > Insecta > Coleoptera > Curculionidae > Pachyrhynchus > Pachyrhynchus sulphureomaculatus. The sequence continues at coordinate 169,537,167 of CM032455.1, read as the reverse complement.
TGAGAACTATGGCAGGTATTCCGTCAGCGCCAGAAGCCTTCTTGGTGTCTAGCTTCATTAAAATACTCTTTATGATGCGCTGTCTGAAGACAACATCGGGCATCCTTGACTGCAATATGGGAATAGTAGGTGGTGTTTTTCCTTGGAAATCGACAGTAGAATGTGAAGCAAAGAGTTCAGCCAACAAGTTCGCTCTCTCAACAGGTGTGGTTGCAATGGAATTATCTGGCCGTGTGAGTGGTGGTATGGTGGATTTGGTAAAGTTTTGACTAACTGCCTTAGCGACTGCCCAAAAGGACCTGGAATTGTTGGGACAAGCGAGAAGTTTGTTTCTAATTCGTTGATTGTGTGCCTCCTTGGTTTCGTCGATAATTCCCTTGCATCTGTTCCGGGCATGAACAAAGATGTTTCGATTTAAGGTGTTAGGATTTTCACGCCATTGTCGGTAGGCAATATGTTTAGAAGCAACAGCTTCTTTGCATTTTTTCGGTCGAACCAAGGGGTTGGAGGAGCATTTCTTCGAAAAAGGGATGTAAGCTTCCATACCAGCCAAAATAACATCGGAGACCTCCCTGGCGCAGTCAGATGGGTTATCGGATCGAAAACAAACGTCCATCCAAGGGAAAGTTCGAAAGTATTCCATGAGATCTTCCCATTTAGCAGATTTGTAGTGCCAAATCTTGCGCGGCCTAGGCGCCTCTCTGTCACTGATTGGCAGGATACTCGATGTCGAAAGCAGTTTATGGTCAGAAGAACCTAACGGCGGATTTACGGTGACCGTGTAAATCTCCGGATTGGTGGTTAAAAACAGATCAAGAAGACTGCCGAACTCCCCGTCTCGATCAGGGATCCGTGTTGGTTCGTCAATAAGCTGAGTTAAGCCATAACTGATTGAGAAAGATTCAGCTTCACGACCTTGTTCGTCGGTAGTATTTGAATATTTGAGCCAGTTGATATTGTGGGCATTAAAGTCGCGCAGGATGGCAATTTCGGCACTTGGATAGTTACTTTGTAAATGATCGATGGTGTCTGCAAGAGAAGCGAAAAGTGTTCGAAAATTGGTATCACTTGGTGGCCGATACAGGATACAGATGAACCTTGTGGTTTGTTGAGTCGTTATTTTTAACCACATAACATCAAAGTTTGGGGGCTCCAGAGCTTCTTCTCGTTGACAAGAGAGGTCGCTTCTGACAAAAAGACAGATTCCAAAGTTACGCCTAAATCGGGAATAGAAGTCGTACCCAGGATAAAGATAGTTGACCGTGCTGGTCGATGGACTGACCTTGGTTTCACATAGAGCGAGTACATGAGGTTTATCTGATTGCAGGTGTTGATGCACTGAATTTATGTTCGAGTTTATACCTCGTATGTTGCAAAAATCTATCTTAAAATTATGATGTCTGCAAGTCGACGCCTCCGAACCAGCCCCTACCCGGAGATCTGAACGGGGGGCCATTCTACCTCCGGAACTTCTTGCATCCAGCCGCCTCATCATGCTCTTTGGTCCCACAGTAGTTAATGTGGAATTTTCCTGTTCTGTCACATGTTTATCTTTGCCTTCTTTGGCTTTGATCCAGTGGGTGTTATTATTGGGTAGTTTGGGTTCTGACCAGATACTTTTCCAATGATCTGTGAGTTCTTGTTTGTTTGATGGTTCGATCCCTGCTGTCTGTTTGCTGTGCATAGTTTTCCGGTAGAACTGTGTTTGGCTTCTTCGGAAGAGGTTGTTGGTATCTTTCCTCTCATTTGGTTCTTTGTATCTACGAAGTCTTGCGGCATATACGGATAATTTTTGTTTCAGAGTATCCAGGGTTTCTGGCAGTGTTCTGTCGGGAGACCCGGACTTGATCTTGTTTATACTCTGCGTGACTCGTTTGGACACGTTCCCGTTGATAAACTGGGTAAGGTGTCCTAGATATCTCCTGATGTTGTTGATTTGGTTTTCTATTCTTATTTGCCGTTTGAATTTTGGTCCTGTGCTGTTGGGATCTCTTTGTCGTTGCGGGAGTTTTTGATTAAATACTTCGTCGGTTGCGTTGGGATTGATGGTGGTGGGTCTAGGCGGCGAGTGATTCCCTTCTCAGTGGTTTCTTTGTCAGGACTTGTGCTTTTATCAAAGCAACGCATGGTGTGTTCGTTTGTTCCTGTAGTATAACTCATGCGTTGCCTTGACTTTCCCGCCTTGGTGGGTGTCGGTTTACTCGCCGGCACAACACTTTTGGCAGGTCCATTGTCAGTTGCCCGGTCTTCATCGTTTTTATTATTTTTCGCCATCTATCGCCATCGCATTATTTTCCGGAATGCTTTTACTTTAATTAATAAAACAACTTTATTGAAAATAATATAGTTGAAAAATAGGTATCTTTAAAGCGTGTGTGGATTTTTATGTGTATTTTAAAGAACCGACACATACATACACCACTCTACCATGATTCATTAAATGATTTCAATCAAAGTCAACCTTGGCAATTTCATTTTTGATTAACTTTTCAATAAATTAATGATCTAATCCGTTTTTGGAAAAAGAAGCAATTCTATATTAAATGTTAGGGTAACTGCTAATTTATTATTTTTAAAAAGTATCAAAACCTATTGATAGTGGAACAAGAGGAGGATAAATAGATTTGAAGCAGTTTTCTATTTGACTTGATTATTTATTACGTTTCAATGATCTTTTTCACCACCATTTAGTGCAAAAGTAGAAAAAAATTAATCACATTATAAGAAAAGGAGGAACAGTTATTTTAATATACCGATAGATTTTACATAATATCACAATATGCAAATGTCAAATTTAGTAACATTTAGAAGATGTCATGATATAAAAACAACAGCCAAGTGCAAGTCGGTCTTGCGCAGTTAGTGTTCCATACTTCACAAAATACACCCCAAATGAGTTTTCAAAAATCAATATCTAGGATTCGGACACAAATAAAAAAAGTTAACGTTGCTGAGCCCGACATAGTTATGTCGGGGCACTCCATTCCCCTAGCATCGTCGCTCAATTTATTGGGCGTTAGTTTGGGAGCAAATATGTTCTGGCATGAACATGTTGCAGGCATAGCAAGGAGAGCTTCTCAAATGTTGGGAATATTATTTCGAACCAGAAAGCTTTACACTCCACAACAACTGTTAATTCTTTACGAAGCTCAGATTCGATCAACTATAGAATACTGCTCCCATGTTTGGGGCTCCGCTCCCATACATACACTGCATTTGTTGGATTCTGTTCAGAGAAGAGCTGTCCGCCTGATTGGAGACCCGGAACTGACCGGCGGCCTTGATTCGCTGGAACATCGAAGAACGGTTGGCGACTTGAGTCTCTTCTACAAGTATTTTCATGGAAAGTGTTCGAGACATGTGGCGCGCTTAATTCCTCTCAAAGCGGTGCATGTTAGAAATACACGTCGTGCTGGTGCTTCACATCCGTATGAGGTTCAGCTTGTTACTCCGCGTACAACGCTTTTCAAGCAGTCTTTTATATAGAGAACATCATCCCTTTGGAATAATTTGCCCAGCGCTATGTTTCCCACCGGGTACAATTTACAGCGATTCAAGAACAGCGTAAATCGCTTTTTCCTCACACGAGCTGCTCCTGGAGCGCTTTAGGGACTTCCCTGCAGCACGTGTGCTTAGACCCATAAAAAAAACTTGTTTGTGATTGCTAAAAAAACTTTCTACAACTTCTCAGGAAAATTGCACAACACACTGTCTCTACGAGAACTAGTATCTTTTATCTATAAACCTAATGCTAAATATGTAGATAGACTATTATTAACACATTTAAAAAAAAAATATATTAAAATCTCCACAATAATTATACAGGACCACATTTTTTTTTTTACTCAAACAAGATAAGGTGTTCTATACCTATTTTGGGTTGCTGAAAACGAATCCGGTGTTCGCTTCCACCCAGCAAATCTCAAAACAATATAAGCAAAATCACCAAAATAAATATCAAGATTCAAACCTAAGATAACTTAATTGATAAAAAATATGCAAGCCTAGAGCTTACAAATTAAATTCCGTATATAAACTAGCCTAACTTCTAATAAAACCAACAAAAACTAAACCTAACCTAACACAGGCCCACATTTTTTTTGTTAAATACATGCCGTTGTTTGTTTTGCTCCATCACTTCAGGATTTCAGATGGAAGAACTCCAAACCTAACATAACCTAATCCTAAGGTCTTTACAGCAACAATTTCAAACTTAACATAACCAAATGGAAGAACTTTACACCAACAACTCCGGAACTATGCTTTACGTTATGGTAGGTTTAGAGCTTAATTGGACCATGTACTCCACTTTATTCCTTCACGCATGGTTAGTATGTTATTAAATCAATAATATAACCAAAAAGCGTCATTTTCGTACTTTGAGGTTAGGATTACATCCGAAGTCCTGAAGTGATGGAGCAAAACGAAGAACGGCTTATCTTTAGCGACCGAAACTAAATAAACAAAATACAGATTCATAGCATATTACTTTTCATGTATTTAACAAAAAAAATTGTTAGGTTAGATTAGGATTTCTTGGTTTCGTTAAAAGTTTGGCCAGTTTATAATATATATATATATATATATATATATATATATATATATATATATATATATATATATATATATATATATATATATATATAAAATAAAGAGAGAGAAAGCAAAAGTTGCCGTATCTAACAAAATCCTAAATTATGAAACTAGTTGAGGAACTCGGCAAAAATGGGCATCAACAGATGTTCATACTATATTCATTTAGCCAATATTTCGGTCCTAGGTTTTCAGTTTGTGCCCTGATGAAGGTCCCAACCTAGGACCGAAATATTGGCTAAATGAATATAGTATGAACATCTGTTGATGCCCATTTTTGCCGAGTTCCTCAACTAGTTTCATAATTTAGGATTTTATATATATATATATATATATATATATATATATATATATATATATATATATATATATATATATATACGAGGCTGGTTTGAAAAGTCCGTGCAAAAACAAAAACTACTTATGTGTTTGGGGTAAACCTTTTTTATTTTTCGACATAGTCTCCTTTTAGGCTTATACACTTCGTCCAACGATGTTCTAGTTTGTTGATCCCTTCCGAATAATAGGATTTGTCCAAGTCTGCAAAATATCCATTAGTGTCTGCAATCACCTCCTCGTTTGAATAAAATCTTTGTCCCGCCAGCCATTTCTTCAAATTGGGAACAAATAGTAGTCCGAGGGAGCCAAGTCTGGAGAATAGGGGGGATGTGAAACGAGTTGGAATCCTATTTCCATTAATTTTGCGACCACAACTGCTGAGGTGTGTGTTGGTGCGTTGTCGTGATGGAAAAGGACTTTCTTGTGGGCCAATCGCGGGCGTTTTTTCTTGCAGCTCGGTTTTCAAACGGTCCAATAACGATGAATAATATTCACCTGTAATAGTTTTACCCTTTTCCAGATAGTCGATGAGGATTATCCCTTGCGAATCCCAAAAGACAGTCGCCATAACCTTTCCGGCCGAAGGTACGGTCTTCGCCTTTTTTTGGTGCAGATTCCCCCTTGGTAACCCATTGTTTAGATTGTTGTTTGGTCTCAGGAGTATAGTAATGTATCCATGTTTCATCCACAGTGACGAAACGACGCTTAAAGTCCTCCGGATTCTTCTGGAACAGCTGCAAACCATCCTTGCAACACTTCACACGATTCCGTTTTTGGTCAAGCGTGAGCAATCGCGGCACCCATCTTGCGGATAGCTTTCTCATATCCAAATGTTTATGCAAAATATTATGTACCCGTTCAGTCGAGATGCCCACAGCACTAGCAATCTCACGCACCTTAACTCTTCTGTCATCCATCACCATATCATGGATTTGATCAATGATTTCTGGAGTCGTAACCTCCACAGGCCGTCCAGAACGTTCAGCGTCACTTGTGCCCATATGGCCAGTCCGAAAATTTTGAAACCACTTATAAACTGTTCTAATCGAAGGTGCAGAGTCACCATAACGTTTATCAAGCTTCTCTTTAGTCTCCTGAGGCGTTTTGCCTTTCATAAAGTAATGTTTAATCACCACACGAAATTCTTTTTCGTCCATTTCTTGAAAATCACTCGACTTCCTTGATTCACACGAATGCCAAACACAAAGAAATAGACCAATATGGTTGAAACTTGGTGTGCGTTCATTCAAGAGATGCTACTAACTAAACATGACCTCGATACGCGCCGGTGGTGCCATCTCTCGGACTTTGCACGGACTTTTCAAACCAGCCTCGTATATATTGCCTCCCTTCTCTTTACCTCGCGCTCCCTTCTTTTCGATCTTCCCAGTCTCTTTCCCTCAACCATCTGTTTTTCATTGCCTCATCGACGCTATCCCGCCATGAGCGCCCAGGTCTTCTCCTCTTCCTTCTTCCAATTGGACTCCACTCTGTGATTTATATACGGAATTTAATTTGTAAGCTCTAGGCTTGCATATTTTTTTATCAATTAACTTATTTTAGGTTTGAATCTTAATACTTGATCCCTTCCGAATTCCAGAAACATCCATGTACATCATTAGAGCGTAGGGGTAGTTTCTACCACCCTCTAAGGGTAGTTGATAGTTGTGTATCGATGGATCAAGCGAATCTATTTTGTCCTAAGAGTTACAAGAATTTGTCCTTTGTACGTGTTATTTAAACTTACATGCGTTATTTAAGTTTTAGAGGTAATTTTCACCCCCTATAAGGGTGAATTTTGGTTTAATTAATAGAAATAGCTTGCTGTGGTTTGAAATATTCTCTTCTCTAGACTATAAAATGGCTACCATTTTTTACACTTCATTAAGAGTCAGTACATTATTACCATAGTTTTTTCCCATTTCAAGGGATGTTTTTGGCAAAAAAAAATGACAGGATAAATCTTTTTTTTAACTACTGATTCGAATTCGGCGTCGAAACATACGCTATATCCATGTATTTTGGTTCGTGGTAATGAACTTTTTTTTGTGTAGCTGTGTTATCAAAAGTAAAGTACTCGTGTAAACTTAAAGATACAGTGGGGGGGACAGCGATTTTTGGCAATGTTTTTAAAATAATATAAATAAAACTTTGCGTGAGTATTACATCATATATATTTTTAAACTCGTGTTAAACAAGCTGCCATTTGGCACACCACTTGATGACCTTGAAATTTGTTTTCTATCCAATTTTACCTCCAAAACCAACCCCTTAAGTCAAGATTTAACTTTTAAAATTATACGGCTGTGGTAAGGCCATTAATTCCTATATTTGTGACAAATTTCAACTTTCTATGTCAAATAGTATCGGTGAAAATCGGATGTGAATCCGCAAGTGTTCCGTTTTTTAGTGTTCCGTACGGACCACTTATAAGATGACTTTGGTGTCTGTCTCTTAACAGTCTGTCTGTCTGTCTGTCTGTCTGTCAATCTGTCTGTCACACCCGATTTTTTTCCGAAACTATTTGTCATAGAAAGTTGAAATTTGGTAATAATAGAGGAATTGATGGCCTCATCAGAGACATGTAGTTTTGAAAGTCAAATTTTGACTTAAGGGGTTAATTTTGGGGGTGAAATCGAAAGTGAAAAAAAATTTTTTAGTAGGTCATCGAGTGTGGTGTCAATTGAAAGCTTGTGAAAACACGAGTAAAAAATATATATGTAATGTAATACTTGCGCACACTTTCTTTGTATTTTATTTTTAAAAAATCGCGAAAAATCGTTGTCCACCCGCCTTATCTCGAAAAGTACAACTGGAATTCTGGAATATTCTCCACGGGGTGTAGATTGAACGAAAATTATCACGAGTGCATAACCTTTAATAATTTATCTGGTATATAAAAAAACAAAAATTTCAAGGTCATCAGTTTTCAGTAAAAATTGGAAACAAACTTTGTTGAAATCTTATTTGGGGTGTGTTTTGTGAAGTCAGTGATTATTTTATACCACCGTAACAACATTTTTAGTGTTCCGTACGGAACACTTATAAGATCACTTCGGTGTCTGTCCGTCTGTCCGTCTGTCTGTCCGTCTGTCACATCCGATTTTCTCCGAAACTATTTGTCGTAAAAAGTTGAAATTTGGTAGTAATATAGGAATTGATGGCCTCATCAGAGCCATGTAGTTTTGAAAGTTATATTTTGACTTAAGGGGTTAGTTTTGGAGGGTGAAATCGGAAGTGAAAAAAAATTTGTTTACTAGGTAATCGAGTGTGGTGTCAAATGAAAGCTTGTGAAAACACAAGTAAAAAATATATAATAATAATAATGTTATAATATATATAATGTAATGTCTAAAGAGGTGGTGTTTTTGTAAAAACCGTTAGTTTTGCAAATAATAGACAAATTACACTTTAAACTGGTAGATCATCCCATATTTAGCTCCCCTCGGACTATTACTTATGGTATTTTCAAAACTGAAAAAACATTTGGATGGAGGCAAATTTCATAAAAAAATACTAAAAGTTGTCGAATACTTGTTGGCACTAAGTATATGAAATTGCACTGAAAAGTGAAGAAATGCAAAAATCTCAGAAGGTACTTTTTTCACGAATACAAGCAATGGAAGTGAAACAAGGTAAGTAAACATGTAATCAATGAAAGAGACTAATAAATTTTTGTTGGCCATAACTATTATTATGACTGTAATTACACAGGAATACAAAATTCAAAAAAATTCTGTGTTTTAAGTGAGATACGTGTTTTCTTAAGTATTTTTAGTGTTCCGTACGGAACACTTATAAGATCACCTCGGTGTCTGTCCGTCTGTCCGTCTGTCCGTCTGTCTGTCCGTCTGTCTGTCCGTCTGTCTATCCGTCTGTCACACCCGATTTTCTCCGAAACTATTTGTCGTAGAAAGTTAAAATTTGGTAATAATATAGGAATTGATGGCCTCATCAGAGCCATGTAGTTTTCAAAGTTAAATTTTGACTTAAGGGGTTAGTTTTGGGGGGTGAAATCGGAAGCGGAAAAAAAATTTTTTTACTAGGTAATCGAGTATGGTGTTAAATGAAAGCTTGTGAAAACACGAGAAAAAAATATATATTGGGCGCACTTTTCTTTATATTACTTTTAAAAAATCGTGAAAAATCGCTGTCTCCTACCTTATCTCGAAAAGTACTGATCAAAAAATTTTGAAAAAAATCCTGGAATATTCTCCAAGGGGTATAGATTGAACGAAAATTATCATTACCTCTAATAATTTATCTGGTATAGAAAAAAATCAAAATTTTAAGGTCACCAGTTTTCAGTAAAGATCGGAAACAAACTTTGTTCAAAACTCATTTGGGGTGTGTTTTGTAAAGTCACTGATCGATCATTTTATACCACCCTAACAAAATTTTTTATTATAAAAATAATCAACGTACGGAACACTAATTGTGCAAGTTCAACTTGCACTTGACCGGTTTTATTTTTTATTTTAAAAGCAATCAACGTACGGAATACTAATTGTGCAAGTTCAACTTGCACTTGACCGGTTATCCGAAATACTAAAAAAACAAAACTAATACGTTTAATACAAGGACATAAATACGTATTATGAAAGTTCTTAACTAATTCCTGGAGATTTACATTTTAGGAAGTGTTTTTGTATAAGATTGTATACAAATTTTTAACTTATATTACAAATAACTCAATAATTTATAAATCCTAATGTTGAGAACCAAAAGCCTGTTATTTTAATTAAATGTAGTCATAATAACATTTCTAGATAATTTCATAAATATTTGCATCTTAAAAACATCCTGTATCTTTTTGCTAAAAAGGCGTGTTTCGTTACAAAACTCTAAATCAAATTAAATGTTCATATTACCAACTTTTCCATATTAATGTCTTTTTTTAAACCACTTTAACTAATCGTCACCATAATTAAAACATGAGCTGAATATGCAAGTTAATTAACAATGTCCGGTTTCTATATGTATAAATACCAATTCAAGAGTAAAAAATAGTTGGGTTACTATAGCTGTAACAGTACTAAAGGTCAAACCTTTAGTTGATAATCTGAATAGAAAATGTAGTCAGTTATTTGTTTTAGTGTCGATGGATTTTTTTTGCCTTGTTTGGGCCTTCAAATGTACAGGGTGTCACATAAATACAAACATACATACAGTATAATATAGGTTTTTAGAAATTGAGTCCTATGGAGCATTTTCCCGGAGCGGAGGATGCTTTTCATTTTTTTTATGGAACGGTATAAGTAGTGACACGCGCGTGTGGTAAAAGCGCACTTTTCTTAAAAGTAATAATATTCATCACGTTTTCTGATGAGTTCGCTTTTTCTTATAACAGGCGGAGCGTCTAGATCTGTTATTCCAAATTCCTTGCGAAAGCCCACCTGTTCCACTGGTTGGTAGTCATCTATTTGTTAGACGGTTTGTGACAATTTAGTAGGAAGCTTGTACAAATGCGATAACAAACTGATGAGGTGATAATTTTCAAGATTTTCGTAATCGCCGATTTTGAATAAAGTATGACCTTACTGTTTTGCCAACGGACAAGTATTCTTTTTTTTATTTTTCTGTATTAAAGAACAAAGAATATATATATATATATATATATATATATATATATATATATATATATATATATATATATATGTATATATATATATATATGCTAATTACAACATAAAAAGAATGAATTGTTTTTTATACCAATTTAAAAGATAAAACCGATACTTTACAAAGATCTAATATAATCTATGGCATTCCCTGTCAATGTGGTTTGGTCTACGTTGGACAAACTTCACAAAAGCTCTCTAAAAGATTAGCGCTACACAAAAGTGATAGTAAACACAAACCTAACGCAACTAGCTTGAGCTTACACGTAAATAATACAGATCACAGAGTACAATATAACAACAGCTTCATTCTGGATGTTGAGACTAATTATTTCAGAAAAAGTTTCTTGGAAATGTGTTACATAAAAACCTGTAAAAATAATCTCAATCACAAAAAAGACATAGAAGGACTGAGCTCCATGTATACTTATTTACTAACACAAAACTATACCAAACCAATCAAAAAGAACGATCTTTATGAAAAAATTAGTTTCTAGTAAAGTTGACGTTTCTCTTTTTTCTCTTTCTGTCATTTTTGCTATTTATTTTCAGTTACTTTTCTATGTCTTCTTGTTAAAATTAAATAATTAAAAAATTAAATATGACAAATAAATAATGTCCAGTATTAATTTTCTCTTTCAAATTTTTAAATTGGTCTATGAATCTCTCGATTATAAAATTAAAGAATTAATATAATTAATAATAAATAACTCGTCGAAGAGTAACATTCATCAAATTTAAGTCCCCCCCTTTTTTATAAAATTAAAACTAAAAAATAGATATCATTAATAATTAATAATTTATCTAAAATTAGCATCCACCTAAAAAATTTACCACATCCCTAACTTCAATGCTTTTTATGGTTTTTTGTCGACCTGATGACGACATAGACTACCAACAATATCCGGTTCGGACTTAAATATCACTAAATAGTTACTAAACTCGACGTCAAAAATTTTAAAATGGAGTACCGTTTCAACATCATGGTGTTTCTTGCAGTTATATTTCGGTCTTCAAAAAGTGTTTTTAACTAATGTTTATTGACAAAGTTTTATTTTTAATATTTGTGTAACTCTCTAAATGTCTTTTAATCATGTTTGTGTAATCATTTATACTACCTGGCCAACAAAAATGCAAATTTCATTGTGTTCACCAGAGATGAACTAACTGCTGACATTTTTGTAAGTATTTTCACATACAGTCGTACAATTCATTTTTTTGGTTTATGTACCTGGTTTGCATTTTTAGAATCCAGAAGAAGCTACCATTAGGCAGCGAAAGCTCGATAATAAAAATAAAAAGCAGATACTAGAGCCTTTAGATCTTTGATTGCTCATCTCTTCTCCTTATAAGGGCGTTTCCCAGTAGTTAAACTTAGGATTGTTTGTTGCCAGTGCCCTGTTACTGTCCTTCCTCTTTCTTATATATATATATATATATATATATATATATATATATATATATATATATATATATATATATATATACAGAACCGGTTATCCGAGGTAACGTGAGGGGCGAATAACTGAAAAAACTCGGATAATCCGGATTTGTTTTTTATTCATTCAAAAAATAAACACCAATACTTTAAACCGATGTATTAACGTTTTTAACATATAAATAGGTACATACATTATAAAACAGTGAAACAGGTATCTATGCGCTTCTGTTTCATATTGCATCTTCTTTTTCTCGCTGCAATCTTTCTCCATCTATTCAGAAGAAGCAAATCCGCTGGGGTTGCCTCTGGTTGTTGTTCGATATACCTCAAAGCTTTTTCCAAAGAAGCAAAACCTTCTTGATGAGAGATCTTAGCGGGAGACTGTTCATCCACCGCCGCTTCGTCATCGTCATCTGATTTCTCGGTTTCCTGAAAGGCATTCGTTATTTCTTCAATACTTATTTCTTCTTCTAAATCATCTACTGTAATCCATTCAACAACAACTTCTCTTGTCACATTTTCGCAACCTTTTAATTTTTGCATTAATTCAAATAAACTTTTTTCTTTTTTTTCTATCTCGCTGTCAAAATTTGAACTGGACAATTCTCCATCGCTTCTCAATTTCAAAACTAATTCATTTAATGGAGTATCATCTTCACTGTCATTATAGTCCTTAAAATCAATAACTTTTGACTTGATTTTTGAATAGTGGTAGTACGCACAGAATCCCAAGCTTGACTTACCCAGTAAATAACATTTTTCAGTGTAACCTTTCTCAGCCCATTGATAATATCCTCCTTGTCTGTGTATTCTAACAGATGTTCAAGATATAAACGCCTATAATTTTTTTTTAATGTTTTCGAGGATGCCTTGATCCATTGGTTGCATTATGCTGGTTACATTTGGAGGAAAAAATTTTACAACAATTTCGCCCACATGAAGCCTTTCTCCAGGATGAGCGGGGGCATTATCCATTAACAACGGTTTCTGTTCAAAAATTTAGTCACAGATGGCACGAACTCTTCTTCAAACCAGTTAGTAAATAAGGTATCATCCATCCCTGCGCTCTTCTGACTTTTGTAATAGACTGGTAGGGCTTTGGGTGAGATGTCTTTTAAAGCTCTTGGACGTGCAGATTTGCCAATCACCATCAGTGGGATTTTGTGCTTGCCAGATGCATTGGAACATACCATTATAGTTAATCTTTCCTTACTTCGTTTGTGCCCAGGAACTGGTTTTTCCTGTCGAGATGCCAATGTTTTTGATGGAAGCATTTTATAATTCAGTCCAGTTTCGTCACAGTTGTAAATTTGATCACATGTGTATCCACAATCTTCGATTTGCTTTTTAAAGTTCTGCTTAAACTTCTCAATTGATGGCACATCAGCAGAAAGTTTTTCACCACATACAGTCAGTTACCGTACACCGTACCGTTTTTTCCAGCGGTCAAGCCATCCAGAACTGGCGGTAAACTGATCTATCTCTGGGAATTGCCTACTAATCATTATTGCTTTCTGTTGTAAAATTGGACCTGACAGATCTCTGTTGGTTAAACCACATGAATAAAGCTTCGTTAACCTTTTCATAGTCGCCGGTTTTCATCGATTTTCTTTCTGAGGACAAGGAGGCTTGATTTATACACTACTCTTCTATTTTTGTGCGGTTTCTTTTCCAATCTCCAACTGTTACCTCACCTACTACATAATCTCGTGAAACAACTTTAATTGTCTCTCCTGCTTCAATTCTTCTGTTGGTTTTTTAATTTTTCTTCAATAGGAACGACGATTCTTCTACGCTTGTTTTGCTCCATTATAATACGACAAACAAAAATTCAAACAAAGCAGTTCGTATTAATTACACTTAACTACCAGAACTCCAACCAAATAAATTATGTGAGTATACTCGTACTTCTCCATAGTAAACGCTATAACGCATTGCATTCACGCAAATTTACATCAGAAAGTGTCCAAAAAACATAAATAGGGCCACGGGGATTCCCCGAAGGCCCAGACGATTTTAAATGGAAATATGTACATACATATTTTAGAAGCTCGGTTAATACGCAGCATAGACGCGCGTACCTCGGATAATCACATTCTTAGATTGGCTCGGTTAATCGGGGGTTCTACTATATATATATAATATATATATATATATATATATATATATATATATATATATATATATATATATATATATATATATATTATATACATATATATATATATATATATATATATATATATATATATATATATATATACATATGTTACAATAGAGGTTTTCACGGATAGTGGAATGTAATACATAAAATTTCGGGTTTCAATCCGTTCGTCTAACAACGAATTTGCACGACGTTTCGCCAAAATCTCATTTGGCATTTTTAAGTGCTCTGCTGCTGCTGCTGCTCCTCGATACTGTGATTTTGCTGCTGCTGCCGCTCGAAGCTAACTGAGCAGCAGCAAGAGCACTTGAAAATGCCAAATGACATTTTGGCGAAACGTCGTGCAAGTTCATTGATAGACGAACGGACTGAAACCCGGAATTTTAATGTATTACATTCCACCATCCGTGAAAACCTCTATTGTAACATTTCTTACCTCTACAGGGAGAAGACTTTAAAGACAGTAAAACGCTTTGAGAAACTTTGTTCTAGAGTATCGATACTTTGTAGCGACCTAACCTTCCTGATCAGGTGCCGGAATGACAACCTCCTTCCAACATGTACCAGATTATCATACCGCCTTAAAACAAAAAATGCAACATCCTTAAAAACAGCCAACCAGGAGCTTCTGCGAGGAAAAACGAAGACAGGTTGCCATCACAGAGAAAGAAAACTTTTACCTACATCTACAACTAAGCAGCCATATACACCCTCTACTATGCTCTGATATTGACAAACTTTCGTTCTGGCGGACAGAATCCGGAATTTACCAAAAAAAGAATACCATACTTTATAAAAAAGGCCATCACGAAAACCTTGAGAACTATCGCCCCATCTGCTCTAAAAAATAACTTCGATGACTACCAACCAGTCGAACAGGCGAGCTTTCGCAAGGAATTTGGAACAACATATCATATCCAGATAATATTAAGCTGCACCCGGCTTTCATCGATTATAAGAAGGCTTTCGACTCTCTGGAACATTGGACAATTATGCAGTCCTTAGCCCATGCCAGAATAAACTCACGATATACCGAACTCCTAAAGTTCATATATGAAATGTGACATTAATAATTAAATTAGATGAAGATCGAAAAACAGAACCCATAAAAAGCTAGGCAGGGTGACACGATTTCACCAAAATTGTGGACCCTGGCCTTGAAGGATGTATTTAAAAGTGATGAGTGTGAAGAGAAGGGAATTAAAATCGATGGCATATATTTACATCACTTGCAATTAGCAGATGATGTAGTACTGATTGGTGAAGATCTAGAAGAACTTAAAAATCATAATAGAACAACTTAATCAAGCTTCACAGAAAGTTGGACTCGAGATGAACATCAAGAAAACAAAATTTCTAAGCCTACAAAACACAAAAAAAAGGATCGGCACGGAGGAGATCCAAAAAGTGTAAGAGTATATATATATATATATATATATATATAATATATATATATATATATATATATATATATACTTAGGACATAAGATTAGACTGGATAAAGACAATCAAACAGCGGAAATACCAAGACAAATTGCAGGTGGACTGCGGGATTCATTCTAAAAAACAGACCGGTAAGTACGTACGGGCTGGAAACCATGACCCTTACAAAAAATAGTCTTTGTCGACTCCAATGTACTCAATGCTATGGAAAGACAGATGGGTATTAGTTTATTAGCGAGGATATGAGGCGAACAACAAGAATTACAGATATCATTGAAAAAGTGGCAAAATTAAAGTAGGAATGGGCAGGACATGTGGCTACAACGAATAATGGTAGATGGACAACAAAATTACTTAAATGGAGACCTTGGGAGAGTAGATGAAGTATCGGAAGATCAATGAAAAGACGGACTGATGATATCAGGTTGATAACAGGCAGTAGATGGCTCCATCTTGCACAGGATTGAGGCAATTGGAAAAAACTTTTGCTGCAGAGGAGAAGCAGTGACATAAAGAAGAACAAGAGACGAAGATATATATATATATATATATATATATATATATATATATATATATATATATATATATATATATATATGTATATATATATATATATATATATATATATATATATATATATATATATATATATATATATATGTATATATATATATATATATATATATATATATATTATATATATATATGTATATATGTATATATGTATATATATATATATATATATATATATATATATATATATATATTAAACTCGCATAGACAATCGCCCCTTATCCCCTCCTCCCCCTCGACCCTCGACCCCTCTTCTGTACCGACGCGTCGAGATTTAGCCCGCCTCGCACTTCAGTTCTAATAAGTCCTTAACGAGAGCGCACGCGTTACATTTGTAAAAGTCATAGTAACGTGTTTCAACTTGCAATGGCGTCTACAAGTAGCGGACTCAGTAAAGCTACTAGAAATCAAAGTAAGGTTTGGCGTATCGGTCAATTATTATCCGAATTAAACCAATCAACCTTGCCATCCATCGGTGAAGTATTGCGTTTGTTTTTTACTACAAAAATGAAGAAAAGAAAAGCATTCGTGAATCTGCGACTTTGGCGGCTTGTGAAGTTATAAATTTGTGGGAAAAAGCTAGTGTACCAATTCAATTAAAAAAACATATCAGTAAAATTGAAAAACTATTCAAAGACTGGCAGAATCTAAAAAAAAATAAAGAAAACAAGAAAAAACGTTCAGAAGCATTAAAGAAAAAAGAACAAAAACTGGCAACAAAAATTAGAAGATTAATCTGATATTGCTCATCGTGATGCTTTAAATATTATGACTGTAGAAGAAGACAAGCAGTTTTTATTAGCAATGCGACAAAATCGACGCCAATTTTTAATTGGTTCAGTGGACAGAAAAAGTTTAAACAAATGTAAGAAAATAAAAAGAGGAAGGAGAACGCCTTGAAAAATTGCGCGAACGTGAAAACAAAGATATCTCGGCTTTAACAGAAAAGTGCTCTTTTTCTTCATTGTCGTTTCTTTGGTCGTCGTCTGCCACCACCAGTAAAGAAGCAACTTCATCTGATTCCGAATGCATATCAGAATTGTCCGAAATGCAACCACCTCAGAAACGAGCTCGAAAAAGACATTATTAACAGCTAATTAGCTTCCAGTCTCGATGTCTCTAAATTAAGTGACAGAAAAGCAACTATGGTCGTGACATCTACTTTGAAAAGTGCAGGATGTTATCCATCAGAATTTAATGTCAATAGATCTTCTATTCGTCGGCAGCGTGTGTGAAAAATCGCAAAGCAGTTGCAGAGTCTCTCAAAAGCGAGTTTAAACCTAATTTGTCATTAACAATCCATTGGGACGGTAAACTTATAGAAGATATTACTGGACACGAAACTGTAGATCGGCTGCCAATTTTGGTATCAGGACATGGAGTTGATCAACTTCTAGCAGTTCCAAAATTGGAACGTGGAACGAGCGAAGCACGTGCGTCAGCTATCTACGAAACTATAAATTCATGGAATTTGAGCGATAAGGTAAAATGTTTGTGTTTTGACACTACTGCTGTAAATACCGGCTTAAGAAGTGGAGTATGCGTTCTTTTGGAGCGAAAAATGGATAAAAATATGCTTTGGCTTGCTTGTCGTCACCACATAATGGAAATTATGTTGTCAGCTGTAGTGGATCAATCGCTTGCCCCATCTAGTGGTCCTGATATACAATTATTTAAAAGATTTAAGAACAATTGGAACACTATTGATCAAAGCGACTACAAAACAATAACAGATGACGCTGAGGCAAATATTCTTGCAGAAGTGGCCGCAGACAGGATTTCTTTTGCCGAAAAACAACTACAAGTATATCAACCTCGAGATGACTACAGAGAACTGTTGAATCTCACAACCATTTTCTTAAGAGGTGTTCCTGAAAAAGGCGTTTTATTTAGGAGATCTGCTGGTCTACATCGAGCTAGATGGATGGCAAGAGCCTTGTACTGTTTGAAAATTTATTTATTTAAACATCAGTTTAAGCTAACGAAGAAGGACGAAAATGCTGTGAGAGAAATATGCATTTTCACGGTGATGATTTATGTTAAATATTGGTTTCAAGCCTCTACCGGATGGTCAGCACCAAGAAACGACTTACAATTATTGAAAGATCTTAAAGCCTTTGAAAGCTTTAACAAAAATATAGCTACTGTTGCGCTGAAAAAAATTCTAAATCATTTGTGGTATTTATCGGAAGAGCTAGTTTCGTTTGCCTTTTTCGATGACGAACTTTCAGTTCAAGAGAAGAAAAAAATGGTAGAAGCACTGAAAATTGAAGGCACAGAAGATTGCTTAAAAAGAATAAACCTTGATATCACACATATCCACGAAAAAAATATAGAAAACTTCGTGAGTAGTAATTCCTTAAGATTCCTCCAGATCCTAGGTATCTCATCAAATTTTTTGAATAAAGACGTGGAAACTTGGAACGAAGACACTGATTATGTAGCTGCCAAAAATATCGTTCATTCTTTGCGAGTAGTGAACGACATAGCTGAGCGCGGTGTTGCTTTAATGGAAGAATATAATAAATTGATTACAACCAATGAAGAACAAAAGCAATATTTGCTTTTGTTGGTGAAAGAGTATAGGAAAAAGTACCCTAATACTAACAAGTCAACCCTTGTATCTTAAAAATAAATGATTCAAATATCTACATAATATCTTAATTGATAACAACAATAATTTTGTAATATTTTTTATGTCCTGGCTTTATGAATAAAAGAATCCAACAAATACAAATTTTGAGTTTTTATTTAAAATTCAAACCTTGGTAGCGACCCTTAAATGTCATTTAAAAAATTCAAAAAAATTACTGAAATAGTTTATCATGGTATATAATCAAATTACGTGGTGCCCCGCGAAATTAAAGAAAAAAAATTTTTTTTCTTAGGAATAAGGACCACCCTAATATATATATATATATATATATATATATATATATATATATATATATATATATATATATATATATATATAATTTTACCCAATGTAAACCCCAAATGTGTAACTGATTAAAAAATTGATGCAGAAGCTTGAAAAAATAGATTTTATTTTATCCGGTTAATCTATGCTTACGAAACGATATTATGATTGCTGTTTTTATAACGTGTATCATCTTTTATGAATTTTAAATGCCTTTAAATAACAAACCCACTTGGATTCTCAATGACAGGATCTAAAATGTATTGTTTCAGTGAAACAATCATATCTTCCAAATATTATGACATAATATATCCTTCATTTAAATTCTTAGGTCAATCAGTGTATTTAAATTAGAACGTTTCTATTTGGCATTTCTTTTTTTTTTTTTTTCGTATGGTCAGAGGCGTATCACAAAATTACATCCTGGCGATCCTTCTCTCTCTCTCTCTCTAAATTGAAAATCTGGGCTTTACTAAAGGGTCATACGACGAATATGTCATTGACGTGTATTTATATATATATATATATATATATATATATATATATATATATATATATATATATATATATATATATATATATATATATCTATAATATATATAAAATGCAACGTCTGTCTGTCTGTTTGTCTGTCCGTTTGTGCGCTTATCACTGGAGAACCACTCATCCGATTTACGTTTTGTTCTCTGGCCAGGTTATAGGCTATATTTTATTACGATAGATAGCATAAGGAATGAGCAGTGACGATAATAGTGAATGAAGTCGGAAAGAAGTTTGCCGCTAGCGCGTTCCCTTGCAATACACAGTCTAAACCATTAAATATGGAACAATATTATGTAGCAGAGAATATCTATAATATATATAAAATGTAATGTTTCTCTGTCTGTCTGTCCATTAGTGCGTTTATCACGCGAGAACCACTTATCCGATTTACGTGTCTTTTTTTAAATTCATCATATATTCTTTGGCCAGGTTATATAATAATAATAATCTATATCTATAAATATATATATATATATATATATATATATATATATATATATATATATATATATATAAAATGCAACGTCTCTCTGTCTGTACGTCATTAGTGCGCTTAACCCTCGAGAACCACTTATCTGATTTACGTGATTTTTTAAATTCACACATATGGTCTCTGACCAGGTTATAGATATATATTTTATTACATCTATATAATATATATAAAATGCAACGTCTCTCTGTCTGTCTGTCTGTCTGTCTGTCCGTCAATGCGCTTATCACTGGAGAACCACTTATCCGATTCACATACTTTTTTTTTAAAAAAACATACATATATTCTCTGGCCAGGTTATAGGCTATATTTTATTGCGACAGGTAGCATAAGGAATGAGCAGTGAC
Organism: Pachyrhynchus sulphureomaculatus; assembly: GCA_019049505.1. NCBI lineage: Eukaryota > Metazoa > Arthropoda > Insecta > Coleoptera > Curculionidae > Pachyrhynchus > Pachyrhynchus sulphureomaculatus. Next base: position 169,516,693 of record CM032455.1, on the reverse strand, counting down.
GATAATAGTGAATAAAGTCGGAAAAAAGTTTACCGCTAGCGCGTTCCCTTGCAATACACAGTCTAAACCATTAAATATGGAACAACATTATGTAGCAGAGAATATCTACAATCTATAATATATATAAAATGCAATGTCTCTCTGTCTGTCCATTAGTGCGTTTATCACGCGAGAACCACTTATCCGATTTACGTGCTTTTTTTTAAAACATACATATGTTCTCTGGCCAGGTTATCTATCCGTAATGTATATAAAATGCAACGTCTCTCTGTCTGTCTGTCCGTTAGTGAGTTACGTGCTTTTTTTTTATAAACATACATATGTTCTCTGGCCAGGTTATAGGATATATTTTATTGCGTTAGGTAACATAAAGAATAAGCAGTGACGATAATAGCGAATCAAGTCGGAAAAAAGGTTACCGTTAGCGCGTTCTCTTGCAATACACTGCCTAAACCATTAAATATGGAACAATAGTATGTTGCAAAGAATATAATATATATAAAATGTAACGTCTCTCTGTCTGTCTGTCTGTCCGTTAGTGCGCTTATCACTTGAGAATCACTTATCCGATTTACGTGTTTTTATAAATTTATACATATGTTCTATATAATTCGATATAAGCCTAGATAATGGGAGATAAGGTGAGATAATCTGAGATAAGGAGAAATAATGGGAGAAAAATGGAGATAAGCCTCGATAATAATGGGAGATAAGGTGAGATAATGAGAGATAAGTATAAATAATGGGAGATAAGGAGAAATAATGGGAGATAAGCAGAGATAAGTCTAGATAATGGGAGTTATGGTGAGATAATAGGAGATCAGGAGAAAATAATGAGAGATAAGGAGAAATATTGCGAGATAAGTCAAGATAAGCCTAGATAATGGGAGATAAGATGAGATAATGGGAGATAAGGAGAAATAATGAGAGATGAGCAGAGATAAGCCTAGATAATGGAAATTATGTAGACATAATGGGAGATTAGTTTGGTTTAGTAAAAATAATGGGAGATATTTTATTACGTTGGGTAACATAAGGAATAAGCAGTGACGATAGTAGTATATATATATATATATATATATATATATATATATATATATATATATATATATATATATATATATATATATATATATAAACATATATGGGCTTTACTAAAGGGTCATACGACGAATATGTCATCGACGTGTCATTTATATATATATATATATATATATATATATATATATATATATATATCGCTTTTTCTGTACACGCGTCACTCCTGTGGAGCTTTACTTGTAATTTTTAATTTTTGAATATTGATGATAAATACTATGTAGACGCCCGGATGCCAAAATTGAAAATAGATTTAGAAATTACACACGAATAGAGGTTGGCTTATAACACAACAATAATAGAACACGCAAGCAACGCATCCGATTGCAAGACATTTAGAGTGATACCATGACGTCATCGTTAATACCAATTGGTATATGGTTTGAACATCTTTTTGCATCCGAATAAGTCTATAGAGCTACAAGAAGACAAGTCATTCCAAGGATTAAAATTTGTTTTTTTAATTTAACTTTATTTTCTCTCATTATTTTATTCTATTTTAAAGAAATCATTAAAATATTTGTTATGGTAGGGTGTTAGCGAACTTTTAATTCAATTTGTAAATATTCTTTATTTTTTTTTTTTCCGTACTAGTGCGAACAATAAATTCTTTCTTAAATTTCACCAGGCCTCCCGACTTAAAAAGCTAATAAAACACAATATAAATTTCACGGCGTTACTAACGCAAGAAACTATTGTATCTCTAATGGCCTTATCATCTCTAACGAATTGTTATATTATTTTTATTATTCCTTCCAATCAAAAACATCGAGACTGATCCCAAGCGCTCCATGGTTTGTCAATAACGACACACTACACAGTGATCTCAGAATCCCATACGTCAACGAAGTAATAACAGAAGCAGACAGAAAAAGTAGAGATCGAAACCTAAACCACCGCAATCAATTAATTGCTAACCTATACAACCAGCCTCTTGCTAATAGACGACTTTGAAGACGATGGCCAGAAAACCGAATTGAGTAGATGTTGGAATCTCATCAATGAGCCTTTCTCAAGCCACCTACCAGCCTGACCATACTATTTACTAAATACTCTGTAGTTTAAATTGAGTAGATTGTGAATGTGCAAAAATAAATAAATAAAAAAATTATTAATTAATACAAAAAATAATTTTGTTTTGCATTTTGTAGGCTGGCTTTATTATTTTTTTTTCCGGATTCTACAGTTATACTTATAAAAAAGAATGATAACTTGAAGTTTATAAAATTTTAGCCAGTTTAGGTTAGGAGCAAAAACTGGCGAAAAAGGTCATTCTTGTAAAATATTAGTTTGGTTTAATAAAAATATACTAAGTAAATAGATATGGATCTATTTACTTTTCCCTTTTCCAACAAAAATCAGATTTCTTGCCTGCAATGCGTGTTGAATTTTACAAATGTTGAACAAGCAATATTTTAAAATGCAATTTATAAGTGATTCGATATTTTTTACGACAGAAATCCTAAATGAAAATTTTATTTGCAGCGTTGATTGATTGTTAATAAGCATAAGGTAAAATGTTAATCTTTGTATTACTCACTAAATGTATTGGCCACTATAAATTTAGCAACATTTTTTGTTTAACTGGTAAAAATCGAAAAAACTCTAAGGTCGATTGTTTGTTTTATTACTAAGATACGCTATTTATGATGAATTATCTCCATTTCGGTATTTCTATAAGAATATACTAATTTAAATATATTAATCGATTTTCATAACATCCTCTATATATATATATATATATATATATATATATATATATATATATACGAGGCTGGTTTGAAAAGTCCGTGCAAAGTCCGAGAGATGGCACCACCGGCGCGTGTCGAGGTCATGTTTAGTTAGTAGCATCTCTTGAATGAACGCACACCAAGTTTCAGCCATATTGGTCTATTTCTTTGTGTTTGGCATTCGTGTGAATCAAGGAAGTCGAGTGATTTTCAAGAAATGGACGAAAAAGAATTTCGTGTGGTGATTAAACATTACTTTATGAAAGGCAAAACGCCTCAGGAGACTAAAGAGAAGCTTGATAAACGTTATGGTGACTCTGCACCTTCGATTAGAACAGTTTATAAGTGGTTTCAAAATTTTCGGACTGGCCATATGGGCACAAGTGACGCTGAACGTTCTGGACGGCCTGTGGAGGTTACGACTCCAGAAATCATTGATCAAATCCATGATATGGTGATGGATGACAGAAGAGTTAAGGTGCGTGAGATTGCTAGTGCTGTGGGCATCTCGACTGAATGGGTACATCATATTTTGCATAAACATTTGGACATGAGAAAGCTATCCGCAAGATGGGTGCCGCGATTGCTCACGCTTGACCAAAAACGGAATCGTGTGAAGTGTTGCAAGGATGGTTTGCAGCTGTTCCAGAAGAATCCGGAGGACTTTAAGCGTCGTTTCGTCACTGTGGATGAAACATGGATACATTACTATACTCCTGAGACCAAACAACAATCTAAACAATGGGTTACCAAGGGGGAATCTGCACCAAAAAAGGCGAAGACCGTTCCTTCGGCCGGAAAGGTTATGGCGACTGTCTTTTGGGATTCGCAAGGGATAATCCTCATCGACTATCTGGAAAAGGGTAAAACTATTACAGGTGAATATTATTCATCGTTATTGGACCGTTTGAAAACCGAGCTGCAAGAAAAACGCCCGCGATTGGCCCACAAGAAAGTCCTTTTCCATCACGACAACGCATCAGCACATACCTCAGCAGTTGTGGTCGCAAAATTAATGGAAATAGGATTCCAACTCGTTTCACGTCCCCCCTATTCTTCAGACTTGGCTCCCTCGGACTACTATTTGTTCCCCAATTTGAAGAAATGGCTGGCGGGACAAAGATTTTATTCAAACGAGGAGGTGATTGCAGACACTAATGGATATTTTGCAGACTTGGACAAATCCTATTATTCGGAAGGGATCAACAAACTAGAACATCGTTGGACGAAGTGTATAAGCCTAAAAGGAGACTATGTCGAAAAATAAAAAAGGTTTACCCCAAACACATAATTTTTTATTTTTGCACGGACTTTTCAAACCAGCCTCGTATATATATATATATATATATATATATATATATATATATATATATATATATAATATATATATATATATATATATTTATAAATATATATATATATATTTATAAATATATATATATATATATATATATATATATATATATATATATATATATATATATATATATATATATATATATATATATATATATTATATATATTATATCTATATATATTAATATATATATATATATATATATATATATATATATATAACATATATATCCTTTAAAATTTTCTTGAAGCATCAATTAATATTTAATATTTATTTTCAATTTTCGGGATTTAGGTTCATTTTATGAATATTTGGTATTCAAAATTAAACTTTAACTGACGTTTCGCCCTTTGGTTTAGACCATTTTCATTTTTTTCTTTATTTCATGAATCTCACATATTTTATTTACTGTAAAATATGTAGTAAATAAAATATGTGAGATTCAAGAAATAAAGAAGGAAATGAAAATACCCTAAACCAAAAGGCGAAACGTCAGTTAAAGTTTAATTTTGAATACCAAATATTCATAAAATGAACCCAAATCCCAAGAATTGAAAATAAATATATATATATATATATATATATATATATATATATATATATATATATATATATATATATATATGTTTATATATGTGTAATATATATATATATATATATATATATATATATATATATATATATATATATATATATCCATACGGAACATTTATAAGATTACTTTGGTGTCTGTCTGTCTGTCTGTCTGTCACACCCGATTTTCCCCCGAAACTAGTTGACATAGAAAGTTGAAATTTGACACTAATATGATGGCCCTATCCGAGCCGTGTAGCTTTGAAAGTTAAGTTTTGACTTAAAGGGTTAGTTCTGGGGGGGGGTTAAATCGGAAATGAAAAAAAAAAATTATCAGGTCATCAAGTAGGATGTCAAATAAAAGCTTATGAAAACACGAATTCAAAAATATATATAACGTAATACTTGCGCACACTTTTCTTTGTATCATTTTTAAAAAATTACCGAAGTTTGCTGCCCCCTTATCTCAAAAAGTATTACTAAAATCCTGGAATATTTTCCACATTTAGCCTAAAATGTTTTAAAACAAATTCAAACTATCTTGCGGTTAATGTGGGTTTCTTTCGGGAGTTGAGGCCATGTTCTCCACTTATTAACTTCCTGACGTTTCATTGACACTGCGGTCAACATTTTCAAAGGCGATGTGGCAGTGTCGTTGATTTAGCAGAGCCTTAAATTAGTATTAGGCTCAGCCTTACATCCTGTTTAGTCGGTATTTTTTGGGTGGCAAATTGTTTTAATTTGAAGCCCGCTTAAAGGCATGTATATGAAGGTAATAAACACGTAGCTTAGACTCGTCAGAAATGAAAAATTGTATACAACGAATCCTAGTATGACGGACTATGAGATAACCATTTTTCCTTTCAAATTGTAGAGAGATAATTAATTTGGTTTATCGGGAAAATATTGATCAACTTTAACTCCGTTCTGAGTTTTTTAAATTATATTTAATCACAGATGTCTTTAAAAACCTTTTTAGTGAATTCAGCAGCAAGTTATTACGCCACTGTCCAGCATCACACTATCTATTTATCTGATGTGTTACATGTTTAAAACCACATTTTGTGTTTTAAGCGAATGCAAATGAAACGGCAAAAAATCTCACATTCGAGTACTACCGTAAATACGTTAGTACTACATCCTGTTACATTAAACTTGTTAAAATTCTTAAATGAACTGTCTAACGGACGAAGGTATCCGGAAGTAACGATTAAAATCCTTTTTCTTCTGCTGTCAAAGTAGCCGGCACACTCTCTTGTCTCATTTTTTTTTTAGTTTCCGAGATAATTACGATTACCCAAGCCTTTAACTGAAACACCTAAGGGCATTCGTACGTGCGGTCTTTCACTTATTGTTATTACTATAAGTGGTATATATTTACGATACAATTATTCATTAGATATTGACTTAATGGGTTTTACCACCTTATTTATCAACGTCTTTACAATAGTGTGCAACAGTAAAAATTGTATTCAATACAAAGAAAGTCAGGAAATGTTCTAACTTCGAACAAATGGAAAAAAAAAAAATATTCGTGAAGGTAAAATCAAAAGCATGACACACTCAGCGGCATTCTACGAGGATTGTTTTTTAAGGCCTGGTCTAGACTGACAACAAAAAGGTTTTTATATTTGGCGGTTTCAGAAATCTCTATTTACACATAATAATGCCAAATATAAAAACCACGACAATAATTTGGAGCATCACATAGTGATAACTTTTCTCACTAAAAAGTAAAATGGACCCAAAGAATATCTTGGCTGTACGGCAAAGACGTCTCATCATATTTTCAAGTCAAAGTTAAATTCTTCACACACGTTATGCAACAAATATGATGGGCCACAGCGAAACCAAAATACCGGTGATAACTCTCCAAGACTAGTTTTGTGAAATTTCGTCTTTGTTTTTTGAAATTCAGTTCACCACAAACATAACAAAAAGAGTTAGGATCGTTACTACTTGCTTTGTATTATTGATTTGTATATGCTTGTTTTGTTTCTCTTTGTAATGTGCTTGTCCCACAGGATCGAATTTAATTATCTTATGCATGTCCGCGTTTGTCCTAATCTAGCTTTAATCTTTTCTTCTGATGTTGCGTTTTTTTTGAAATGATGGTTCCTAAATATTTAAATCTATCGGTTCCTTTGATTATTGTTTCGTTATCGACTTCTAGATTCTCCACGTTTGCCTCCTTTGTTGTTAGAGATTCCGTTTTATCAAAGTTTATTGCTAATCCTGCTTTAGTGTATTCTTCTTTCAGTTTTTTTACCATATAACTGAGGTCTTCCTCATCTTGCGCTATGATTACTTGGTCATATGCGAAACTTAGAGTATATAAGTAATCTTCTCGTATTGGGACTAGCATTCCACTACATTTTTGCTTCCATTTTTTTAACTTTTGTTCGAGGTATATTTTGAATAGTGTGGGGGATGTAGAGCATCCTTGTACTAGGCCTTTTGATGTTTGGAGTCTCTTCCCTATTTTATGTCCTATTTTTTATGTTCACTATGTTGTTTTCGTAGAGAGCTTTTACTGCGTATATTAGTTCTTTGTCAATGCCTATTTCTTTCATTGCGTTCCATAATCTTTGTCTTCGTACTGAGTCATAGGCCTTTCTTATGTCTATGCAGGCTATATGAACTTCTCTATTCTTTGCCAGTTTTTTTTCCATTGTTTGTTTTATAGTGTATATGTTGTCTATACATGATTTTACGGCCGTAAAGCCTGCTTGGTCTTCTCCAATTTTTCCTTTTATATTTTCCTTCCTCTATGATATTTTTAATATTTTTTCCATACAAACGTCCCATACTCGATATTATGCTTAGGCCTCTATAGTTTGTGCATTTTCTGCGGTCTCCCTTTTTAAATATAGATACTATATAGGCTTTTGACCATTCCTCTGGTATTTTTTCTCCATTTACCGCTCTGTGGAACATGTTTCTCAGGATTCGATGTAATTTATTAGACCCGTACTTAATCATTTCATTTACCACTCCCCCAGGCCCTGCAGATTTATTATTTTTGAGTGTTTTTATTGTCTTCTTTACTTCTTTATAGCTTAATTCTATCTCTTTTTTTCCTTATTCTATTCTTCTTCAGGGTTCTCTTCCTGGAATTCTTGTTTGTCTTCTGTTAGCAGCTTCTTATAATATTCTGCCTACTTGCTTTCTGGGATATACTCTATATATATCTTCTCTCTATTGTTGGTCCTTAATACTTTAATTATTCTCCATGTGCTTCTAGTTCCTCCTATATACTGTTCTACATGTTCGCACGATTTTTCCCATCTCTCGTTCTATCAGAAACATAGACGATCAACAAAAGAAATAAATCTAAAATTAACGCGGTAGAGATTGAGTATTGGAGAAGATGTTGTAGAGTGATACGTATGGAGAGAATAACAAATGAAGAAATAAGAAGCAGAATGAACATCAAAGAGAACGCAATAAACACCATTGAAGAAAAACGATTAAAATGGTATTTACATAGAAGACGGAGCGAAGATAATAGGTGGATAAAGAAAATAACGGAGTGGAACCCTATAGGGAGAAGAAAAAGAGGAAGACCCAGACGAGCGTGGAGAGACGATGTGGACGAGGCTACGGAGGACAGGGGTCTAACAGATGGAGACTGGGAAGATAGAAACGGATGGAATCAAAAGCTGAGAGAAGGAAGACAGCGTTAGCTGTAGAAAATCCTTGATATATATATATATATATATATATATATATATATATATATATATATATATATATATATATCGTTACTACAATTTCTCGACATGTTAACGCAGTTAATAAATCACAATATTTTGATGAAATCACAGACAAATAGCTTTATGACTAATTCTTCGCGAACGTTCCTTTGCTTTTATTGCCGTAGTACTAGTTATAAGTATTACCGTATCACAAGAAAACTGAGGTTAATTGAAACAAAATAACTGCAGTTTAATAATGAGGGTAGTTAGCTAAAACAGTATTAGCTATCAAAGTTCGTGTGGCATGACTAGTGTTGACCAGTGTAATGAAAAGCGTATAGTTAAAAATGTATTTGATTACTTTAAAAACGATCAAAATTGTGATTTAAGTGAGGACGATTGTATGACAAAATATTCTTTAATGACCGGAGTTGGTAAAGCCACAGTTTACAGAATTTTAAAAGAAGAAAAAGGGACTTTCTAAAAAAGAGATCAGGCAGAAAAGAACTTAAGCTGACAGATAACACAAAACAAGCAGTAAGGTGTACTGTTCATGACTTTTTTATAGAAAAAGAATTCCAACTTTGGATATGATTCTGCAGGATGCAACAAGCCACCCAGAAATAACGAAAATGAGTAGAGTAAAACGATGAAGTGTTTTAAAAGGTAAAGGAATTAATTATTTAAGCATATTGGAAGCGAAAGTAGTTTTGTAGACGGAGGTCTTTTAACATTCGTATCTAAAAAAACAGGAGATTATCACGCAGATATGAATTCCGATGTATTTGAAGATTGGTTTTCGCAGATGATAGACTTACTACCAGAGGGTTCTGTTATCGTACTGGATAACGCAAGCTATCATTCTAAAAAATTAGAACGAGTTCCAACCTTGGGGTTGGCTGAAATATACATACAATATTTGATCTTTCGATAGTATCAAAAGCTTTTTCATAATCAATAAAAGCCATAGGTAGTGGTACGTTGTATTCGTTGCTCTTCTCTATTAGTTGTTTTGAAGTTTGGAGGTGATCATTAGTTCCAAAGCCTTTTCTGAACCTCGCCTGCTCTATCTATCTTTTTTTCTAATCTATTTGCTATGATCTTAATAAAAAGTTTGTATAGGTGTGAAAGGATATTAAAATGATAATGGCTTCATTCCAATCGCCCGGTATATCACCTTCGTCTAGGCATTTGTTAAATAGCACTATCAGAATTTATAGCAGACTTCTTCCTCCATTTTTAAGGTGTTCGTTGATTATGGAATCTTGCCCTGGAGCTTTCCTGTTTTTTGTTTGTTTCAGTACATTTCTGAACTCATCCATCGTGATTTCCGGGATCTCCTCTGAACCAACATTTCTTATTGTTCCTTTTATGTTTGTTTCTTGTCCATTTTGTAAATTTTGTAAATTTGATTTATACAGTTTAGTGTAAAATTCCTTCGCCACTTCAAGTATGTTTTCTTGCCCTGTGTCTACTGTACCTTCCGTTCTTTTCATTTTAGTTATATGTTTCTTACCAGTTCCTGGTTTTGTTTCCAGTATCTTCATGTTACTATTCTTCTCTATACTTCTTTTAGCTAGACTTTCATTATACTTTTAATTTCCCTTTTAATCCTTATTCAATTCTGCATATTCTATAGTATCCCACTTTCCTTCCTGTCTTAATTGTCTTCTACTATTCAAGAGCCATTTTGTGTCTTCTAATAACTTTTCATTTGTATTGTTTTTGGTCGCTCGTATCTCTTTTGTTGCCATTGTTAATGTTTCTATTATTTTTCTAAATAGCTTATTAAGTGACATGTGCGATAACTCGTCATGTGTCAAGTTATTTAGTCTTGTGTTTTTAAAATTCCTGTTTCTGAACAGCCCGCTTTTGAACTATTAATTAGTTTCATTCTTTCCTTTTTTGTATTGATTCGGATTGATGTTCTTACTAGTCTATGGTTACTACTAGTTGAAAATTGGTTTAGTACAGATACGTCATTTATTATACTTTTTTTTATTTGTTATCACGGAGCCATCGCGGCTTCTCCACGTCCACTTGTTTTGCACTTTCTTGTTGAAAAAGATGTTCATGACATACATATTATTCTGAAGCAGAAAGTTTATCGGAAGGTGTCCCCTAGAGTGACCAGATCTCATAGAGTGACCAGATCTCATAGGAAAAAAATGGCGGAATCTTGTTCGTCTGGACCCCACAAAACGATTCCCCTTTCCAGATATTGAGATAGCCGAAATTTGAGCTCGATTAAACGACGTTAACCCGTGCCGCTCGTCGCTCAAAGTTTGAAAAAAATCCAAATTATTGGCCAAAAAGCCATAACTCTAGAACGGTAAATAATAGAAACACGCTTAATATCTCAAAAGAAAGCTAATGTTGTTCTTCAAAATTTATATTCTATACATAATTGTTGTTATTTTAAGTCAAACCAAGTTACAACAGCCTTTAGCCCCAAAAACGTGACCTGGTACCACTAGGAGCATACTTCGTATATTTTGTTATTAAGTGATAAATTTTGCTTTTTTTTGGTATATTTTTGAGTTTAAAGTAGAAATATAATAAAAAAACAAGTAATACTGAAAAGTCTAATGACATTTTTTATTTTAAAATATAAAAATTAGGTATATAATACATACAAAACAGACACAGAAAAGATACAGACGTAGTACCTGCATGAGTTGATAATTTTTCATAGTTATCTAATCTATTCTAGAGCTTTTGTTAAAGTAGTTTTTGAAACGTCAGGATATAATGCTCGGCATTTACTTACAACTTGCAGGACATATTGCTTTTGATCTTCATCTTTTGTCAGAAGGTCGTTAAAGTCGGTTATTAATTTAACACCACGCTCAGCCATATCATTAACTACTTTTAATGTTTTGACAATTTTCAATCCTTCTTGGAAGTCATTATTTTGAGGCCAGGTGTTTGGATGTTGTCTTAAGAAATCTGTTTTTATATTAAATTGGTCAAAGAATGTAAACGTTTCTTTGGTAAGTAAATTTACCAATCCTCCATCAACTACCTCTTTTAAGTTTTCTTTCCTAACTTTTGGATTTACAACCCTAGCGTGCTGTGATGGTTCATCTGTGCTACTGAGCAATTTATTAGCCATTAACAACTTTTCATCGTCTGTAATGGTGGGATCAAAAAACGATAATCCCACCAACTTTGTATTCAAATACCACAAATGGTTCGAAAATTTGGTCAGGGCTATTTCTGCAATGTCGTTGTCACATTCTTTATAGTCTAACAGACTATGCAAAATATCTAAATCTTGCTTTGGTGCAAAATGAGCTTTTGGAGCATTGAACCAAGCTTTACAATAAATTTTAACTAGGAAAACAGAAATGGCACGCACAGAACTTTCTTCTTCTTTAGACATCTTAAATTGACGACGAAAAATGAACATTTTTAAGCAGTAAATAGCCTTTGCCATCCACCTAGCGTGATGAATGGCTCCTGGAGTTTCTAAAACCCACAACATTGCCGTCTAGTGATCCAACAAATACGAGAACCAACTGCAATAGCTCCTTGTAGTCATCTCTTACAGAATTTCCAAGATATGGTGACGGCAAGCTAGGTATAACAATTCTCTTCCTAACATTTGCTCCAATATGACGCATGCTCCTTTGAGTCTTCCCGTGTTGGATGCTGTAGTGTCGAAGCACATCACCTTGACGGTGTTGAGAAGACCCCATTCATGTAGGCATTCATATACGGCTACGGCTTGCTCCTCTCCAGAGCTGTTTGCTGTTACAGGAACTCCCAGCAGCTGTTTTTCGCCATATGAAATAGCTATAGCTATTCGCTCACATTGTTCATTTTTTAAAACACCCGGTAAAAGTTTACCGTCCCAATGGACAACCATGGGCTCTTTTTCAGGAATGTTTACTTTATCAAAAATTTTTTTATTATATTGTTCTCTGAACATTTGCCTTCTATCATGTAATAAAGTTTTCGAGACTTTGTACTCAAGAGGGTCAAGGTTTAGTGCTTCTAGAGTAGCTATTATAATTCTCGTGGCATTTCGTCGGATACCTTACATCGATCTAATAAAATGGACAATTTCATGTTTAAAATCTCTTTAACGCCCCTTGCAAATGAAACTTTCATCCTCTTGCTCTCAGATGGTCCTGGATCTTCTGCAGCTTCTTCAGAGATATCCATTTCCTCCAAGCTCTCAAGTTCCTGGTAGATGCTGTCCTCTTCAGTGTCTTAAAATATCTTCACTAGATAATTCTTCGATCTAACCAGCTCAAAGGCACTTTAGAAACTAAACTGAATAAATAAAAGGTCGGTTGTACGCTGAAGTAAAATCACCATCCCTAAAATAGAAATTAGATTCACCCTCATTTTTACCTGTCAAACGCGGCTTTCTTTGGTAAACTAGTCAGGTAATCCCCATATAATAAAAGATTAAATTTGAACAAAAGGCTCTTTATGTTTGAAAATTGAGTTCCAAAATACTTTTTAACAAAAAAATGTTAATTCCGAGACACATTATGTAAAAACCCGTAAAATTCTTAAAATACTCCCAAACTGGCTCCTACTGGTACCAGGTCACGTTTTTGGGCCTAAAGGCTGTTGTAACTCGGTTTGACTTAAAATAACAACAATTATGTATAGAATATAAATTTTGAAGAACAACATTAGCTTTCTTTTGAGATATTAAGCGTGTTTCTATTATTTACCGTTCTGGAGTTATGGCTCCATATGTCAGCTTTTTGGCCAAAAATTTGGATTTTTTCAAACTTTGAGCGACGAGCGGCACGGGTTAACGTCGTTTAATCGAGCTCAAATTTCGGCTATCTCAATATCTGGAAAGGGGAATCGTTTTATGGGGTCCAGACGAACAAAATTCCGACATCGATTTTTTGCGGTCACCCTAGTGTCCCCTATCGTTTCATTCACCGATTCCAAATCTCCCATACATGCCTCTCGGGGATCTGACCGTTTTCCTACCTTGGCGTTTAAATCGCCTATTATAATATTATAGTACGTTTTATCTTGTTCTAGGCTTTTATTTACATCTACATAAAATAACTCTATGTCCTCTTCTGTACACCCACTGGTTGGAGCATATAATTGAATTATCTTTAGCTTGTATCTCCTATTAATATTCAAAATGACATATGCTACTCTTCCTGATAGGTCCACTATTTTTAGAATATCTGGTTCCAAATTCTTTTTGATAATAACTCCTGCATGTGGGTCGTCGTCATTTCCTTTATAGTACAGTATGTTTTTATTTCCTGTGGTTATTAATTCTTCACCCTGTTTTCGTACCTCGGATATGCCAAGTATAATCCCATTTTATCTTCTTAAGCTCATATTCCAGTTCTGTTAATCGTGTTTCGGATGAAATTGACCTTGCATTAAACGTTGCGAGTTTCAGTTCTTACATTTTGGTAGCCTGCCGTAGCCTAGAGATTACTTCCGCACCCTTTCGCCGAGACATAGTCTGATCGCTACCGTAACCATGGACACTCGAAGCGCTGGGAACTAAGGGTCGATCTCTGTCTTTATTTTTCATATGCTTCATATGAACAATACGACCTATAAATTAACAGACGTACAAAATCTTTTTCAGAATGCCATATCTAACGTTTCCACAGAAAACTGACGAAAATGCGTCGAGCATGTATTGAGGGTGGAAGATAAAATATAGACTGTGGACATGGCAGTAGATGCCATTGTTGAATCTTTAATTATACATGTTAATTCAAATGAGTGGGACAGTGGTACTTTTTTAAGCATGTCGGAGTTGTTTGACTTCCTCATTTGTATATTTTTTAATTAATAATGTTGCATTATAAAATGTTAAATTTTCTAATAAATGTTTAATCATTATAAAATTGTTTCATTCATACTATTCGCAAATAATACGTATACGCCCAGGCACACCACCACTGGCTAGAACTATTTCAGACTATTTAGCCCCGAACAACAAAAAAAGGGTCATTTTCCTATTATAGTCAAACATAAGTTTAAAGTGGATCATCCTTTGAGACCATTGGATCTTCATCACCCTGCCTTACAGATGTCAATTCTGGTTGAGCATATTCATGATAAATTTCCTCTTTTTCAGACTCAAAGGTACAACTTTCGAAGAGCGAATTATCCATCCCTTTACAACGACATTCTACAAACCGATTTTTCATTCTTGGGGTCCTTCAATAATATTGATAACGCTTGCGACCAATTCTATGTCGTACTGAATTCAGTTATCTCCAACAATGTTCCTATTATTCGCCCTAAGACCCTCAAATATCCTAAATGGTACGATAATTCGATAATACGTAAAATCAAAAAAAAGAATCAAGCCTGGAAAAGGTATAAACGTACTAGAAATATTTGTGACCTAGTCGAATTTAAACGTCTTCGTAGGGAGATCAAGATCGAGGTTCGGATTGCTTATAGAAATTATGTTACTGAGGCGGAAAGGGACTTTTCTATCAACCCAAATAAATTTTGGTCTTTTCTAAACGAGAAAAGGAGGACAACTAGTATTTCCATCAACATGTATTTTGAAAACGAATTGCTTACGGCTCCTCAGGAGATAGTGAATTTGTTTGCTAAGTTCTTCCAATCGGCATATGTTGATTCCTCTATGTTTCGGAACAACCCCCCTGATAACTGCTCACGTCCCTCTCTTTCATCTCTAATTGTTAACACCATAGAGGAAAGGGACGTGATCAGTGCCTTAAAGAAACTTAAACCTAAATCGACCGCTGGAACCGATGGTCTACCAGCTTTTTTTATTCGGGATTGCGCAGCTGTGTTGTCCAAGCCTCTCACGTTTCTTTTCAATCTGTGTTTAAACTCATCGTCCTTTCCCCAAATCTGGAAGAAGTCCAAAATATGTCCCGTATTCAAAAAGGGTGATAAAAGCCACATTGAAAATTACAGACCTGTGGTAATATTGAACAACTTTTCAAAGGTTTTCGAAATTGTGCTATATGACATTATATTTAATCATGTTAAACTTTTCATAACTGAAAACCAACATGGATTCTTTCCAGGGCGTTCAACCATTACCAATTTAGTTACAATTACTCAATTTACTTCGGAAAGTATGGACAATGGAGAACAAGTCGACGTAGTTTATACAGACTTCTCAAAGGCTTTTGACCGGCTTGACCATGGTATTTTGCTTGAAAAACTCTCAAACTGTGGAGTTAATGGCAATTTATTAAACCTGCTGAAATCTTATTTAATTGGTCGTCAACTGATAGTAAATTATCATGGTTTTGAGTCGGTCATTATTAATGCTACCTCTGGTGTTCCTCAAGGGTCTGTCCTAGGACCGTTATTGTTTAACATATTTATAAATGACATCACCCGAGGTCTTACCTCGTCCTCTTTGCTTTATGCTGACGATCTGAAAAATATACCGATGCATAGACTCTCTCCATGATTGTGTAACTCTTCAGGATGATCTAGATACTTTAAATCGTTGATGTATTCGTAATAACTTATATTTGAACACAAAGAAATGTTTTTCTATGTCTTTCACTCGAGAGAAATTACCAGTAAATTTTTTATATAATTTAAACCATAATGATCTTGAAAAATGTTATCGTTTCAAAGATCTTGGTGTAATGTTTGATACTAAACTCAGTTTTGTGGATCATATAAATGAGATCATTGCTTCTTCTTATAGGTGTATGGGTTTCATTATGAGAAATTCTAGAGACTTTTCAAACACTGAAACCCTCAACACTTTATTTAATGCTTTGGTTCGTTCTAAACTGGAATATGGTTCAGTTATCTGGTACCCAACATATGAGATCCACATTAATCATATTGAAAAAATCCAAAGACGATTTGTGAAGTTCCTCTGGTTTAAATTAGAGGGTATTTATCCACCATTGGGTTTCCCTAATGATGTTCTATTAAGAAGATTCAATATTGTTAGCCTTTCTCGGCGTAGAGAATATGCTACAATCTTGTTTTTATATAAAATCTTGAACAACAGAATTGAATGCCCTTGCACCCTCTCAAGTATTAGGTTGCGTGTGCCATCTCCACACGCTCGCCTAAACCATTCCTTTTTCTACATGCCTGTTCCAAGAACAAACTTGTTGATGTACTCGCCGATATACGTTATGTGCATGAATTATGAAAGGGTCAAACATATGGTTGATATTTTCTGTTGCAGTATGACATCTCTACGTAGGTCATGTTTAACTGTGGATTAGGTCTGTCTCTTTTTATTTTTGTTTTTGTTTAGCTTGTAGTGTAGTTATTAGAATTATTAAAATACTAATTTGATAAATACTTATCTATTTGTACTTGTTATATGTGAATGTTCCTATCCTATAATTGGATTGTTCTGTAGGATAGTTGTATTAAATAAATGAATAAATAAATAAGTGATTGCGAATCTTATAAAATGTAGGTAAAACTCTGAGGCCCTTACTACTTCTTGATGCCAATGTGCATAATTCTAGATGATTTATTGCTATCACTTTCAAATACATAGAGTATAGAATTTACATGGCGACAGTTTTTTGGGACTGCGAAAGAATTATATTTATTCAATATATGGAAAAATGATCCTCAAATAATGAAGTCACAGTCCCTTATAGGAAAACGCCATCTACATTTCTAAAAGATTGAACAAACTAAGGCTAATCTGTTACAAATTACCGAATCTTTGAATAAAAAATTATTTATGTATTATAATTTATTACAATACATGTTTAAGGATGTTACATGTAACCATTCTTAAAAGGATCTGTAACAAATCCTTTTCAAAAATGTGAAGGTCCCATTCTATTCACACTTGTTTTTTTGCAGAGCGCCGATCCTACTAACCTTGTTGAATATTGTTCACGATAAATCCAAGATGATTATGTTATGTAGAGTCCCTTCCTTTTAGATAATATTTTTTTTTTCGTCTGCGTTTTTTTGTTCCATTATATCAAAATAAAAAAATAATCTTCCTTATTAAAAAAGAGGCGTATTTTTTTATTATGATTATAATGAAGATATTTTGTTCGGCCGAAAATACTGAACCAAAATTAAATACCGTACGGGGTGTTTTGTAATTTGGGATATTTATTTTAACAGGTTATATAGTACTCAACACATATAGCATACAGCCGGGCAAGTAACAACGTGATACGGATTGGTCATGAACAAATCTATTTATTTAAAAGTTTTTTTTTATTATATTCTTAGGGAAAGGATTTCCAAATTGCTCGAATTTGCCGTGACAACTGCTTCACTGTGTACATCTTTTTATTGTGAAGCTTCTGCTTGATGTATGACATCTTAATAATCATTTTTTCGTCCGCCACTTTTCCTCTCAAACCACGGTCTGGTAGATCATCAACATTTTTTAACTGAGAACATCGTTTCAACCACTTGCTAACAAATGCCCCCCGACCTCCCATATACTAAGCAGCCGCTGAAGGAGTCATCAGAACGAAGAGTATACAGCACTCATGTTCGACAATGTGCTATTTAAACATAAATGAGGTTAGAAATAGAAATGAGTATCTTTCTATAAATCATTATTTACAGGAGTGCCAACAAGAACTTCAAAAAAAAAAGGAATTTGTTTTACCGACTGCAAGTTATAAGCGACACGTTCTTACTGGACTGACTGTAAACGGTCCAAAAGAAAGCCCCTATAAAATTCTAAGTAGGCCGACCGGTAGATGTCGTTAGCATCTCAGCATGGTAATCGTTGTCACCTACTTGTGTCTTTTATTGACGTCGCGGCCCGTATCTGTTGGTCCTTCTTCATAATTTTCAAACCTATCAGTTTTAAGCATTCTGAACCCTTATTCAAAGCATACCCCTACTGACATCTCTCGGATTATTCGGTGACTATTTTTGGGTTCTCTAATCTCATAGAAAGAAAAGCATATTTCTGGTGAAATAAAATTCCACCAGCCGGTTCGTCCACTACATCCAAAAGTAGTGTCTAAAATACCTTATAGGTATAATTCTTCTGGATTTTTGCGAATACGTGATGCTGACGTTTAGCCAGTCATCCTGCCGACTTCTTAAGAGCTTGTCCTGGGAACTGACTTCTTCAGAATCTAGCATGAAACTTATTTATTTCCGCTTACGCCACCTTTTACACTAGTGAACCGGGGAGATTGAGGAAGCTTCATGGATGATGTGTTCCTAGATTAGCGAGAAAGGTAGACCAGTGTCACTATTAAGGTTGTTCGGGTTTGACGTTAATTAATTCTAAAACATATTGTTCGGCTCGTTTCGCCAATATAGGTTAAACTACAGCTACATGGGATGCTGTAGACGTCTAGATTTCTAATAGGACCTTATCTCTAATAGATCTGAGATGTTGTGAAAGTTTAGAGCACGTAAAGAATCGTGTTATGATTTTATGTTTCCCTAGAAGAAAGAAATAAAACATCACGACCTGAAGGAGTATTAACAGAATTAATGAAAGAAGGAGGAGACTTAGTGGTACAGGTACTGAAATTCTTATTCAATGAATGTCTAGAAGAAGAAAAGATACCAAAAAATTGGAACACAGCCTCAACAATTTTATTTTTTTAAAAAGGTGATAAGGCTACACATTGTTTACCAAAATAATAATTATTAAATTGGAAAACAAGCTAGAATTAAACCAATCGGTAGCACAGGCTGGCTTCAGGAAGAGTTTTAGTACTTGTAATCATCTGTTAATTATCAGAACTTTAATAGAGAAAGCAAGAAAATATAACTTAAAGTTGTACCTAGTATTTATAGATCAATAGGCTTTTGATAGTATCGAGAGTGGGGCCGTCAAAAGAGCCTTGTATAACCTGTATAACAGCAGAATAGATTATAGATATACTCAGCCCATAAGAACAATTTACAACAAGGCTCAGTTAATAGTGGAAACTGATAGTAAAACACATCCTATACCTATCAAAGGAGTAAGACAGAGAGATTCCATGAGCTCAAAACTAAAGGGTGTCCCAAAATTCAGTAATTTTGATAGAAAACACAGGTTTTTAATTAAAAATTGTAATTTTTTTTTATGGATTCATAAAGTATACAGTCTAGGATTATGTATGGAATAAAATATCAGGTAAATGGCCTCCACGGCTTTGCTGGCACATACGCACTCTTTTGTCGAAATTTTCTACGACCGTTTTGCATAAATGTGGCTGAATTTCGCTGATACAGCGCTTAATTCCCTCCTTCAAGTCGTGGGTGGTCGTGGGCTTGTTAGTATAAACCTTAGACTTTAAAAAACCCCAAAGAAAAAATCCAACGGCGTTAAATCGCATGATCTAGGCGGCCAATTCTGATCACCAAAACGGGATATTACACGACCACGAAATAACTCATTCAGTAATCGAATTGTTTCTCAGGCTGTATGGCATGTGGCACCGTCTTGCTGCAACCACATGTCGTCCACATCCATAGCTTGCGATTTAGGCACAAAAAACTGGATTATAATATCGCGATAACGATCACCATTAACTGTTATTGCCTGGCCAAGCGCATTTTCGAAGAAAAATGGTCCGATAATGCCTCCAGCCCAAAATCCGCACCAAACAGTGACACGTTGTGGATTCATTTGTTTCGCAACAGTCACGTGTGGATTATCTGAACTCGAAATGGGACAATTTTATCGATTAAAGAAGCCATCAAGATTGAAATGAGCCTCATCCCTGAAGATGATTTTCTTCGAAAAATCACTATCGACTTGTTGTTCCATAATCCATTCAACGAACTCTCTTTGATGTGCGTGGTCAGTAGGCTTCAGTTCTTGAGTCAATTAAACTTTGTAAGCATGAAAATGCAAATCTTTCGTGAGAATACGCTGTAGAGAGCTTCACTCTCACGAACTGCTTCAATGTTTTGTGTCGAGTTGTTGCAGGACGGCCAGAGCGTTTAGGATCACTAATTGATCCAGTCTCCCTGAATTTTTCAAATAATCTCTTCACAGTTGATGAGGTTAAATCACTATCGCGACCATATTTTGTACGAAAATTCTGTAAAAAACTGTAGCTGCCATACTTTCATTATTTTTAAAATATTGCTCAACAATGAAAACACATTGTTCTTTCGTGTAGCGCTCCATTTTTAATAACCCTGAACTGTCAGCTGTCACGCTGTGTTTTTGTTTTGCTGGCAACACTTTACCATACAAATGGCTCCAAATTCAAATCTTGCGTGAATTTTGGGACACCCTTTAGTTATAACAGTATTGCAAGAAGTTTTCAAGGAACTCGAATAGGAAAAAGGAGATCAGTATAAATGGACAAAAGTTCATCAGCGGTATTCTGATGATTTAGTGCTGATATTAGATAATTTTGATGAAATACAGGAAATAATTACTAAACTATAAAATAAATCAGAGAGGGTGGGACTATTGCTGAATAGAGATAAGACATAGGCTATGACAAACGAGGATAGTCCGCGAGGCTTGAGAATAGAGGGTAGAACACTTGAATACGTAGAGGAATATCTCTACCTAGGGCAAATAATAAAGTATGAAAAAGCAAATCAAACGGCAGAAGTACAGACAAGAATCAGACTGGCATGGCCAGCATTTGGCAAACAAAGCAAAATACTAACCAACAAAAGAATTTTGAAAGTAAGAAAGATGGAGTTCGATATATGTATTCTACCGGTTCTTACCTACGCGGCCCAGACATGAACACTGACTAAGAAGATGATGAATCAACTGAGTAAAACACAAAGAGCAATGGAACGCCAGTTGTTGAATATAAGATTACAAGACAGAATGAGAAACGAAAGTATACGACAAAAGACCAAAGTGATAGATGTCAGAGAACAGGAAGCAGGTTTGAAATGGAGATGGGCAAGTCACACAATGAGACAACAAGATGAGAGATAGAATAAAAGAATACAAGGATGGAGGCCATGGTTTGGACAAAGATCTAGAGGAAGGCCCCAAACAAGTTGGAAAGATGACCTAAGAAGAACGGCTGGTTTAGAATTGATCGAAAAGACGCAGAATCGAGAGAGATGGAAAAAGGAAGGGGTGGCCTATGTTCGACACTGGATGGAAGAAAGCTTATTAGATAGGTAGATAGATATAGAAGAAAGAATAGAGAAATAAAGTACTAGACTCTAGGTAAGTTGACACAGGAATTCTGATAGAAACCGCGCCATTAGAATAAAAACGAAACGGTAGATTTTTGCATAAGAAATACGTTACTAGTAGCATAAATTTAATTCAAGACTCCTTGTACAGGGTGAGTCAACGTTAGAGTAAAGTTCATTATCTCATTTGTTTCGGAAGTGACGAAAAAATGTTAAATACAATAATTTTAGGGAATGTTAAGGTGCATAGTTTAAAATTATTTTTGAGTATACAGGGTACTTCAAAAAGTGTGGCCAATATAACATGTTTTTTTTCTATTTTCTAATTTATTTTTAAATTCTGCGTAAAATTTTATAAGTTTTTTTATTAATAATGTTATATCTAAACCTAGTAGTTTTTTCTAATATTTCAATTTTTTCAAAAAATACTAGTTTTCAGTTGTGTATAAAATTGCCAGTAGCGCCGTTGTTTCTGAAGGTGGAATACTCATAATTGGTACGAGCCTTCTATAGGGATGAAAAACAAAGATATGTGTAAAGAAATTTGAGTTAGATGCTACAGGGTGTTCAAAATAAATTTATGCATTTTGACTATTTTAAATTGAAAAATCTCAAATTTTTTTAAATGGTTCACCCTGTGTATTGTTATTTTTTCTGATAGATTTTACAAAACACTACAACTTTTATTAAGTATGTCATATGTGTATTAAAAAACAAGGTTAAAAAATTAAAAAATTGAAAGTAAATCGAAAACTATTAGAAATAGGTATATGACATTTTTAAAAAAAGTGGGAGGGTTTTGTAAAATCTATCAGAAAAAATATTAATATACAGGGTGTGCCGTTTAAAAAAAATTTGAGATTTTTCAATTTAAAATAGTCGAAATGAATAAATTTATTTTGAACACCCTGTAGCATCTAACTCAAATCTCTTTACATATATCTTTTTTTCATCTCTATAAAACGCTCCTATCAGTTATGAGTATTCCACCTTCAGAAACAATGGCGCTACTGGCAATTTTTTACAAAACTGAAAACTAGTATTTTCAAAAAAAAAAATTGAAATATTAGAAAAACTACTAGATTTAGGTATATAACATTATTAATAAAAAAAGTTATAAAATTTTACACAGAGTTTAAAAATAAATTAGAAAATAGGATGTTTCATTTAAAAAAAAAACATATGTTATATCGGCCACACTTTTTTGAAGTACCCTGTATACTCAAAAATAATTTTAAATTGTGCACCTTAACATTCCCTAAAACTATTGTATTTAACACTTTTTCGTCATTCCCGAAACAAATGAGATAACTTTCCCCCATAGTTGACTCACCCTGTATATAGAAAATATATATAATGGAGTATTTAGTAGTCAAAACTTTAACATAATATTTTTTACAAATTAATCCGTAATAAATCTAAAGTGTAACAAGGATTACGGATTAACTAGCCATAAAAGTACAAATGAAATATCAGTGGGTTTTACTCTGGTAGTGTCTGGTTTTGTGGGCGCCAAACCTTATGAAGAATAAAAAAAAAATCAAGGATTTTATAATTAATGTTTTTTAAAAACATGTTGAATAGAAGAAAAATGAAAGTAGATCTACCTACGGAACTTTGTTTACAATAATTAAGTTGTTTTATTATTATATTTTTTTTATAACTAGAGCAGAATAACATATAATTTGAGAATGTCGCGGTCAAAGTATAGAAGTTAGTATCATGATGATCTCTCGCTAATACTCCAAAATTTTTCAGATTTTTCAATTAATTAACTTTAGAAGTTAAAAGTGCAAATAAAATTTCTTCAGAATTTACAGTTTTTTCATTATTGGTTAGGTAGGAATATATTTTTTAGTGATAAATAATTATACGTTTTTAAAATTAGCTCAACAGGGTGGCTCAAATGACGTGCCAATGTAATAATCTCAATTCCCGAATAATCTAGACCGTAGACATTTTTAGTATATGTTACACGTAGGCTGAAAAGTTTTTGGTCTAGCTACTTAAAGCGCACTTTTTTGCAAAATTCGACTTTATTCATCAACATTCTTTGCGACTTCTGCCTTCAAAGGCACCAATAACTTTTTATAATATTCGCTATTGATGGTTTTTCTCTTCTCAGCATAGTCAATGAAAATTATTTCATGCGCATCCCAAAATACAGAGGCCAAAACCTTCCCAGTCGACTGTTGTGTCTTTGGTCGTGTCGGGCGGCTTTCACTGGCTGCTGTCCACTCAGCTGACTGCCGATTTGATTCCGGTTTGTAGTGGTGGATCCATATTTCATCCATTGTTACACATCGTATGAAAAAATCCTTTTTATTGCGCTTAAACAGGTCCAAACAACGCTCAGAATCATCAACACGTTGTTGTTTTTGGTCCACTGTGAGCAAACGCGGTTCCCATTTCGAACAGAGCTTCTTTTTCTTTTGATATCATTAGGTTGTCAGCTATCTCACGCAATTTTACTTTACGGTCATCCAAAAAAATTTTGTGGATTTTTTCGATATTTTCCGGTCTAACCACCTCATTTGGGCGTCCAGAGTGTTTAGCATCATTTGGGACTGTACGACTGCATTTAAATTCAGCATACCAGTTAATGATGAGTGATTTTCCAAGGGCAAAATCCCCGTAAGACTTGTCAAGCCATTGCTTTGCCTAAACGGTATTTTTCCAATCAATCAACACACGAAGTTCGATTTTTCCATTGTTTTGAAAATATCAAAAGTAGCATTACTAAAACCACTGTAACTTATAAACTAACCTTAAAAAAGTCATGAAATTTAGACACGCATCTTTTGAAGGTTGGTACTTTCTAAAAACCATATGGATTTTTTGAAAAGGGCGACATCTATGTGTCAGACCAAAAACTTTTCAGCCCACGTGTTATACATATCAGTTAATAACATTCTTCGACGTTTTTCGACCTCCAATCTCCATCTCTTTCGGTCGTTTCATAGATCGATCTTTCAAGTTTCTTTCCTCAGTTTCCCTGTCTATCCCCTCTCTCCAACTTGGTCTCAGTCTACCTCGCTTTTTCGCTGCCTTCTGGTTGCTATTTTAGTTTTTGATTTAGGATTCGATTTTCATCCATTCTTTGGTTGTGCCCAAACCATATAAGTTGTTTGGTTAGAATGTCGTCTGTAATACTGTGTTTGATTCCCATGATTTCTTTTATACGTTCGTACTGGATATTCCTGCTGCTCTTCTCCAGAAGTCCATTTCCGTTGCTCTCAGAATGGCTAATGTTCTTTCCTTCAGAGGCCATACTTCACAGGCATATAATGTGATACTTTTCACTAAGGTTTCATATATCCTCTTTTTGTTAGTTTTATTTATTAATTTACCCCATAAAATGCTGTTTACCAGTTTAATGGCCTTTCTTCCTGCCGTATTTCTCCCTCATATTGCCCTGTCCAGTTTCCCATCCTTCGAAATTTTTATACCCAGATACTTGTAGTCACCGTAGTGTTTGATCGTGGTTCGATCATCCGTATCTTTTTGTTACCCTTCAATACATAGATATTCTGTCTTCTTTATACTGACTTCTAAACCAATACAAATACAATCTTTGTATTCGTCAAATAGTTTTCTCTTCATGTAATTTAGGTCGTGGCGATCTTAGTTGCAGTATCATTTTTAGTACATTTATAAATATCAATTAATTTTATAATCTTTCGTTTATAGAAACTAGAAACTCTAGCAGGACTTTTTTTACACTTTTTAGACTTATTTTTCCACGCCAATGTGTCACTCCGACACACTTGCCTGGAGAAATTTCCGCACAGCTCAATTTGCTGATACAACTGCGATGTACTCAAATAAAGCAAAATAAATTTAAAATCAAGAACTTACCGTATTTTGCATATCCCACATGCCTGACAACCTGCTAGGATGGAAAGTGACATTTGTGGACGCCCCCAAGAACGCAGTTTGCAGAATAAACAAGTCCAAATATTTACTCAATGCTTTAAAGTCGAAATATTTCGCCACAATCTCTGATTTTGATGGAACAGACAAAACGAGGTCCAAATCTGAACCGATTTTCGATTTTATTGTCGAAATAAAATCGGAAATATCGTTTTTCGAGTCGAGTTTTTTGAGGTTGATTTCCAGGCCATCGATTTTGCTTGATTTGAGGAGGTTGATCAATCCCTGGAAAAAAAGAGATGTTTTGTAAAATCAGATACGTTTACAATTATTAACATGTTACGTTAGTTGAATTATATTATGACGCTATGTTATGATTGCATGAATAAGATTCTGTGGGATAATATACAGTCTGTCAAATAAGAAACGTGTCCGCGATAATTCATTCTTGGTAAATGCGATTCTAGCGGTTCAACAAAAAATCGGTAGAGGGAACCTTTGTCTACGACGCATTTTAGTAAAAGTATCAGTGGATTCCGAATTTTCATCGAAATCTTGCGCGTCGGTTCGAGGAAGTCTTTCGATGTTCCCACCCAAAGGGGCCTAAAATGACACATTCCGAGGCCGCTAAATATATTAAAAAGTCGATGTCGTTAGTGAAGAAGCGGATAAAATATTTTAATAAGACAAAAATTGTTGACGACTTGCCAAAACGTGGTAAACAAAGTCACTCCGAAAGTCGAAACACAAGCGCAGCCCAAAAATATTTCCAGTTGATGTTTGTGTTTCTCGACGCTTTGGTTGGCTTTCATGCGATTCCAGCCACTCTGCGGAATGTCCATGTTTCGTCCATTATTACGAATCAACGTAAAAACTCCTTTAGATTACGCTGAAACAGTGTTCTGAATCTTCGACGATAGTATTTTTGATCAATCGTGAGCGTACGTGGCGTCCATCGGGCACAGAGATTTCTCATATGCAAATATTCATGTAACATAAGCCTCACGCGTTTTGTTGATATCTTCACGACGTCAGCTATCTTCCTCACTTTCACTTTATGGTCATTCACAACAATATGGTGGATTTTTTTGTGATTTTTGGAGTGACTGCCTCATTGCATCGGAACATGGTGCATCATGGTGCTTGTACGACAAAATTTAAGCTCACTAAACCATCTCCACAGACACCCGTAAGGCGATATTCTACACACAGGTTCTATTTCAAAGATGTAGAGACGTCAGTTGTGATATACACGTATGCAGAAAGCATTCGACAGAGTCCAGCACTATAAACTCAAAGACATATTAAACAGAATAGGAATAGATGGCAAGAATCTACGCATATTAAAGTATCTCTACTGGGAACAAACAGCCAATATCAGAGTTAAAGGAAACAGAAAACGTGGCATACGCCAAAGATGTATCTTGTCACCACTCTTATTTAATGTATACACAGAAAAAATATTTAGCATGACACTCCACAATATCTCAGCAGGAATAAAAATTAACAACATTAGATTCGCTGATGACACTATAATATTCGCAGACAATTCACAGGACCTACAAATGCTGATGGACAGAGTAATACATATCAGCCGAGAATACGAAGTAGATATATGGTAAATACAAAGAAGACTAAACACATGATCATAAGCAAAAACTCTGCGTTAAAAGGACAAATCTATATTAGCAACCAAAAGATTGAGACCTTATACTACTTGGGTACCATAGTAAATGAAGAATGCGACCACTCACTGGAGATTCGATGCAGAATAGAAAACGCGAGAGCAGCCTATACAAAAATGGCCAAAGTATTCAGAAGTCATGATCTCAGTTTAAAGATCAAAATAAAACTTCTCAAACGCTACGTCTTTTGGGGTGCTTCTGTATGGGGCGAAGTGTTGGACTATAACTACGGCATCATGTAAAAGGTTGGAAGTATTCGAGATGTGGCTCTACAGGCGCATGCTTTGAATATCTTGGACAGAGCACACTACCAACAAGAGAGTGCTAGAGCTCTTGAACAAAAACCTGGAAATTGTTAATATAATTAAAAGAAAAAAATTCGAATGTATGGGCCACATTATGAGAAACGAAGAAATATATAATCTACTCCAACTGATACTGCAGGGCAAGGTGGACGGAAGAACAGGATCAGGCAGGAGACGTATTTCGTGGCTGAAAAACCTGCGAACATAGTTTCAACAACAACGGGACTATTCCGGGCAGCTGTAAACAATAGCCAGGATAATCACCAATATCTGATAACGAGTCGGCACAAGAAGAAGAAAGCATCGACATATAGTTGCTATCGATGGAGCAGATGTAGCATAAATTTTTTTTTTTCCATTGTTTTGAAAAAATCAAAAGTAGCGTCGCTCAAGCAGCTGTAATTCGCAAATAAATAGAGAAAATGTCACGAAAATTTTACACGAATCTTCTGAAAGTTAACACTAACTGAATATCATATGGATTTTTTGTTTATGTTTCACTCCATCTTCGTAGTCCCGTTAATTTTTAGTGTTCCGTACGGAACACTTATAAGATCACTTCGGGGCCTGTCTGTCCGTCCGTCTATCTGTCTGTCTGTCCGTCTGCCACACCTGATTTTCTCCGAAAGTATTTGACTTAGAATCTTGAAATTTGGTACTAATATAGAAATTGATGGCTTCATCAAAGCTCTGTAGTTTTGAAAGTTAAATTTTGACTTAAGGGGTTTGTTTTGGGGGGGTGAAATCGGAAGTGAAAAAAAAATTTTTTTTACTAGGTTATCGAGTGGGGTGACAAATGAAAGCTTGTAAAAACACGAGTTCAAAAATACATATCATGTCTTACATGCGCATACTTTTCTTTGTATTATTTTGAAAAAATCACGAAAAATCGCTGTCCCTCCTCGAAAGTACTGATCTAAAAATTTTGAAAAAATTCTAGAATATTCTCCACGGGGTGTAGATTGAACAAAAATTATCACGAGTGCATTACCTTTAATAATTTATGTGGTATATAAAAAAAATCAATGTCACCAGTTTTCAGTAAATATCGGAAACAAACTTGGTCGCAAACTCATTTGTTGTGTGTTTTGTGAAGTCACTGATTATTTTATACCTCCGTAACAAAAATGTTTATTTCAGAAGCAATCAACGTACAGAACACTAATTTCGCAAGTTTAACTTGCACTTGACCGGTTATTAAATATAATATTATATTGTAGTGAAATAAATGATTCGAATAATTAAAACTAACTTGTATTTTATTACCTACTCAAAGTTCAGTTTCTTTTTGGACAGAAGGTATAGTCTACCAACACAAACTGTATCGTGTGTAACAAACGACGATTTATCTGACATAAATAGTTAATTAGTTAGTACTATTAATAAAATTATTAATACAATAATTAAATGAGTAATCGTTAGAAATAAAATATTACTAACAGTATTTTGAATGGGTAGTAGGCATGTGAGGAATGTTCCACATCATTCGGTTTCCGAATCTTTTTCAAAATCATCTTTATATTTTCATTTGCAGAAGTACAGAAAATATAGCTATAATTTCTGCAACGGGAGCCATTCATCATTTTTTTTACTATTTGCCGAGACCCTGAACGCCTTGTGTATGATTAATTATAATTTCTACAAAATAGACAGTTCTATAACGATAAGAAAGGAAATAGTAACATTTCTCATGGCAAATGAAGGTTAATAAAATTAAAAAATTGATTCTTTAGAGAAAAAAATATAAAAATACAATAATAATACCCATATTTCATGTTAATATATAGAGAGTTTCATTTCCATCAAGGGCAAGAATAGGAAAAAAACTACATTAATTCCTTAGAAAAAGTTGCTACTGAAATTGGCATGTCGACAAAACTGGACGAAACGCCAGACCTTGAGACCAGAGTATACTTTCGCAAAGGTTTTTGGTGCGCTCAATCTGAATCTGACCTCAGAATTGTTCCGTCACACGGTTTTTCGCTATATTCGGAATTATATTACACCGTAACTTAATTTTTCTCCATAAAACTCGTTGCGGCATATGAAAGTACTACTCTTCTCCATCAAAATGCATTTTAAATTTTTCAGATATCTTATTTCTTCTCGGTGAAATCATCTTTCTAGTAGCGACATTATTTATTGGTTATCATACATGGTGTCTCATTTTAATGTACCAGATTTCTTAATTTTTTTATGTGAACTTTTGATGAAAAAGTTTCAGACAAAAGTTGAAGGGTTTTGAAGGGGTAATAAGATGATATAATTCTGATGACCTTGGAAGATCATTTTAAAGGTCATTTTAAAGTCAACTTTGATATTTCAAAGAGAAACCCATATTTTTATGACGGCATCATATTTCTCTAGCAAAAATACACAACTTTTGTTCGAAAATTTTTTCTCGATAATACTTCATTGATAAAAGACAAAAAAGTATAAAGGCAAATAAACCTGACATAACCTCAGACGTCGAGTGAAAATTGATAAAAGATTCTTAAATCCTAAACGAATCAAAATTTAACACAACAGAAAGGCAAACGTAACAAACTCTTAACCAAATTGATATGGGTGTAACGAAAACGCCAAACTAATTAACTTCAACGGACGATTTCTCCAAAAAGAATTAAAATATTTGGAAAATTCAAATGCATTTTAAAGCGGAAGAGTAGTACTTTCAAACGCCGCAACGAGATTTGTGGAGAAAAATTAATTTGCGGTGTAATATAATCCCGAATATAGCGAAAAACTGTGTTTCTTTGCATTTTTAGGTTAGGATATCTCAACAACTTGATGCGCTGGAGCAATTCTGAGGTTGGATTTGGATTCCGTGCACCAAAAGCCTTCGAAAAAGTATAGTTTGGTCTTAGGGTTTGAAAAATGTTAGCCTGCGTTATTTACGGTAAATATTACAGTAAAAATGGTACCATACCTTATATAATATAACAAAACTGCTTGAAACACGAACGTTTTTTACCTTGAAATAATACGTAAACAACACTGTAATAAAGAAAAAATTGTGAACTTCAACCACAATCAAAACTAAAAATTGTGACACAACTGCGTTTACTATCGCTACAGAAAATATAGCTATCGCTACAGAAAGACAAATACGTGGAACAAAATGTCGCCGCAAAACGAAGCCGGCCGGCTACCGCCGGCACGTGAAAATACGCCTCGTCGAATTTCTCAGAGATGAGGCGCATACTTTCCCTATTATTTTTACATATAATACAGATCCTGCTTGTGTGACATCTCTGAGAAACATTATTTTAACGTGGTGATAGCAGCCAGCCGGCTTCGTTTTGCGACGACCTTTTGTTGTGTTTGTCTTTTTGTTCTGTGTTTCGTTTTTCCACGTATTTATCTTTTCGTAGCGATAACTATATTTTCTGTACTATCGCGGTACTACTTCCTAGGGCTTAAATTTTATTACACTCTGCTCTCTAAAAGCAAATGTTTAAATTTAAATAAAAATCGGCCAAGTGCAAGTCAGACTTGCGCAGTTAGTGTTCCGTCCGGTGATTGCTTTTAAAATAAAATAAAATCCTTACCTAAGCTGAGATAAATAGGTTCCTGACATGTATATATCTTAAGATCCAATATGTATTTTCACGTTTTTCTTAATTAATATTGTATAATAGTTATAGCATCTTAACTACCTAAGAGCCAATAAATCAATCTAGCTCAATCTGGAATCTAGTAATAAAAGTGTAAAACCAATATTTATTACCTACATATTTGCTTAATTATAAACAAATAAAATATAATTATTTTATCTCGGTATAGGAGCGACGTCCGACTCGGTAGCAACAATGTTCTGAAAAGTATATTAAAAAACCTCCACCATATTATCGAAGCACATAGGTTTTTTATCCCAGATACATTATCAAAAGTAATGCGCTCGTGATTACGTGAATTTGCGTTGGATCTACATTTTATGAAGGCTATTTTAGAATTTTTTCAAAATTTTGTGATCAATACTTTTCAAGATGGGATGAGGGGACAACGATTTTTGGCAAATTTTTAAAAATAATACAAAGAAAAGCCTGCGCAAGTATTACATCTATAATATATATAAAATGTAACGTCTCTCTGTCTGTCTGTCTGTCTGTCCGTTAGTGCGCTTATAACTTGAGAACCACCTATCCGATTTACATTTTTTTTTTAATTAATACATTTGTTCTGTTGCCAGGTTATCTATAATCATCTATAATAATATATATGAAATGCAACGTCACTCTGTCTGTCTGTCTGTCTGTCCGTTTCTACGCTTATCGTTCGAGAGTAGGGGAGTTAAATTTATCCCCGGGTAAAGACCCAAAAATAGGAATGGCATCCCTTATAAAATCTCCAATAAATATGAAAACAGGAGAATAATTGATGGGCGAAATTTTCTTTTGACTAATGTAATAATGGGGTACCTTCGGGGTACTCATAAAGGACCGGAGGTGGAGTGGGCGGTGGGACCCCCCTTCAATTATTATTATTATCATTCGAGAACCACCTATCCGATTTACGTGTTTTTTTTTAATTCATACATACGTTCTCTGGTGAGGTTTTAGTATATATTTTATTACGTTAGATAACATAAGGAATAAGCAGTGGCGATAATAGTGAATCAAGTTCACGCGGGCGGAGCTGCAGGCACGACTAGTCATATATATTTTTGAACTCGTTTCTTCCACAAACCTTCATTTGACACTCCACTCGATGACCTGGCCTAAATTTTTCACTTCCGATTTCACCCCCCAAACAAACTCTTTTAAATCAAAATTTAACTTTCAAAACTATACGGCTCCGATTGTGCCATCAAATTTATGCCAAATTTCCACTTTATATGTCACCATCGGGTATGACAGACAGACAGACAGACACTGAAAAGTATATATATTTAAAAGGCAATTAAGAATTTGGATAAATACTTAACCCACAGTATAAATATATATATTTATTGTAAAGCAACTGAAAATAGACAGAAGTCCATATTTCAGCAGTTTACTAGCGGTTCTCTTGTCCGTCAAATCCATCCTGAGACGCGTTTCGCCATATCACGGCTCGTCAGTCAGACTAGGATTGACAAACGATGGTACGATACAACGAATTGTTTTAAGTACGCATACCTATTACTCTATCCAAAGCTGACACAGCAGCTTTCGAGCCTACAGAGTGGTTGACAACGCTTAAGAGCAGGTAGCGCTTTTCGAGGGATCCTCCTCAGGCATATATAATTATTGTAAAGCAACTGAAAATAGACAGAAGTCCATATTTCAGCAGTTTACTAGCCGTTCTCTTGTCCGTCAAATCCATCCTGAAAGGCTAGTAAACTACTGAAATATGGACTTCTGTCTATTTTCAGTTGCTTTACAATAACTATATATGCCTGAGGAGGATCCCTCGAAAAGCGCTACCTGCTTTGAAACGTTGACTGTATCAACCACTCTGTCGGCTCGAAAGCTGCTGCGTCATCTTTCGATGGGGTTATAGGTATGCGAACTTAATACAATTCGTTGTATCCTACCATATAAATATATAGTATAATGAATTTAAATAATATCTGTTCCTAATCTTAAAAAGTTAACACCTGCCCCCATAAAAGACAGTTAATTAGTAAGAGAAGTAATTAATACTGGATACACAAAATAAACACACTAAATTAAGCTAAATTTTTCTTATCTGAGCAAGTCGAGTTCCCTTTTTTTATTTAGCTGTAATTTCAGACTAACTTATTTCTCTGACTTGTATTTATTGGTTACTAAATCAGCTAAAATAAAATCAGGTCGAAAATATTTAGTCGAGTGCAAGATTTTCAAATGTGGCTTCGTTTTGCTTGTTTATGTATTATATTTTGTGTATTATATATTACCAACTTTTTTTGCGTTTATAGTATCAACAGCGAAGATTTCTTCTGCTAATTATACTTTACTTTATAGGTACTAACTCTTTAAGATTAAAAGATTATATTATTTTGTTATTTTTGTACGTTTTACGTTTATTAGTTGTTAATACCTTTAACTCTTAATATAATTTCTTCAATTTTTAAAGATCAATTATTTTGAAACAATATCGTTGGAAATATCTGCGGTAGAAAGAAACAAAACCAAAAATTGCAAACAGATCTCGGCTTTGCCTAGATCCACAACCTCTGCTCTCTTTACTACATTGAGATTTTGAAATATTTGGCACATAACACAATAATTATCACCACTACATAATAATTGACTTTCAGTCATTCCTCTTGATGATGCTGACATGGTTAGCGAAACGTACATCAAGAGCAAACATAAAGTCTTTGTTGCAGTGGCAATAACTCTTGCAATCTGCTCTCTTAACTCTTGTAATAGCTATTTCACACACTAGTACTACAAATATAAATACTCACCTGATTAAACTCATTTACACTAACGTACAACTTCACCCCTTTGGCCCTCTCCCTAACCCTTTCAATACTCTTAACATCGGAATTCGCCGGTAGGATAACGTGCGTACAATAACATCCGTCAATTTCATCTACAGTACTATAATAACATATCAATTTTGAAGTACTAAGTCTTTTGGTAGCTGAGCAGTCTTTTTTTGAATTTACTAGAGTAAAAAAACACGCACTTATGAGTAATATTGAGAGTAAAGGTGGAATAGAGTGTCGAAAAGTCTTCATTTTGGTACTACTTCGGCAGTTTTTTTGAGGAACTATTAAAGAAAATTGAGAAAAATAAATAAATTGATAAATTAATAATCCCAAAATAACATTTTTTTTATAGTAATAAATCGATTTTTTTACGCGGCGATTGAACCAAACAGTATTAATCACTTATGATGTATTCTTTATACGCGCCAATAATTGGTACTGTGTTATGATACTGTTTTAGTACTCTCAGTGCGGATTAATCACTGTTACTTTCGTTCATTCACAAATATCGAGAGCGTCCTTCTTTGAAAAACTTGTTTTTAAGCCGATGGATCGTTGAAAACTGGATCAGAAGTTGTTATTAGTTGTACCTTGTAGGTTTTTGGTGTTTTAGGGGGGTGGCTCCCCTATTCCGTATGAAGGATTTGAAAGTTGAAGGTATTGGCGATTTGTCTGGCGCATATTACGTCCCCCCCTTGACCTCCCGGTTTAATCTAGTTTGTGTATTTGGGTTTTTATATAAAGATTTTACGATTAAGCCTTTATATACACTGGTGAGCAAAAAAATCGACCCAGACTACTTGGCTTCATTTAACACGGATCCTAGAATCTAGTATTTATATATTTTTACGGATTTTAGTATCATTTGAAAGCCCATTTGTCCAGTCACATTAGGGGTTTCTCCTCCGAATGAGAGATAATAAGCTATAAACTTGTACAGACCTTTATTTTGGCATTCTAAAAGTTGTCTCAAAAGTCTCATAAAATCTCGTGTCCGCGTCTTAAGATATTCAAGGTCAAAGGTCACAAAAAGCGGTTTTTCGCAAATATCTTGCTTACTATGGTTTCAATGATATTTGTATTTATTATGAAAATTGTAGAGCAAAAAATTCTCTACAAATTTTGTTTTAAACATTTTTTTATACACTTAACCGTTTTTGAGATAGAGCGCGGAGAGCGCGCAGCGCTCAGCCATACCTAGTATAATGCGAGGTCAACCGTGAGTCCCGGTAAATAATACGTCGTATAAGGTTAATTAGCCACTAAAAAATCCATAATTATGAATAATTTGCATTATTTATTAATTAATATTTTGTATTTAATAATATTTTTCATTTAGCAAATATATTCGTTTAATAATACTTACCTACTCCGTGTAATTAAAAAATTGTAAAGTGGAATACTTTATGTATATCTTAATTTTATTCTAATATATCTAAATTAGATTTTAAGTAGAAAAGGAATAGAGTAAATACATTTTAATTATATCTTTATTTAGCAATTATGTATGATACATTTACTATACATTTACTATACATCCTTCTTTTTATTGCCATACCAAGCTTTTGATAATATATTAGCTTGTGTATCACGAAAAGATATTTCTCGTAATTATTATGTCAGTTAAATATTTTTGTTGAAGTCTTGTAATGATAGTCTTATCATCTGGTACATACTCCGTAAGGACTTTCAATGTAAATTGTGAATCTTCATGATTTTCTATATAACAAAAGATCTCTTTCATTGCTTGTGTGACTTGATTATCTTCGCGAGGCTTCTTATCAGTAGATGGTACTCGACTTAAGAAATTAGCATAGCAAATGGTATGGTACTTTGTTTCAGCAGCGATCAAGTCATACTCATAAAGTATGCGATCTTTTACTAATTCTCCTAAGGAATTGCTTCGTTCTTCTGCTTTTTTGATGACATTGTCTTTGAATTCAAGAGTACTTACTTTACTAATCGTACATCTGTACTTCTCTTTTTTTTCATCTCTGCTGCTTCATCAGCTGCTTGGCCACAAAATAAGCATAGTTTTTAGTGTTCCGTACGGAACACTTATAAGATCACTTCGGCGTCTGTCTGTCTGCCTGTCTGTCTGTCTGTCACACCTGATTTTCTCCGAAACTATTTGACACAGAAAGTTGAAATTTGGTAATGATATAGGAATTGATGGCCTCATCAGAGCCATGTAGTTTTGAGAGTTAAATTTTTTTACTAGGGCATCGAGTGTGGTGTCAAATGAAAGCTTGTGAAAACACGAGTAAAAAATATATATATAATGTAATACTTGCGCGCATTTTCTTTGTATTATTTTTAAAAAATCGCGAAAAATCGCTGTCCCCCGCCTTATCTCGAAAAATACTTATCAAAAAATTTTGAAAAAATTCTAGAATATTCTCCACGGGGTGTAGATTGAACGAAAATTATCACGGGTGCATTACCTTTAATAATTTATCTGGTACATAAAAAAACAAAAATTTCAAGGTCATCAGATTTCAGTAAAGATTGGAAACAAACTTTGTTGAAAACTCATTTCGGGTGTGTTTTGTGAAGTCACTGATCATTTTATACCGCTGTAACAAAATTTTTTATTTTAAAAGCAATCAACGTACGGAACACTAATTGCGCAAGTTCAACTTGCACTTGACCGGTTATTTGAATTCAAACACTTCATTTCTTTTTTACTAGGTGCACTTGATGATGGTGAAGGTTCACCTTCTTCTAGGCGTCATTTCGATGCTACAATAGAATTTTTACTGATGTACACTTTTCGACACACGACATGCACATTGACAGAAGTTAAGGTATTTAAATAGTTTATGTGACCGTCATTTCTTTCAATACTTGCAGTTTTTAAAAGTTTGTAAGCGCGCACTACATTAACAGAATCACCTTCTGAAAGTAACTTATCACATATAAAACACAAATCAGCCATAACTCTTAAAAGTGTACGTCCATCGTTGCCAAGATACAACTTGGTTAGTAGAAAGTGGTCCCTTGAAAAAGAAATCGCTCTTAACTATACAATGGAACATCTGTCCCAACTGACTATAAATAGAAAAGGTCGTATTATAGGGGTCCGTATTCCCAGGTATAATCTTAATAGTAATATAAGTATTTAAGAGTTTACACATTTTAAAGAAAAAGTACTTAATTCTTTTTCTACTTAAAATATAATTAAGATATATTAGAATATAATTAAAATATACTTAAAGTATTTCACTTAACAATTTTTTAATTACACGAAGTAGGCAAGTATTATTAAACGAATATATTTGATAAATGTAAATATTATTAAATATAATGTATTAATTATTAGATAACGCAAATTATTCATATCTATGGATTTTTTAGTGATTAATTAACCTTATACGACGTATTATTTACCGGGACTCACGGTTGACATTGCATTATGCTATGTATGGCAGAGCGCTGCGCGCTCTCCGCGCTCTATCTCAAAAACGGTTAAGCCTATAAAAAAATATTTGTAACCAAATTTGTAGAGAATTTAATGCTCTACAATTTTTATAATAAATGAAAATATCATTGAAACCATAGGAAGCGAGATATTTGCGAAAAAAACCGATTTTTGTGACCTTTGACCTTGAATATCCGCGGACACGATATTTTATGAGACTTTTGAGACAACTTTTAGAATGCCGAAATATAGGCTTATGCAAGTTTACAGCTTATTATCTCTCATTCCGAGGTGAAATCCCTAATGTGACTGGATTATATAGAAAAATCAGGTTTCAGTTTTTTATGAGGTCACGTGGTAGTCCGCCATGTTAAAAAAGGGAAAAGTGGAAGATATTAAATAGAAATAATGTTACTGAGCAAAGTTTTATCATTCAAAATCATAGATTTTATACAAAATTTTTCATTTAATAAAATGTCAAGCTAATGAGTAATATAAAAAAAAAGAATGGGGCACTTTGCTAGAAAAGAGATGAAGACAAGTGAAAAATTTGACAGGAAGGCATTTTCAGAAAAAATGTTGCAGACAAAAGTTTTAACTTTTTTTCTCCAGGTAACTGAATAGACGTATCAGATTTTGGGCCCAACGCTTTGTTGGGACTCTATAAGGCCCAAAAGTGAAAACGGAAACTGGAACCCAAATTTTTAAGTACATATTTGAATTCAGCAAGAAATTTTATGTCCGAATAGCAATTTAATGTTTCTGGGCCTAATTAGACCGCACTGTAACTACAATAAAACCCGACTCTTATCAGTCACATCCAGAAACGATCGATAATACATTTCAGAAGACACATTCCGAGATCAGATATAAACACTGAGCCGCCATTTTGAAAGAGGAACCCGTCGACGCACGCGCTGTCAAAATCTTGTCACCAGCTCACTTTCGCTACTGTGCACACACTGTGCTATTACGTTGGTTTATTAGACCGTTTGAATGATGAAACCAATGGTGAAACCAAGAGAAAAAGACCGCATTTAGCAAAGAAAAAGTGTTATTTCATCAAGATAATATACCAGCTCACAACTCTATAAATTCGATGGTGAAATAGGACCATTTGGATTATGAATTTCTTCCTCATCTGGCCCGCACCGATTATTGCCTCTTTCCAAATTTGATAACGTGGCTCCAAGGAAAGAGATTTAACTCAAATGAAGAAATCGAGTGGGAAACGGAAGCTTATCTTATACAGCTCGACTAATTATACTATATGAAAGGAACCCAAATGTTGGAAGATCACTGAAATAAATGTAAGGCTCTTGAAAGAAACTATGCTGCAGAATAAAATTGATTTTTGGCAAAACCATTAATTTTTCTTCAAAAGACTTGGGACTTTTCATCATATGCGATCAAATTCCTATTTGAGATTGTTTGTTCCTAAATTTTTTGCTATTACCATAATGACTCGTAACCTTTAGGTGATATGTGCATAAGAAATGCAAAACATTACCTTGTAATTTTTTTTTCTTCTGATCAATGTCGCTTTTAAAAGTATTCAAATTAATTCATTGTTTAAATATTCAATTGATCAACACTTGTAGAGTATTAAATTGTCGGATCAATTGTTTTCAACAGCCTACGACTCTTCATGAGAACAGATTTTTCAAGCTTCTGTGATACACCCTAAAAGCTCTGACAAAAACATACCTAAGAAATCGTAAACCTACATAACTAAAATTTATTTTACTTGTGAATATGCAGATCGTATATAATTGCTTCTTCCACCATTATTAAGAGGATCGGTCTGGCCTTTTTTAAATACAACCATAAATACCAAATGATTTAAGTTGCTGAATTTGAGCGATTATATCTGCATCTACTAAGTACAGAGTGATCATTTTTAGATGCCCAGTCCCAAATTATGAAAAGTTGTTGGATATATATATATATATAATATATATATATATATATATATATATATATATATATATATATACGAGGCTGGTTTGAAAAGTCCGTGCAAAAATAAAAACTACTTATGTGTTTGGGGTAAACCTTTTTTTATTTTTCGACATAGTCTCCTTTTAGGCTTATACACTTCGTCCAACGATGTTCTAGTTTGTCGATCCCTTCCGAATAATAGGATTTGTCCAAGTCTGCGAAATATCCATTAGTGTCTACAATCACCTCCTCGTTTGAATAAAATTGTTGCCCAGCCAGCCATTTCTTCAAATTGGGGAACAAATAGTAGTCCGAGGGAGCCAAGTCTGGAGAATAGGGGGGATGTGAAACGAGTTGGAATCCTATTTCCATTAATTTTGCGACCACAACTGCTGAGGTGTGTGCTGGTGCGTTGTCGTGATAGAAAAGGACTTTCTTGTGGGCCAATCTCGGGCGTTTTTCTTGCAGCTCGGTTTTCAAACGGTCCACTAACGATGAATAATATTCACCTGTTTTACCCTTTTCCAGATAGTCGATGAGGATTATCCCTTGCGAATCCCAAAAGATAGTCGCCATAACCTTTCCGGCCGAAGGAACGGTCTTCGCCTTTTTTGGTGCAGATTCCCCCTTGGTAACCCATTGTTTAGATTGTTGTTTGGTCTTAGGAGTATAGTAATGTATCCATGTTTCATCCACAGTGACGAAACGACGCTTAAAGTCCTCCGGATTCTTCTGGAACAGCTGCAAACCATCCTTGCAACACTTCACACGATTTCGTTTTTGGTCAAGCGTGAGCAATCGCGGCACCCATCTTGCAGATAACTTTCTTATGTCCAAATG
Organism: Pachyrhynchus sulphureomaculatus; assembly: GCA_019049505.1. Lineage (NCBI taxonomy): Eukaryota > Metazoa > Arthropoda > Insecta > Coleoptera > Curculionidae > Pachyrhynchus > Pachyrhynchus sulphureomaculatus. The sequence continues at coordinate 169,476,716 of CM032455.1, read as the reverse complement.
TTTATGCAAAATATTATGTACCCGTTTAGTCGAGATGCCCACAGCACTAGCAATCTCACGCACCTTAACTCTTCTGTCATCCATCACCATATCATGGATTTGATCAATGTTTTCTGGAGTCGTAACCTCCACAGGCCGTCCAGAACGTTCAGCGTCACTTGTGCCCATATGGCCAGTCCGAAAATTTTGAAACCACTTATAAACTGTTCTAATCGAAGGTCACCATAATGTTTATCAAGCTTCTCTTTAGTCTCCTGAGGCGTTTTGCCTTTCATAAAGTAATGTTTAATCACCACACGAAATTCTTTTTCGTCCATTTCTTGAAAATCACTCGACTTCCTTGATTCACACGAATGCCAAACACAAAGAAATAGACCAATATGGCTGAAACTTGGTGTGCGTTCATTCAAGAGATGCTACTAACTAAACATGACCTCGATACGCGCCGGGTGGTGCCATCTCTCGGACTTTGCACGGACTTTTCAAACCAGCCTCGTATATATATATATATATATATATATATATATATATATATATATATATATATATATATACACATATATTTAATGTAGAATGGTATAATGCATGTCAAGGAGTATACTGAAGTATTTGATATTTGGTAGTGAAAACAACGTTAAGCGCCGCGACGCCAAACAACTTTTTTTTCCAGCTACATACCTTTTGTAAAATGGCATTGGAAAGCCCTAATTTTTTTCTACATTTTTCCTTAAATTGTTTTTTCTAATTTGTTTTGCAAAAAAGTTATGCAGTAAACGCCTTTTAAAATATTATTTTTTGATCATCGCGGTTGCCGTGGTTCGTATGCCATGTGTTTCGGTTTTCAAACAATTTATCTAGTAGGCGGCTGTCATATTTTAAGCTGACAGTAATTATAATAATATTAATTACTATGCTGTTGAGGTTTTTCCTTTAGTAAAATATCTTTAAACAATAAAAACAAAAATACATTATTTTTATTAAAACCATAAAAAAAAACCATATAACTTTTAACATTACATAACCTATTACATATTTATAAAATTAAATGTTTCAAACTTAAAAGAAAAAAAAATCAAAAGAAATTTTCTATATGTCTTCATTCTTCTGTTCTTGCCATTTTTCCGTTCTTTTTATTAACGCTTGATAAATGGTATTGTAAATAATTTCTCCAGATATACTATTGTATGCATCTGATAGTTTTTGCGTTTAAGTGTTCAATATCATTTGTCGCATATATTTAACGGATGAAAAAGTAAACATGTTATTAATTTATGGAGAGTGCAGAAAGAATAGCTGACAAACCGCCGAGCTGTACATGGCAAGATAGCCCGATAGGAAGCACTCACCCAACAATTATTTTTTAAGGGTAGAGCAGCAGTTTAGGAGGCAACCGATTGAACTTGCTGATGTATTTATTGGTGACGAAGAGTCAGAAATTAATGTATTGGCCATTGTTCAGGTAGATCCTACAATTTCTATTAGACATGTTGAAGAACAAGCCGGTGTAAATCGTGAAACCGCCCGCCGCATTTTAAGAAAATATAAATTCAGGTCCTTCAAATACCAAATAAATCCACATTTATTTCAAACAGATTATCAAAGGAGAATGGATTATTGAAATTGGTTTTTGCAAAGATACCACTTCCATTACAATATTCTATTTTCGGATGAATCTAGATTTACCAATTTGGGTCTATTTAATTCTAACAGTACTCGATATTGGGCCCAAGAAAATCCTAGAATTATGCGAGAAAGTGCCTATCAAGAAAGATTCGACTTTAACGTGTGGTTAGGTATCCTTGGCACAAGAATTATTGGTCCTATTATATTTGATGGCGGTTTCTTATTTTCTGAAAATAATAATAAATCCAATTGGCGTTAGATAGTTCTGTTAGATGTATGTTGGCAAAAAATCTGTATTGTATAACTAGGTTAAATAAAAAAATATGTGTTCCTATCTTAATTTCGGTGATATTGATTATTATTTAAAGAGAAAATTCTGTAACTGAATGTAAAACATAAAATTTTGTAAGAGTCCCTTAGACTCGCGAAAATGGCAAAATAAATGGATAGCCTTAAAGTCTTTCCAAAGTGAGATAAAACAAACAAAAACAATTGCTAGTATATCCACTATGGCCGCCTAAGTCTAAGAGTTTAAATCAGTTTTTGCCGGTTACCTTTCAAACAAATGTCAACTTGTGATACATCGTTGGAAAGAGAATTTCAAAGTGAATTGAAATAATAATAAAAATATATATATATAGTTCCATTAAAATAAGAAAGTTACAGTCACTTCCGGTCAAGCAGGAAGTAGTTAAAAATATTTCTTAAGTGATAAAAAAGCCTAATGGTGTCCCATTCTGGTATCTAAAAATGCAAATATGTAACTTTCAAAATAAAAAAATTACAGGGTGTTACATATTGGCTGTGTCACCCGGTATATATATATATATATATATATATATATATATATATATATATATATATATATATATATATATATATATATATATATATATGTATATATATGTATATGTATGTATGTATTAGGGTGACCGCAAAAAATCGATGTAGGAATTTTGTTCGTCTGGACCCCACAAAACGATTCCCCTTTCCAGATATTGAGATAGCCGAAATTTGAGCTCGATTAAACGACGTTAACCCGTGCCGCTCGTCGCTCGAAGTTTGAAAAAATCCAAATTTTTTGGCCAAAAAGCTGACATATGGAGCCATAACTCCAGAACGGTAAATAATAGAAACACGCTTAATATCTCAAAAGAAAGCTAATGTTGTTCTTCAAAATTTATATTCTATACATAATTGTTGTTATTTTAAGTCAAACCAAGTTACAACAGCCTTTAGCCCCAAAAACGAGACCTGGTACCACTAGGAGCATACTTCGTATATTTTGTTATCAAGTGATAAATTTTGCTTTTTTTTGGTATATTTTTGAGTTTTAAAGTAGAAATATAATAAAAAAAAACAAGTAATACTGATAAGTCTAATGACATTTTTTATTTTAAAATATAAAAATTAGGTATATAATACATACATACATACACAAAACAGACACAGAAAAGATACAGACGTAGTACCTACATGAGTTGATAATTTTACATAGTTATCTAATCTATTCTAGAGCTTTTGTTAAAGTAGTTTTTGAAACGTCAGGATAAAATGCTCGGCATTTACTTACAACTTGCAGGACATATTGCTTTTGGTCTTTATCTTTTGTCAGAAGGTCGTTAAAGTCGGTTATTGATTTAACACCACGCACAGCCATATCATTAACTACTTTTAATGTTTTGACAATTTTCAATCCTTCTTGGAAGTCATTATTTTGAGGCCAGGTGTTTGGATGTTGTCTTAGGAAATCTGTTTTTTATATTAAATTGGTCAAAGAATGTAAACGTTTCTTTGGTAAGTAAATTTACCAATCCTCCATCAACTACCTCTTTTAAGTTTTCTTTCCTAACTTTTGGATTTACAACCCTAGCGTGCTGTGATGGTTCATCTGTGCTACTGAGCAATTTATTAGCCATTAACAACTTTTCATCGTCTGTAATGGTGGGATCAAAAAAAACGGTAATCCCACCAACTTTGCATTCAAATACCACAAATGGTTCGAAAATTTGGTCAGGGCTATTTCTGCAATGTCGTTGTCACATTCTTTATAGTCTAACAGACTATGCAAAATACCTAAATCTTGCTTTGGTGCAAGATGAGCTTTTGGAGCATTAAACCAAGCTTTACAATAAATTTTAACTAGGAAAACATAAATGGCACGCACAGAACTTTCTTCTTCTTTAGACATCTTAAATTGACGACGAAAAATGAACATTTTTAAGCAGTAAATAGCCTTTGCCATCCACCTAGCGTGATGAATGGCTCCTGGAGTTCTAAAACCCACAACATTGCCGTCTAGTGATCTAACAAATACGAGAACCAACTGCAATAGCTCCTTGTAGTCATCTCTGGGGTGGCTCTCAGTTAATTTGGTCTCGAATTCAGCAGTAACATTTGCAATTACTTCTGGTGTTAGCTGCTTTTGTATTAGATTGTCACTGATACCTGTGTCGTATTTTCCTTTGTCTATATTGGGCCACGCAGTGAGGAATCTCTTAAAAAATATCTGGATGAGGTCCAGTGGTTGATCCCATTTTTTGTGTCGAATACGCCTCTTAACAGAATTTCCAAGATATGGTGACGGCAAGCTAGGTATAACAATTCTCTTCCTAACATTTGCTCCAATATGACGCATGCTCCTTTGAGTCTTCCCGTGTTGGATGCTGTAGTGTCGAAGCACATCGCCTTGACGGTGTTGAGAAGATCCCATTCATGTAGGCATTCATATACGGCTACGGCTTGCTCCTCTCCAGAGCTGTTTGCTGTTACAGGAACTCCCAGCAGCTGTTCCTTTTCGCCATATGAAATAGCTATAGCTATTCGCTCACATTGTTCATTTTTTAAAACACCCGGTAAAAGTTTACCGCCCAATGGACAACCACGAGCTCTCTGAACATTTGCCTTCTATCATGTAATAAAGTTTTCGAGACTTTGTACTCAAGAGGGTCAAGGTTTAATGCTTCTAGAGTAGCTATTAAAATTCTCGTGGCATTTCTGTCGGATACCTTACATCGATCTAATAAAATGGACAATTTCATGTTTAAAATCTCTTTAACGCCCCTTGCAAATGAAACTTTCATCCTCTTGCTCTCAGATGGTCCTGGATCTTCTGCAGCTTCTTCAGGGATGTCCATTTCCTCCAAGCTCTCAAGTTCCTGGTAGATGCTGTCCTCTTCAGTGTCTTCTTCTCCTTTTTCGAACTTGTCTTCATCATCTGTCTCTAAGAAGCAAAAAAAGAAGAGAGAAAAAAAAAGCTAAACTTGTCGTTTTAGCAGAATAGTAATAATACATAGGTACTAAATTGCCTACTTCTAATTATCAAAAGGTATTATTTAAAAAATATAAACTCAATCATAAAGATGACAAATCATGCTCTCATGTACAATTTTCTTTCAATTATAATGAAACTATTTACTTATTTGTTTGTCTATTTTTTAGAATACTAATAATAAAAAAAAAAACTCACCAATATCAAAAGTTGCTGCTTGGATTTGTCGGTTCATTTTTGCAAATTCCTTTTGCACCTTGATTTCTTCAGCTCGAGACAACTTGAGATCCACTCCAGTCATGGAACCTGGGCGGCCCTTCTGCCTCTGTTTCACGAGAAACGCCTTATCTTCTTCCGATTTCATCAGAGCCAAGGCATCTTGTTGAGCAATATCAAAGAGATCATCCAACTTTTCAACAAACTGTTTAAATTTGTTCTTGGCCGTTTTCGATGTTTTCTTCCGGTCTTTTGAAGAGTTCTCCACTCGGCGTGAAGTTTTTCCAGCTTAGTAATTGCATCTTGCTCATGTTTAGTCGGGATTCGAGCTTTCTCCCAAAAAATGAACACTTCTCGTATTGTAAGTTTTGCTGATTCTCTTACAGTTAGTAATTTCACAGTACGTAAATTATAAAATAAAGCACACAAAACTTGACGATTTGAGGGTAGTTTACAACCGGTGATCTGGTGAATGGGATAGCCCACAAGAAATATTGTATCCTTGGTCCGGCTTTGTACACCTGATGTGGATGCCATTTCAGAGGCCAATAGGTAAATAACAGTTAACTTGGAAAATGAAACAAAATAAATTGCAAACTTTAATTCCAATAAAATGTTTTCAAATGTCTTTTAAAATAATACTATAATAGTTATAAAAACAATAACACACACACTTGGAAAATTAAAAAAAAAAAAACGTTAAAATATCTTCACTAGATAATTGTTCGATCTAACCAGCTCAAAGGCACTTTAGAAACTAAACTGAATAAATAAAAGGTCGATTGTACGCTGAAGTAAAATCACCATCCCTAAAATAGAAATTAGATTCACCCTCCTTTTTACCTGTCAAACGAGTCTTTCTTTGGTAAACTAGTCAGGTAATCCCCATATAATAAAAGATTAAATTTGAACAAAAGGCTCTTTATGTTTGAAAATTGAGTTCCAAAATACTTTTTAACAAAAAAATGTTAATTCCGAGACACATTATGTAAAAACCCGTAAAATTCTTAGAATACTCCCAAACTGGCACCTACTGGTATCAGGTCACGTTTTTGGGGCTAAGGCTGTTGTAACTCGGTTTGACTTAAAATAACAACAATTATGTATAGAATATAAATTTTGAAGAACAACATTAGCTTTCTTTTGAGATATTAAGCGTGTTTCTATTATTTACCGTTCTGGAGTTATGGCTCCATATGTCAGCTTTTGGCCAAAAATTTGGATTTTTTCAAACTTTGAGCGACGAGCGGCACGGGTTAACGTCGTTTAATCGAGCTCAAATTTCGGCTATCTCAATATCTGGAAAGGGTAATCGTTTTGTGGGGTCCAGACGAACAAAATTCCGACATTGATTTTTTGCGGTCACCCTAATATATATATATATATATATATATTATATATATATATATATATATATATATATATATATATATATATATATATATATATATATATATATATATATATATATATATATATATATATATATATATATATATATATATATATATATATATATATATACGTATACGTAATTTTATTACCCCTATTAGTAGAATCTAAAAAGCATTGAAAATAATAAGGTACATAAAATACTAATAATATAAATTCTCACTTAAATGATCTAATCGAATATATTACACAACAAGGATTTCGCTAAATTATCTTGAACTAGTTTTACTAGAAAACTTTCTTGTAATAAAATTCAAAATGGCTCATTAGGAAAAAATCGTGGGCGGATACACCTTTCTCGGAGATTGAGGTACAAGTACCTGATCTAATTAGATAAAACATAAATAAATAATCTTTTTTTATGTTGTTATGCAATCTGCATATCGATTTTTTTTTAATTTTATGGCTCCATTATGTTAATCTATTAATTCTTTCGTATTCGCGATGCAAGCGTGCAAAAGCAAGAAAGAAGGAAAACTGTGAAAGTGTTCTTAACATGTCTGATACCAAGAGAAACATAGCTACCAATACTTACTCTTCTTCGCCTGTAATAACGTAAGAAATTCATGAAAAAACAGATTTCTCAAATTACAAAAAAAAATTTCTTAGCTACATACGAGAAAATATTTCGATTTATTGGTACCAATAGAATACAAAATAAGGATGGTAATGGTTTGATAACACAGGCCAACATTTTTCAAACCCTGAGACCAGACTATACTTTTTCGAAGGTTGGTGCACTGAATTCTTTTTTTTTATCAAGAAGAAATCCACCTTATGGATTCTGAAGCAGTTTACGTCACCATAAGGGTGTCCCAAAATGCTCCAGATATGTGGGGCTCTCCAACCTGAAGGGTTGGCATACCCACTAAAACTCCTTGTGAGCTGGGAAAACCCTTTACTTCTTTTACAATTTCTGAACGTGTTAATGACTAGATATTTTTGACATGTTTTAACTCTAGGTTAATTTTCTATGAGTAGATCTAACCTACTTAACTTTAACGCTAAGCTATTCCTAATGCCCCCATTCCAGGGGGGGGTGTCGTGTTATAATTGTGTTAATGGTGTGCTTTGTTACACTTTAAAACTGAAGGAGTAGCTCAACTAAAACTACGGCCTTAACCTTAAACTAAGTCAAGAGTAGTCCTTGTCTGAGTCTCATGTTAGTCTGTTGGTCGTAAGTATCGAATGTCGACATTTACGAGGCTGGTTTGAAAAGCCCGTGCAAAAATAAAAACTACTTATGTGTTTGAGGTAAACCTTTTTTATTTTTCGACATAGTCTCCTTTTAGACTTATACACTTCGTCCAACGATGTTCTAGTTTGTTGATCCCTTCCGAATAATAGGATTTGTCCAAGTCTGCAAAATATCCATTAGTGTCTGCAATCACCTCCTCGTTTGAATAAAATCTTTGTCCCGCCAGCCATTTCTTCAAATTGGGGAACAAATAGTAGTCCGAGGGAGCCAAGTCTGGAGAACAGGGGGGATGTGAAACGAGTTGGAATCCTATTTCCATTAATTTTGCGACCACAACTGCTGAGGTGTGTGCTGGTGCGTTGTCGTGATGGAAAAGGACTTTCTTGTGGGCCAATCGTGGGCGTTTTTCTTGCAGCTCGGTTTTCAAACGGTCCAATAACGATGAATAATATTCACCTGTAATAGTTTTACCCCTTTTCCAGATAGTCGATGAGGATTATCCCTTGCGAATCCCAAAAGACAGTCGCCATAACCTTTCCGGCCGAAGGAACGGTCTTCGCCTTTTTTGGTGCAGATTCCCCCTTGGTAACCCATTGTTTAGATTGTTGTTTGGTCTCAGGAGTATAGTAATGTATCCATGTTTCATCCACAGTGACGAAACGACGCTTAAAGTCCTCCGGATTCTTCTGGAACAGCTGCAAACCATCCTTGCAACACTTCACACGATTCCGTTTTTGGTCAAGCGTGAGCAATCGCGGCACCCATCTTGCGGATAGCTTTCTCATGTCCAAATGTTTATGCAAAATATTATGTACCCGTTCAGTCCAGATGCCCACAGCACTAGCAATCTCACGCACCTTAACTCTTCTGTCATCCATCACCATATCATGGATTTGATCAATGATTTCTGGAGTCGTAACCTCCACAGGCAGTCCAGAACGTTCAGCGTCACTTGTGCCCATATGGCCAGTCCGAAAATTTTGAAACTACTTATAAACTGTTCTAATCGAAGGTGCAGAGTCACCGTAATGTTTATCAAGGTTCTCTTTAGTCTCCTGAGGCGTTTTTGCCTTTCATAAAGTAATGTTTAATCACCACACGAAATTCTTTTTCGTCCATTTCTTAAAAATCACTCGACTTCCTTGATTCACACGAATGCCAAACACAAAGAAATAGACCAATATGGCTGAAACTTGGTGTGCGTTCATTCAAGAGATGCTACTAACTAAACATGACCTCGATACGAGCCGGTGGTTCCATCTCTCAGACTTTGCACGGACTTTTCAAACCAGCCTCGTACGTTGCCTCTGAAAGTGTTAGCAATCTCTGGGTTAGAATGGGCCTCTGCTTTCTCAAGGAAGCGAAGCTGGGAATCACGTGTAAATTCTTTTATCGTCGGCATATCAAACTCCCTGTGCAACTGATTGTTGCGCACTGAATCCAAATCCGATCTCAGAATTGCTTCATCACATCAGGTTTTCTTGATATCCTAACCTAAAAATGCAAAAACACGGTTTTTCGCTATATTTGGGATTATATTACACCGCGAATTAATTTTTCTCCATAAAACTTGTTACGGAATGTGAAAGTACTTCCCCTTCAAAATGCATTTTGAATTTTTCAGATATTTTATTTGTTCTCGGAGAAATCCCCCGTTACAATTAATTGGTTTGGCGTTTTCGTTACTTTTGCCTTTCTGTTATATTAAATTTTGATTCTTTTAGAATTTGAGAACGTAATACTTGGGCAATCGAGGATAAAAATGGAACACTGCTTACAGAGAAAGAAAGAATAATAGACAGATGGAGAGAATATTGTGAAGATCTTTATTATGATGCACAAGAACAAGACATACACCAACAGATCAATACCACGCAGCAAGAACCTGAAATAATGAGGAGTGAAGTAGAGGATGCTGTTAAGAAACTGAAAAGCAATAAGGCACCTGGCTACGATGACATCACGGGAGATATTCTTAAGGAACTAGATCATGACATAGTGGGGATGATCTATAAAATATGTAATAACATCTGGAAAACTGGAATATGGCCGAAAGATTGGACGACCTCTATAATAAATACCACTACATAAGAAAGGCTCTACCCGTAAATGTAGTAATTATCGTACATTATCTCTATTATCACATCCAAGTAAGGTAATGCCACATATCATAAATAATCGTTTAAGATATTATGTTGACCAACAAATCTCTAGAGAACAAGCGGGATTCGTTAAAGGACGAGGCACAAGAAATCAGATTGTTAACATAAGACAATTGATAGAGAAATGTAGAGAGTATAATGTGTCTATGGTAATGTGCTTCATAGACTATAATAAGGCTTTTAATTTTGTCAACTGGAAAAAGCTTTGGGAGGTACTAGAGCAAATGGGTGTTCCTTATCATCTGATTAAACTGATTAAAAACCTCTACCTGGACAGCACTGAGTGGTGAGAATAGACAATACAATATCCGATCAGTTTCATCCTCGCCGAGGTGTAAGACAGGGCTGTGTTCTGTCTCCTACATTATTTAATGTTTATGGTGAATTTATAATGAGAAATGCGTTGAATGAATGGGATGGTGGAATCCTAATAGGAGGTGAGCGAATAAACAACTTGCGTTACGCTGATGATACCACCATATTTGCAGCGACTGAGGAAGAGATGGCTACACTTTTAAATCGGATAGAGCAAGAAAGTGAGAAACTAGGTCTGACCATAAATAGGGACAAAACAAAGCTGATGATAGTTGATAAGTCTGACCAAATAGTAAGATCCGACTTACTCAATGGCATTAAGAGAGTAACAATCTTTGTATATCTAGGATCATCCGTAAGTAGTATGGGAGGATGCGAGAATGAAATGAAAAGAAGAATATCCCTAGCAAGAAATGCTATGACGAGACTTACTAAGATATGGAAAAGTCCGTACATAACTAAAGGAACGAAATTAAATCTCGTACAGACCTTAGTATTTCCAATATTTTCATATGGTGTAGAATCCTGGACACTTAGAGTAAAGGAACGTAAATCTATTGATTCCTTTGAAATGTGGTGCTATAGGAGGATGTTGAGAATATCCTGGACCGCCAGAAGAACTAATCAATCTATACTGAATGAACTAAATGTAACTGTAAGGTTACAATCACTATGCATGAAAAGAATTCTTCAGTATTTTGGACATGTAGCTAGAAGGCCAGGCAATAATGTAGACCGGCTAATAATAATGGGAGAGGTCCAGGGTAAAAGGAGTAGAGGCCGTTCACCAACAAGATGGTCAGATCAAATAAAACAAGTTATGGATCAACCACTCCATGTATCGTTGCACTTGGCAGAAGATCTAGAGAAATGGAGAGAAATAGTGAACAGAACAGTGAAGTCATTCCAGAGAGATCACGACCCTCAAGACCGAGGAAACGAATAGAGAGAGAGAGCATACTTTTATCAATTTTCACTCGACGCTTGAGGTTATGTTAGGTTCATTGGCCTTGCTTATTTGGGGATTAAGAGTGTAATGTCTTTTCTCAATGAAGTATTCAAGAACGGAGTATTTTCGAAAAAAATTTTTCGAGCAAAACTTGTATATTTTTGCTAGAGAAATATGATGCCGTCATAAAAAATATGGGTTCCCATTAAAAAATTAAAGTTGACCTTGAAATGACTTTCATAATAATCTACCAAGGTCATCACAATTACATCGTTTTATTGCCCCTTCAAAATTCTTCAACTTTGAAACTTTTTTTAAAAGTTTACATAAAAAAATTAAGAAGCCTGGTACATGAAAACGGGACACCATGTATGATAAATAGTGACCGGATTATATTCATTTGCATATTTTCATATGCATATGCATATTTAGACCATTCTCACTCTCTCATTGCATATTTTACCCAAAATCTAGTAATGATGCATATTTTCCCTATATTTACAATATTTCTCGGTATTACTAGGCAATTGAATTGCTCAGGGTATTGTTAATGTCGTCGTCTGGAACCGATCTTATCGCCGGGACATTACCTGCAATAATGTAAACATGGATTAGGCTATAGTGCCAAGGGAATACCCAAAATTACGACGGTATTTTATTCCTTTGTTTCTTGGTCGGGATATTAAGTGATAAGTAGTCAGTTTCTAAGAATATTTGTTTGAGCGTGGATCAAATAAACAATTTTCTCGAAGACGAATTTTTATTTTAAAACAAGATATCAGTTTTAACATTATTGTTGACGCGCTTGCATCAGTGTAGTCTTTTTGCAATTTTTAACGTGTTGTGTTAAAGTTTAACATGTACCATGCCACCCGCAAAAAAAAAGTGTCTCTTCGTGGGTAGCTGATTATCGTGAAACATTTACATGCGACGGAAATGTTTTATATTGTCGAGTTTGCGAGAAAAATGTTTCGTGCACAAAAAAGTTTCAAATTGACCAGCATGTCAAGACAAGTCTTCATATCGCAGGATTGCAAAAAAAAGGCCCACGACAAAAACTTATAACAGCAGCAAGTAGCAGTGATTCCACTTATAAATAGTGACCGGATTATATTCATTTGCATATTTTCATATGCATTTGCATATTTAGACCATTCTCACTCTCTCATTGCATATTTTACCCAAAATCTAGTAATGATGCATATTTTCCCTATATTTACAATATTTCTCGGTATTACTAGGCAATTGAATTGCTCAGGGTATTCTTAATGTCATCGTCTGGAACCGATCTTATCGCCGGGACATTACCTGCAATAATCTAAACATGGATTAGGTTATAGTGCCAAGGGAATACCCAAAATTACGACGGTATTTTATTCCTTTGTTTCTTGATCGGGATATTAAGTGATAAGTAGTCAGTTTCTAAGAATATTTGTGGATCAAATAAACAATTTTCTCGAAGACGAATTTTTATTGTAAAACAAGATATCAGTTTTAACATTATTGTTGACGCGCTTGCATCAGTGTAGTCTTTCTGTAATTTTTAACGTGTTGTGTTAAAGTTTAACATGTACCATGCCACCCGCAAAAAACGTGTCTCTTCGTGGGTAGCTGATTATCGTGAAACATTTACATGCGACGGAAATGTTTTATATTGTCGAGTTTGCGAGAAAAATGTTTCGTGCACAAAAAAGTTTCAAATTGACCAGCATGTCAAGACAAGTCTTCATATCGCAGGATTGCAAAAAAAAGGCTCACGACAACAACTTATAACAGCAGCAAGTAGCAGTGATTCCACTTCTATAGGCAAACAAAAAAAACGACTTTAGCATGGATTTATGTGAAGCATTGCTTGCAAGTAATATTCCTCTCCACAAACTTACAAATCCTACATTCGAAGATTTTCTGCGAAAATATTGCTTGAATCAAAAAATACCAGACGAATCAACACTGAGTAAAAATTACATACTAACAATTTACCAACATGTTCTGGAAGAAATACGTAATGAACTTAAGGTTGACATTATTTGGATTTCAGATGATGAAACTACCGACAGTTGTGGTCGCTATATTGCGTCCTCCAAGTATTTTATCCAAATTTAATTCATGTGACGTGCTTTGCTCACGGAGTCCATCGACTCACTGAAGAAGTACGATCCACGTTTGGAAATGTAAATAAACTGATTTCATCAGCAAAGAAAGTGTTTCTTAAGGCACCTGCTCGCAATAACGCCTATAAAGAAAAACTGCCAAATGTACCTTTACCTCCCAAACCAGTGGTAACTCGATGGGGAACATGGATTGAAGCTGTACTATTTTACAATGAACATTTCGAGGCCATTAAAGGTGTAGTAAATGACTTCGATAGTACAGAGGCTATGGCAGTTCGTCAATCCAAGGAAGCATTTAACGATTCTGATATTAAAAAAAAACATCGCTTTGATTAGCACTCACTTTTCCCTCAAACCTGCGGGTATTAAAAAGCTTGAAACTCGAGGTTTGGCGTTGACCGAATCAATTCAGTTAATGAATAAAATCCGTCAAATAAACTCCACATTGCCAGATGTATTCCCGCGTAGAATTAAAGAAAAGTTTGAAAACATTTTGTGCAATAACCCAGACTTTGAACCTTTGTGTCAAATTGATAGTTTTATTAATGGGACGGGTGAACTTTTGCTAGAAACAATAAGTGCTAACATAGCACCCAAATTTAATTACTGCCCAGTTATCTCAGTATCCACTTATAAAAATATTTTAAGTGATCGAAGACACAATCTTACTACCAAACATTTGGAACAATACCTTATTGTTTACGTGTACAAGAATACAAATGTTAAATTATTTTTAAAAATTTTAAATAATTGTTAATTAAATTTAAACATCGTCGATAACTTGTTAATTTATGCTGACTTTGAAATAAAAAACTAAAAATTACTACTTTTATTATTATTTAATATTGCATATTTTGACCCTTTCCATGCATATTTTAAGCATTTTTCATGCATATTTGCATGCATATTTCAAGATTTTTATGTTGCATATAATCCGGTCTCTAATAATAACAGATAAACAATGTTGCGACTAGAAAGATGATTTCTTCGAGAAGAAATAAGAATTTGACGGGGAAGAGTAGTACTTTCATATGCAGCAACGAGTTTAGTGAAGAAAAATTAATTCGCGATATAATATAATCATGAATACAGCGAAAAAAGAGTGTTTCTTGTATATTTAGGTTAGGGTATCTCGAAAACATGATGTGATGGAACAATTCTGAGGTCGGATTCGGATTGAGCTCACCAAAGCCCTTTCGGAAAGTATATTCTGGTCTGAGGGTCTGCAGTTTAGTTCAATTTTGTCGGCCTGTGTAATTAGGGTAAAAAAGTAAGTTAACAATTTTCTTCTTGTCAGCTATGACATTACTAAGTAGATATTGGCGCCATTTCATTGAAATACACATGACAAATTAAATGTCACTCTTTTTAGTGTTCCATACAGAAGACTTATGTGATCACTTCGGTGTCTGTCTGTCTGTCACACCCCATTTTCTCTGAAACTATTTGCCATAATTTTTTTTTTGCATATAAAGTTGAAATTTGACATGAATATAGGAATTGATGGCCTAATCAAAGCCGTGTAGATTCAAGAGTTAGTTTTGACTTAAGGAATAGTTTTAGGGGGTGAAATCGGAAGTAAAAGAAATTTACAAAAATATAGATGATGTAATACTAGCGCACACTTTTCTTTGTATTATTTTTAAAGAATTACCAAGAATCGCTGTCCCCTCACTATATCTTTAAAAGTACTAATCAAAAAATTTCGAATTCTGGAATATTCTTCTTTAAGTGTAGTTTGAGTAAAAAATATCACTAGTGCATTACGTTTAATAACTTCTCTGGTATAAAAAAAAAACAGTTTGACTCGACAATATGATGGAGATTTTTTTGTGGAAAGTGAATTTAACCGGAACTAAAACCTACAAAATATCAATACATATTCAGTGCAACCAATAATATACTCATATACTTTTCAGTACATTCCTGCCTTAAGCATTTGGTCAATCACAGATAAAATAAATTTGATGACTGGTGACCAACGGATGGTTTCCGAGACTAAATAATTTTAATTAAACAAATATTTTGGGTAGTAATATTATGTTTCAAACTTTAACTACAAAGACGTCTCACTTTTTATATATTCGTGGTGATTCTTGTACTGAAAATGACTGTGTGACTGAATTTCAGAGAATATTTTGGCAGTATGGAGCATTAACTTTGCAAATCAGACTTGCACTTGGCCGTTTTTAGTGTTCCGTGCGGAACACTTTAAAGATCACTTCGGTGTATGTCTGTCTGTCACACCCGATTTTCTCCGAAACTATTTGACATAGGAAGTTGAAATTTGGTACTAATATAGGAATTGATGGCCTCGTCAGAGCTGTGTAGTTTTGAAAGTTAAATTTTGACTTAAGGGGTTAGTTCTGAGGGGTGAAATCGGAAGTGAAAAAAAAAAAATTGTTTACTAGGTCATCGAGTGTGGTATCAAATGAAAGCTTGTGAAAACACGAGTAAAATATATATATATATATATATATATATATATATATATATATATATATATATATATATATATATATATATAATGTAATACTTGCGCACACTTTTCTTCGTATTATTTTTGAAAAATCGCGAAAAATCTCTGTCCCCCTACCTTATCTCGAAAAGTATTCTTCAAAAAATTTTTTAAAAATTCTGGAATAGTCTCCACGGGGTATAGATTGAACGAAAATTATCACGAGTGCATTACCTTTAATAATTTATCTGGTATATAAAAAAAAAAACAAAAATTTCAAGGTCACCAGTTTTCAGTAAAAATTGGAAACAAACTTTGTTGAAAACTCATTTGGGGTGTGTTTTGTGAAGTCACTAATCATTTTATACCACCGTAACAAATTTTTTTATTTTAAAAGCAATTAACGTACGGAACACTAATTGTGCAAGTTCAACTTGCACTTGACCGGCTTTTTTTTTAATATTTAATGAGTTTATTTTAGTTCAATACTAGCCGTGCCCGCGGCTCCGCTCGCGTGGACTTGATTCACTAATATCGTCACTGCTTATTCCTTATGTTACCTAACGTAATAAAATATCTGCCATTATTGCCCCTTATCTTTCATTATTTCTTCTTATCTCCCATTATCTCTACATAATTTCCATTATCTAGGCTTATTTCTGCTCACCTCCCATTATTTATCCTTATCTCCAATTATTTCTCCTCATCTCCCATTATTTCTCCTTATCTCCCATTAGTTCTCCGTATCTCCCATTATTTATACTTATCTCCTATTATCTCACCTTATCTCCCATCATCTAAGCTTATATCGAATTATATAAAACATATGTAAATTTATAACAACACGTAAATCGGATAAACGGTTCTCAAGTGATAAGCGCACTAACGGACAGACAGGCAGAGAGACGTTGCATTCTATATATATTTTTATCTCTACATAATTTCCATTATCTAGGCTTATCTCTGCTCATCTCCCATTATTTCTCCTTATCTCCCATTATTCTCCTTATCTCGCATTATTTCTCCTTATCTCCCATTATCTTACCTTATCTCCCATTATCTATGTTTATCTCAACTTATCTCGCAATATTTCTCCTTATCTCCCATTATCTCACCATAACTCCGATTATCTTATCTCTGCTTATCTCCCATTATCTCACCTAATCTCCCATTATCTAGGCTTATATCGAATTATATAAAACATATGTATTAATTTATAAAAACACGTAAATCGGATAAGCGGTTCTCAAGTGATAAGCGCACTAACGGACAGACAGACAGACAGAGGGACGTTGCATTTTATATATATTATATTCTTTGCAACATGATATTGTTTCATATTTAAAGGTTAAGGCAGTGTATTGCAACGCGCTAATGGTAACCTTTTTCCGACTTGAGTCACTATTATCGTCACTGCTTATTCTTTATGATACCTAACGCAATAAAATATATCCTATAACCTGGCCAGAGAAAATATTTATATTTTAAAAAAAAAACACGTAAATCGGATAAGTGGTTCTCCAGTGATAAGAAAACTAAACGGACGGACAGACAGACAGGCAGAGAGACGTTGCATTTTATATATATTATAGATAGTAGATTATAGATAACCTGGCCAGAGAACAAATGTATGAATTAAAAAAAAAACACGTAAATCGGATAAGTGGTTCTCGAGTGATAAGCGCACTAACGGACAGACAGACAGAGATACGTTGCATTTTATGTATATTATAGATGTAATAAAAATATATATCTATAACCTGGTCAGAAAACATATGTATGAATTTAAAAAATCACATAAATCGGATAAGTGGTTCTCGATAAGCGCACTAACGGACAGACAGACAGAAAGAGAGACGTTGCATTTTATATATATATTTATTGTGGATATAGATTATTATTATTATTATTATATAACCTGGCCAAAGAATATATGTATGAATTTAAAAAAAAGACACGTCAATGGGATAAGTGGTTCTCGCCTGATTAACGCACTAATGGACAGACAGACAGACAGAGAGCCATTGCATTTTATATATATATATATATATATATATATATATATATATATATATATATATATATATTATAGATTGTAGATATTCTCTGCTACATAATATTGTTCTATATTTAATGGTTTAGACTGTGTTTTGCAAGGGAACACGCTAGTGGCAAACTTTTTTTTCCGACTTCATTCACTATTATCGTCACTGCTCATTCCTTATGCTACCTATCGTAATAAAATATAGCCTATAACCTGGCCAGAGAACATATGTATGTTTAAAAAAAAAGTAAGTAAATCGGATAAGTGGTTTTCCAGTGATAAGTGCACTAACGGACAGACAGACAGACAGACAGACAGACAGAGAGACGTTGCATTTTATATATATTATAGAAGAAGCCATACGGTTCTAACTATGTGTCAAAATTGTCCTTATTTTTCTTCTTCGTAAACTTGAACCAGAATGTCAACCGTCTTCCCCAGAACCACCATTGGCAGTTCTACCTCTGATAGAGGCTATCTACAATAACAGTTGATGTAGATATAAACGTCAGACTCAATTTTTCATAAGAGCTACTGGTAACCTGTGTCGTTTACCATTTAATCCAACTGAAATACAGAAGCACATACCAGACACTGTGGATTTTTCCAAATGATAGGGAACCAGCTTGATGTCTTCACTCCCAACTTAGAAGACCAGATAATCTTTAATCCAGGTTACCTTCCTCTAGATTTAATATCATTCTAGATTAGAACAATCTTCCCTTCAGTGTGGTTTGTCCACATTGAAACTGGAAAGAGATCAGCATTATATTTTTGAAATTCTGAGACATGGAAGATAAAGGAAGACCATAGAAAAACAAATATCTAGAAAGGACAAAATTTCAAATGAAGAATAACGAATGTGATTAGATGATGCTCTGTTGATAGATATTGAAATAAGGCAAGTAGGATAGTACTATCATGTACAGTTGACTGACCACAAAAAAAAAGCTTTTATATTTGGCGGTGCTACCAGCTAAAAACTCTTCTATTATATGTAAACAGAGATCTCGATTTTATTGGTAACATCAGGGTATTGTATAATTTACAAGATAAAAACATAATTGTACGTTGAAAACATTACTTTTTTGAGGTTTCAATTGTATAGATATGTAGAACTGACAATTACCTACAAATTAAGACCAGTGCGACTACGGGCAACCAAGTTAACCCAAGTTATGAGCAATTAAAAGACGTTTAAAATGGACAAATAAGCCAAATTTCAAACTTAACGGTCACTTTACGTTGCACATATCGTTTTTATTACGAAAACAACACAGTGAACATAAAAATAGGACATAAAATAGGGAAGAGACTCCAAACATGAAAAGGCCTATTACAAGGATGCTCTAAATCCCCCACACTACTTAAAATATACCTCGAACAAACATTAAAAAAATGGAAGCAAAAATGTAGTGGAATAGGAGTCCCAATACGAGAAGATTACTTATATACTCTAAGACCAAGTAATCATAGCGCAAGATGAGGAAGACCTCAGTTATATGGTAAGAAAACTGAAAGAAGAATACACTAAAGCAGGATTAGCAATAAACTTTGATAAAACGGTATATCTAACAACAAAGGAGGGAAACGTGGAGAATCTAGAAGTTGATAACGAAACAATAATCAAAGGAACCGATAGATTTAAATATTTAGGAACCATCATTTCAAGAAACGCAACATCAGAAGAAAAGATTAAAGCTAGATTAGGACAAACACGGACATGCATAAGACAATTAAATTCGATCCTGTGGGACAAGCACATTACAAAGAGAAACAAAACACGCATATACAAATCAATAATACAAAGCATAATGACATACGGGTCAGAAACATGGACGATCAACAAAAGAAATAAATCTAAAATTAACGCGGTAGAGATGGAGAAGATGTTGTAGAGTGACACGTATGGAGAGAATAACAAATAAAGAAATAAGAAGCAGAATAAACATCAAAGAGAATGCAATAAACACCATTGAAGAAAAACGATTAAAATGGTATGGACACATAAGACGGAGCGAAGATAATAGGTGGATAAAGAAAATAACGGAGTGGAACCCTATAGGGAGAAGAAAAAGAGGAAGACCCAGACGATCGTGGAGAGACGATGTGGTCGAGGCAATGGAGGACAGGGGTCTAACAGATGGAGACTGGGAAGGTAGGAACGGATGGAATCAAAGGCTGAGAGAAGGAAGGCAGCGTCAGCTGTAGAATATCCTTGATATATATATATATATATATATATATATATATATATATATATATATATATATATATATATATATATATATATATATATATATATATATATATATATATATATATATATATATATATATATATATATATATATCTCGTTTTTTTGAAGAATAAATTGCATAAATATTCAGGACTGACAATTTCATATAATCTTAGGCCAGTGCAACCATGCACGACCAAGTCAACTCAAGTTATGAGCAATTAAAAGACGTTTAAAATGAACAAATAGGCCAAATTTCGTATTATTCGTAAGGTTATTATTTGTTGCGCACCTTTTTTTTTGAGGTATAAATTACATAGATATCCTGGACTGCCAATTATGAACAAATTTAGACCACGTGCAACCATGAGCGACCAAATAAGGTAAAGTTATGATCAATTAAAAGACGTATAAAATTCAAAAAAATATATATATTTATTTATTTACATATATTTATATAAGCTACTAAAATAACAAACAGGAAAATATGTATGAATATGAATGCAATTTATACATAAAAAAATAAGGCGCGCAACATAAATAAACAACAAATACGGAATTTTACCCATTTATGCATTTTATACGTCTTTAGTTGCTCATAACTTGAGTTTACTTAGTCGCCCATGGTTGCACGGCGTGGTTTAACACGTTGACTGCCAACTACGAGATAACTCGTAGATTGCGTTCTTTTCTCGGACGCCAACTACGAGTTATCTCGTCCTGTTTTTACTTGCCATTTTTTGTGCAGCTACGATTAAACTCCAAATATATCAGTGCTAGTCTCGATAGATGGCTTCTGGAAAAAGAACAAAAAATCAATGCTGGCTTGCATGAACAGAAAATTTATTAAAAAATGAACAAAAAATATAATTATAAAAATTAGTTCAAATTCAAGAAATAAAATAATATTTTATTGTTTGTGGAACTTCTTAAAACAATCTTCCACACAAAGGGCTGGCTTCTCTTTACAGGCTGGACAGAAATAACGCGTTTCTCGGCGTTTTTTTTGCTTGGGTACATATACGACATGGCTTTGTCGGACGCTGTTTTTTTTTCGTAGGTGGTAGACTCTCTAAATAATGGAGCTCTTGCAATTTAATTTTTTTCGAAACTGGTTGAATCTCTTCTCCAATCAACGCGACGACGAATTCTTCTCTGAACTTTATCAGTTTTATTTTAGAAGATGTTACTTTTTGAAAAATTTTGTGAGCATTGTGTATATATATCTCTATAATATGTAATGAAACCTTTTTTGGGCCATCTAATAGTCTTTCTTAGAGATGAGTAGTACGAAAGCATTTGATCTGATCGGTCAATGCCAAACATTCCATTATTGTAATCTCGAGTTATATTCGGTTTCATACAAATTTTTCCATTGCGATTGGGCACCTCTACCATTTCAACAGCATGCATGTTTGAAATGCTAAGGACATCTCGTTTGTCTTTCCATTTGCATACAGTAACAGGACCATTTTGCTGCCAAATACACTCCCCTTTTTTCAGTTTACGATTTACCACATCTTTGGGGTTTCCTTTTCTGTTATTTCGTAAGGTTCCACACACATAAGTTTTTCGTGTATTTAGCAGTTTTGTAAGAGTAACAGAATTATAAAAATTATCCATGTAAACCGTGTATCCTTTATCGAGATAGTCCTCAAGTAAATGTAAAACAACGTCAGTAGTGTGACCTACATTATTGTCAGTTTCCTCAGATTTTCCGCTGTAAATCTTTATTTTCATTACAAGACCGTCGGACTCACATAGTTCATACAGTTTGATACCATATTTGTGTTTTTTATTTTTAATGTATTGGCGGAAAAGCAATCTTCCCCGCCATAGCATCATGGATTCGTCAATACAAATATTTTTATCTGGTACATAGTTTTTATGCATAATATTATTGAAATGATTTAGTATTGGTCTCACCTTGTATAATCTGTCGGCAGATGGTATTGAGTTATCAACCAAATGAAAATAACGAAGTAACAACTGGAATCGATTTCGACTCATATGTGAGCGCCAAAAGTTTACATTATATAGCTTGTTTGTGCTCCAGTAATGTTCAATTGATGGAAAAGTACAAGGTCCCATTTGCAACAAAAGTCCAATAAAAACTTTCATCTCTGCAGCACTGATGTCTTCCCACTTTGATAACCTATTAGATTTTTTTATTTCTTTCCGTTTTTCAATTTCTTGCGCAGCATATAAATTAGTTTGTTCCACCAGTAATGCAAGAAATTCATCCGAAAAAAAATAAGTCCACCAGCGTTTGTACTGTAAAATTTGTCGTATCCAATTTCACACCAACATTTTCTTGGAAAATAAATAATTCAGGATTTTGTTGAATTTCTGTCCACAAATCCTCATTCGCATTTGATGTTGTTGCTTGGGAATCATCGTCATTATCTTCAAATTCGGGATCAACTTCAGGTTCGGAGACGACTTCGTCTTCACTATCACTTGAATTCTTAGAAGGTTCATAATCGCTACTGTCGTTACCATCCTCGCCAAAAATCCCGTCAAATTTTGAATCACTTAGATTTGCGTAGTACTTAATTTCATTTTGAGTCAGTGGTCTTTTCTTATCCATATTGCGTTCTTGATAATTTAATTATAACAATAATTATAAAACAAAACACTCAAGAAAGACGTAAATGTGATGCACTCGACAATTTCTGAGATACTACTGGCGAATATGGACGCGTATCTATGATTCAGCTTTAGAGAAGCGACAGGTCGAAGCGTGTCTGTGCGTGTCTGCGTGCGAATTAACTCGTAGTTGGCTTCCGCGAAGAGATTTCTGTTACAGAAACCAACTACGAGATAATTCGTAAGACCTTTTTTTTAAAAAAAAACACATTTTTTTATGCTTTTTGATGATAACTATGCACTAGAATTAGAGTTTTTAATAATATAATGTGATTAAATCAAATTGTCATTTTAGGCCAGATTTCTGAAAATTGCCGTGGCAGTCAACGTGTTAAGAATATTCGAAATTGTCCGTCCTGGATATCTGTATAATTTATATCTCAAAACAATAAAGTGTACAAAGTAAAGTGACCATTAATTATAAAATTTGTCCTATTTGTGCATTTTCATACATCTTTAAACTGCTCATAACTAAGGTTTACGTAGTCGAGCATGGTCTTATATTGTCCTGAATATGTATGCAACTTATACTTCAAAAAAAATAAGGTGCACAACAAAAAGTAACCATTAAATACAAAATTTGGCCTATTTTTGAATTTAATACTTTGAATTGCTCATAACTTGACTCTACTTGGTAATCCATGGTTGCAAATTTGTTTATAATCGTCAGTCGAGAATATCTATGCAATTTGTACCAAAAAAAAATAACACATGCAACGTAAAGTAACCATTAAGTTCGAAATTTTGGCCTCTTTGTGCATTTTAAACGTCTTTTAATTTCTCATAACTTGAACTTAACACAAATAAATTACTAATAATGTTTTTTATTTCCACTATATTATTATTTTTCGTGACAATTGTTTCGGCACACGGTGCCTTCTTCGGACAAATAAGAATTTTAAACTAAATGTAATATTGGATACATATCCTTAAATATAGTATTTTCGTTCTACCTGTTTAAGAAATCCTCAGTGTACTTAGATAATTCTAACTATATAATTGGGTACAATAATATAAATATAAAACCATAAATACACAATATACAATTGGAAAAACCTAAATATTTAATCCTGCTTATTGTTCTAGGTAAATCTGGTTGGGGTTAATTTCTAATTAGTGTTCCGTACGGAACTCCGAAACTATTTATCATAGAAAGTTGAAATTTGGTAATAATATAGGAATTGATGGCCTCATCAGAGCCATGTAATTTTGAAAGTTAAATTTTGACTTAAGGGGTTAGTTTTGGGGAGTGAAATCGGAATTGAAAAAAAAAAAATTTTTACTAGGTCATCGAGTGTGGTGTCAAATGAAAGCTTGTGGAAACACGAGTAAAAAATATATATAAAATGTAATACTTGCGCGCACTCTTCTTTGTATTATTTTTAAAAAAATCTCGAAAAATCGCTGTCCACCCGCCTTATCTCAAAAAGTACTTATCAAAAAATTTTGAAAAAATTCTGGAATATTCTCCACGGGGTGTTGATTGACCGAAAATTATCACGAGTGCATTACCTTTAATAATTTATCTGGTATATAAAAAAAAATAAAAATTTCAAGGTCATCAGTTTTCAGTAAAAATTGGAAACAAACTTTGTTGAAAACTCATTTGGGGTGTGTTTTGTGAAGTCACTGATCATTTTATACCTCCGTAACAAAATTTTTTATTTTAAAAGCAATCAACGTACGGAACACTAATTGCGCAAGCTCAACTTGCACTTGACCGGTTATTTTTATAAAGGTTTAATAACGGAGAGTTGTTGGGGTTCAGGTTGTTGATTCAGTAAAATGTTCCTATTCTTATATTTGTTAATCTCCATGCTTTCTAAGAAATTCAACTCTTTAAATTTAAATTCATTATAAGGAATTTTAAAATTTTCATTAATATTGTGGTTTTCTGAGATTAAATGGTCGGCATAATTAGAGGTGCTATTTTGTTTTATGTGACTTCTTTTATGTTCGTTAATTCTTTTTTGAAACGTCTGACCAACGTAGAATTTTGAGCAATTAAGTTGGTATACTCTCAACTTTGTCATTTTATCACTTTTATTTTTGTTATTTTTTAATTAGATTTGAAAGTTTATTATTAGTTTTAAACGCGATGTTTAAACCTCTTTTAGACAATTGTTCTTGTACAAAGTTGGTTATCTTTCCTGTATAAGTAAGTGTTTTAAAATTATGTTTATGAGTTTTAATTGTTGGGTATACCATATTAATAATGTGCCTATAAAATTTGTTGACGATTTTATTTATTATATCTGGTCGATATCCACTGTTAACCGCTATCTATTTTATTATATTTATTTCTTTTATATAATTCTCTCTTGTCATTGGTATGTGAAGAAGTCTATGAATAAACGAGTTAAAAGCAGCCATTTTGTGTGAGTGAGGATGATTAGAGCTATTATGTATTATCGAGTCTGTATGTGAAGGTTTATGGAAGATCGAGAAGTCATGTTTATCGTTAATATTTTTAATCGTTAAGTATAAGAAATTAATTGATTTTTACTGTTCCATTTCCACAGTAAATTTTATATTTTGATCAATATTATTTATAAAGTTAAGAAATTGTGTAAGTTGGCCATCTGTTCCAGAAAAACAAACTAATATGTCATCTACAGACTTATACCAATAGAGAAAATATTTGCTAAAGAGATGTTTATGAATTATAGATTCTAAATGATCCATAAAGATTTCGGCTAACAATGGACTTAAGGGGTTCCCCATTATTAAACCTTCTTTTAACATATAAAAAACATCGTTAAATTCAAAGTAGTTTTGATACACACAAACCGATAGACAATCTAGTATTTCTTGTTTGATTATTATGTTTACTTTGTTTTTGTCTAATAAGTTTTCAATTAATTCTATAATTTCATTAGGAGGTATGCTAGAAAAAAAATTTTATACCTCAAAATGTATTAGATGTTTAATATTATTAATTAGGTCGTATAAGTTCAGTATACTATATTTTGCACGAAAATTACAATAATGTTTTAAGATGTCTATCAATCTGTTGAATAATTTAACTGATGGAGCAGTAACAAACGAAACAACTGGTTTAATTAGAAAGTTATTTTCATGCAACTTAATTAAAGAATACAATTTAAGGTCTTGACGGTTCATTAAAATTAAAGTTTGTTTTTTCAAATTCAGTAAAAAGTGTGATATCTTTAATAACGTTTTTAATAAGTTCTTGAAACAATTCTGTGGGATCATATTTCATAATTTGGAATGTTTCTGTGGTAAGAAAGTTTAAAGTTTTAGAAATGTAGTTTTCTTTTGTTAACGCTACTATTGATTTACCTTTGTCTGCTCTAGTAGATCTAGAAGTCGATAACGAAACAATAATCAAAGGAACCGACAAATTTAAATATTTAGGAACCATCATTTCAAAAAACGCAACATCAGAAGAAGAGATTAAAGCTAGATTAGGACAAACGCGGACATGCATAAGGCAATTAAATTCGATCCTGTCGGACAAGCACATTACAAAGAGAAACAAAACACGCATATACAAATCAATAATACAAAGCATAATGACATACGGGTCAGAAACATGGACGATCAACAAAAGAAATAAATCTAAAATTAACGCGGTAGAGATGGAGTATTGGAGAAGATGTTGTAGAGTGACACGTATGGAGAGAATAACAAATGAAGAAATAAGAAGCAGAATGAACATCAAAGAGAACGCAATAAACACCATTGAAGAAAAACCATTAAAATGGTATATACACATAAGACGGAGCGAAATAATAGGTGGATAAAAAAAATAACGGAGTGGAGCCCTATAGGGAGAAGAAAAAGAGGAAGACCCAGACGATCGTGGAGAGACGATGTGGACGAGGCAATGGAGGACAGTGGTCTAACAGATGGAGACTGGGAAGATAGGAACGGATGGAATCAAAGGCTGAAAGAAGGAAGACAGCGGTAGCTGTAGAAAATCCCTTGATATATATATATATATATATATATATATATATATATATATATATATATATATATATATATAAATAATCGTTTTTTGAAGAATAAATTGCATAAATATGCAGGACTGACAATTTCATATAATCTTAGGTCACGTGCAACCATGGACGACCAAGTCAACTCAAGTTATGAGCAATTAAAAGACGTTTAAAATGCACAAATAGGCCAAATTATTTTTTGTTGCGCCCCTTTTTTTTAGGTATAAATTGCATAGATATCCTGAACTGATAATTATATGAACAAATTTAGACCACGTGCAGCCATGAGCGACCAAATAAGGTAAAGTTATGATCAATTAAAAGACGTATAAAATTCAAAAAAATTATATTTGTTTATTTATATATATTTATATAAGCTACTAAAATAACAAACAGGAAAATATGTATGAATATGAATGCAATTTATACATAAAAGAAAATAAGGTGCCCAACATAAAGTAAACAATAAATACGGAATTTTACCCATTTGTGCATTTTTATACGTCTTTAGTTGCTCATAATTTGAGTTTACTTAGTCGCCCATGGTTACACGTGGTTTAAGAATGTTCGAAATTGTCAGTCCTGGATATCTGTATAATTTATATCTCAAAAAATAAAGTGTACAACGTAAAGTGACCATTAAATATAAAATTTGGCCTATTTGTGCATTTCATACGTCTTTAAACTGCGCATAACTAAGGTTTACGTGGTCGAGCATGGTCTTATATGGTCTAAGATTGTCCTGAATATTTATACAATTTATACGTCAAAAAAATAAGGTACACAACAAAAGGTAACCATTAAATACAAAATTTGAATTTAATACGTCTTTTAATTGCTCATAACTTGACTCTACTTGGTAATCCATGGTTGCAAATTTGTTTATAATCGTCAATCGAGAATATCTATGCAATTTGTACCAGAAAAAAAAAACACATGCAACGTAAAGTAACCATTAAGTTCGAAATTTGGCCTCTTTGTGCAGTTTAAACGTCTTTTAATTGCTCATAACTTGAACTTAACACAAATTAAACACTAATAATGTTTTTTAATTTCCACTATATTATTATTTTTCGTGACAATTGTTTCGGCACGCAGTGCCTTCTTCCGAGAAATAAGAATTTTAAACTAAATGTAATATTGGATACATATCCTTAAATGTAGTATTTTCGTTCTACCTATTTAAGAAATCCTCAGTGTATTTAGATAATTCTAACTATATAATTGGGTACAATAATATAAATATAAAACCATAAATACACAATATACAATTGGAAAAACCTAAATATTTAATCCTGCTTATTGTTCTAGATAAATCTGGTTGGGTTAATTTCTAATTAGTGTTCCGTACGGAACACTTATAAGATGACTTCGGTGTCTCTCCGTCTGTCCGTCTGTCACACCCGATTTTCTCCGAAACTATTTGTCATAGAAAGTTGATATTTGGTAATAATATAGGAATTGATGGCCTCATCACAGCCATGTAGTTTTGAAAGTTAAATTTTGACTTAAGGGGTTAGTTTTGGGGGGTGAAATCGGAATTGAAAAAAAAAATTTTTACTAGGTCATCGAGAGTGTGTGGTGTCAAATGAAAACTTGTGGAAACACGAGTAAAAAAGATATATAAAATGTAATACTTGCGCGCACTTTTCTTTGTATTATTTTTAAAAAATCGCGAAAAAACTCTGTTCACCCGCCTTATCTTAAAAAGTACTTATCAAAAAATTTTGAAAAAACTCTAGAATATTCTCCGCGGGGTGTTGATTGGCCGAAAATTATCACGAGTGCATTACCTTTAATAATTTATCTGGTATATAAAAAAAATAAAAATATCAAGGTCATCAGTTTTCAGTAAAGATTGGAAACAAACTTTGTTGAAAACTCATTTGGGGTGTGTTTTGTGAAGTCACTGATCGATCATTTTATACCTCCGTAACAAAATTTTTTATTTTTAAAGCAATCAACGTACGGAACACTAATTGCGCAAGTTCAACTTGCACTTGACCGGTTATTTTTATAAAGGTTTAATAACGGAGAGTTGTTGGGTTCAGGTTGTTGATTCAGTAAAATGTTCCTATTCTTATATTTGTTAATCTCCATGCTTTCTAAGAAATTCAACTTTTTAGATTTAGATTCATTATGAAGAATTTTAAAATTTTCATCAATATTGCGGTTTTCTGAGATTAAATGGTCGGCATAGTTAGAGGTGCTATTTTGTTTTATGTGACTTCTTTTATGTTCGTTAATTCTTTTTTGAAATGTCCGACCAACGTAGAATTTTGAGCAATTAAGTTGGTATACTCCCGACTTTGTCATTTTATCACTTTTATTTTTGTTATTTTTTTAATTAGATTTGAAAGTTTATTATTAGTTTTAAACGCGATGTTTAAACCTCTTTTAGACAATTGTTCTTGTACAAAGTTGGTTATCTTTCCTGTATAAGTAAGTGTTTTAAAATTATGTTTATGAGTTTTAATTGTTGGGTATACCATATTAATAATGTGCCTATAAAATTTGTTGACGATTTTATTTATTATATCTGGTCGATATCCACTGTTAACCGCTATCTATTTTATTAGATTTATTTCTTTAATATAATTCTCTCTTGTCATTGGTATGTGAAGAAGTCTATGAATAAACGAGTTAAAAGCAGCCATTTTGTGTGAGTGAGGATGATTAGAGGTATTATGTATTATCGAGTCTGTATGTGAAGGTTTATGGAAGATCGAGAAGTCATGTTTATGGTTAATATTTTTAATCGTTAAGTATAAGAAATTAATTGATTTTTACTGTTCCATTTCCACAGTAAATTTTATATTTTGATAAATATTATTTATACAGTTAAGAAATTGTGTAAGTTGGCCATCTGTTCCAGAAAAACAAACTAATATGTCATCTACAGACCTATACCAATAGAGAAAATATTTGCTAAAGAGAGGTTTATGAATTATAGATTCTAAATGATCCATAAAGATTTCGGCTAACAATGGACTTAAGGGGTTCCCCATTATTCAACCTTCTTTTAACATATAAAAAACATCGTTAAATTCAAAGTAGTTTTGATCCAAACAAACCGATAGACGATCTAGTATTTCTTGTTTGATTATTATGTTTACTTTGTTTTTGTCTAATAAGTTTTCAATTAATTCTATAATTTCATTAGGAGGTATGCTAGAAAAAAAAATTTTATACCTCAAAATGTATTAGATGTTTAATATTATTAATTAGGTCGTATAAGTTCAGTATACTATATTTTGCACGAAAATTACAATAATGTTTTAAGATGTCTATCAATCTGTTGAATAATTTAACTGATGGAGCAGTAACAAACGAAACAACTGGTTTAATTAGAAAGTTATTTTCATGCAACTTAATTAAAGAATACAATTTAAGGTCTTGACGGTTCATTAAAATTAAAGTTTGTTTTTCAAATTCAGTAAAAAGTGTGATATCTTTAATAACGTTTTTAATAAGTGCTTGAAACAATTCTGTGGGATCATATTTCATAATTTGGAATGTTTCTGTGGTAAGAAAAGTTTAAAGTTTTAGAAATGTAGTTTTCTTTTTGGTAACGCTACTATTGATTTACCCTTGTCTGCTCTAGTAGATCTAGAAGTCGATAACGAAACAATAATCAAAGGAACCGACAAATTTAAATATTTAGGAACCATCATTTCAAAAAACGCAACATCAGAAGAATAGATTAAAGCTAGATTAGGACAAACGCGGACATGCATAAGGCAATTCAATTCGATCCTGTCGGACAAGCACATTACAAAGTGAAACAAAACACCCATATACAAATCAATAATACAAAGCATAATGACATACGGGTCAGAAACATGGACGATCAACAAAAGAAATAAATCTAAAATTAACGCGGTAGAGATGGAGTATTGGAGAAGATGTTGTAGAGTGACACATATGGAGAGAATAACAAATGAAGAAATAAGAAGCAGAATGAACATCAAAGAGAACGCAATAAACACCATTGAAGAAAAACCATTAAAATGGTATATACACATAAGACGGAGCGAAATAATAGGTGGATAAAAAAAATAACGGAGTGGAGCCCTATAGGGAGAAGAAAAAAGAGGAAGACCCAGACGATCGTGGAGAGACGATGTGGACGAGGCAATGGAGGACAGTGGTCTAACAGATGGAGACTGGGAAGATAGGAACGGATGGAATCAAAGGCTGAAAGAAGGAAGACAGCGTTAGCTGTAGAAAATCCCTTGATATATATATATATATATATATATATATATATATATATATATATATATATATATATATAAATAATCGTTTTTTTGAAGAATAAATTGCATAAATATGCAGGACTGACAAATTTCATATAATCTTAGGTCACGTGCAACCATGGACGACCAAGTCAACTCAAGTTATGAGCAATTAAAAGACGTTTAAAATGCACAAATAGGCCAAATTATTTTTTGTTGCGCCCCTTTTTTTTAGGTATAAATTGCATAGATATCCTGAACTGATAATTATGAACAAATTTAGACCACGTGCAGCCATGAGCGACCAAATAAGGTAAAGTTATGATCAATTAAAAGACGTATAAAATTCAAAAAAATTATATTTGTTTATTTATATATATTTATATAAGCTACTAAAATAACAAACAGGAAAATATGTATGAATATGAATGCAATTTATACATAAAAGAAAATAAGGTGCCCAACATAAAGTAAACAATAAATACGGAAATTTTACCCATTTGTGCATTTTATACGTCTTTAGTTGCTCATAATTTGAGTTTACTTAGTCGCCCATGGTTACACGTGGTTTAAGAATGTTCGAAATTGTCAGTCCTGGATATCTGTATAATTTATATCTCAAAAAAATAAAGTGTACAACGTAAAGTGACCATTAAATATAAAATTTGGCCTATTTGTGCATTTCATACGTCTTTAAACTGCACGTAACTAAGGTTTACGTGGTCGAGCATGGTCTTATATGGTCTAAGATTGTCCTGAATATTTATACAATTTATACGTCAAAAAAAATAAGGTACACAACAAAAAGTAACCATTAAATACAAAATTTGAATTTAATACGTCTTTTAATTGCTCATAACTTGACTCTACTTGGTAATCCATGGTTGCAAATTTGTTTATAATCGTCAGTCGAGAATATCTATGCAATTTGTACCAGAAAAAAAAACACATGCAACGTAAAGTAACCATTAAGTTCGAAATTTGGCCTCTTTGTGCAGTTTAAACGTCTTTTAATTGCTCATAACTTGAACTTAACACAAATTAAACACTAATAATGTTTTTTAATTTGCACTATATTATTATTTTTCGTGACAATTCTTTCGGCACGCAGTGCCTTCTTCGGAGAAATAAGAATTTTAAACTAAATGTAATATTGGATACATATCCTTAAATGTAGTATTTTCGTTCTACCTATTTAAGAAATCCTCAGTGTACTTAGATAATTCTAACTATATAATTGGGTACAATAATATAAATATAAAACCATAAATACACAATATACAATTGGAAAAACCTAAATATTTAATCCTGCTTATTGTTCTAGGTAAATCTGGTTGGGTTAATTTCTAATTAGTGTTCCGTACGGAACACTTATAAGATGACTTCGGTGTCTGTCCGTCTGTCACACCCGATTTTCTCCGAAACTATTTGTCATAGAAAGTTGATATTTGGTAATAATATAGGAATTGATGGCCTCATCAGAGCCATGTAGTTTTGAAAGTTAAATTTTGACTTAAGGGGTTAGTTTTGGGGGGTGAAATCGGAATTGAAAATTTTTACTAGGTCATCGAGTGTGGTGTCAAATGAAAACTTGTGTGGAAACACGAGTAAAAAAGATATATAAAATGTAATACTTGCGCGCACTTTTCTTTGTATTATTTTTAAAAAATCGCGAAAAAACTCTGTCCTTATCTCGAAAAGTACTTATCAAAAAATTTTGATAAAATTCTGGAGTATTCTCCACGGGGTGTAGATTGAACGAAAACGAGTGCATTACCTTTAATAATTTATCTGGTATATAAAAAAAAAATAAAAATTTCAAGGTCATCAGTTTTCAATAAAGATTGGAAACAAACTTTGTTGAAAACTCATTTGGGGTGTGTTTTGTGAAGTCACTGATCATTTTATACCTCCGTAACAAAATTTTTATTTTAAAAGCAATCAACGTACGGAACACTAATTGCGCAAGTTCAACTTGCAGTTGACCGGTTATTTTTATAAGGTTTAATAACGGAGAGTTGTTGGTTTCAGGTTGTTGATTCAGTAAAATGTTCCTATTCTTATATTTGTTAATCTCCATGCTTCTGAGATTAAATGGTCGGCATAATTAGAGGTGCTATTTTGTTCTATGTGACTTCTTTTATGTTCGTTAATTCTTTTTTGAAATGTCTGGCCAACGTAGAATTTTGAGCAATTAAGTTGGTGTACTCCCGACTTTGTCCTTTTATCACTTTTATTTTTGTTATTTTTTATTAGATTTGAAAGTTTATTATTAGTTTTTAAACGCGATATTTAAAACCTCTTTTAGACAATTGTTCGGGTACAAAGTTGGTTATCTTTCCTGTATAAGTGCGTGTTTTAAAATTATGTTTATGAGGTTTAATTGTTCTGTATACCATATTAATAACGTGCCTATAATATTTGTTGACGATTTTATTTATTATATCTGGTCGATATCCACTGTTAACTGCTATCTATTTTATTATATTTATTTCTTTAATATAATTCTCTCTTGTCATTGGTATGTGAAGAAGTCTATGAATAAACGAGTTAAAAGCAGCCATTTTGTGTGAGTGAGGATGATTAGAGCTATTATGTATTATCGAGTCTGTATGTGATGGTTTATGGAAGATCGAGAAGTCATGTTTATCGTTAATATTTTTAATCGTTAAGTCTAAGAAATTAATTGATTTATACTGTTCCATTTCCACAGTAAATTTTATATTTTGGTGAATATTATTTACAAAGTTAAGAAATTGTGTAAGTTGTCTATCTGTTCCAGAAAAACAAACTAATATGTCATCTACATACCTATACCAATAGAGAAAATATTTGCTAAAGAGATGTTTATGAATTACAGATTCTAGATGATCCATAAAGATTTCGGCTAACAATGGACTTAAGGGGTTCCCCATTATTAAACCTTCTTTTGACATATAAAAAACATCATTAAATTCAAAGTTGTTTTGATCCAAACAAACCGATAGACAATCTAGTATTTAAAGAGTTGATTGAGTGGTCCGTTACTTTGTGACAGTACATTTTAACAATAAAACTACTTAATTACTTTGTTAACTGTCACTAAATATATTTGTAAAGATTTTACAATTGCGTTATCGCGATTTCGTAGTACAACTACATTGTCAAACGCTTAACTAAGACTAAAACAGATTTTTGGTATTTTATGTTTTTATGATGAACAGATGTGGGTCTATTTTATGTTAAAAAAGTTTGAACAAAGGAGAATTTGCTAGACAAAGACAAGACAAGACAAGATTCGCAGAACACAATGCCTCTTATAGGCTAAAAAATGAAAAATCACACTTTGCTAAACATTTCTTAGAAACAGGCCATACTTTTCCCAATATCGATTGTTTACAAATACTCCATATGGCACCTAAAGGGTCAAAACTCAACTTCTTAGAATCTATAGAAATTTACAGACATTCAAAGGACCATAATATAAATTTACTGAATAGTCAATTAGACGTAGCAAATTCTCCTTTGTTCAAACTTTTTTAACATAAAATAGACCCACATCTGTTCATCATATAAACATAAAATACCAAAAATCTGTTTTAGTCTTAGTTAAGCGTTTGACAATGTAGTTGTACTACGAAATCGCGATAACGCAATTGTAAAATCTTTACAAATATATTTAGTGACAGTTAACAAAGTAATTAAGTAGTTTTATTGCTAGTATTTCTTGTTTGATTTTTTTTTATTGGTCTAGCACACGTGCTGCAGGGAAGTCCCTAAAGCGCTCCAAGAGCGGCACGAGTGCGGAAAAAGCGATTCGCGTTGTTCTTGAATCGCTGTAAATTGTACTCGGTGGGAAACACAGCGCTGGGCAAATTATTCCAAAGGGATGACGTTCTCCATATAAAAGATTGCTTGAAAAGCGTTGTACGCGGAGTAACAAGCTGAACCTCATACGGATGCGAAGCACCAGCGCGACGTGTATTTCTAACATGCACCGCTTTGGAGGAATTAAGCGGGCTACATCCTTCGAACACTTTCCATGAAAATACTTGTAGAACAGACTCAAGTCGCCAATCGTTCTTCGATGTTCCAGCGAATCAAGGCCGCCGGTCAATTCCGGGTCCCCAATCAGACGGACCGCTCTTCTCTGAACAGAATCCAACAAATGCAGTGTATGTTTGGGAGCGGAGCCCCAAACGTGGGAGCAGTATTCCATAGTTGGTCGAATTTGGGCTTTGTAAAGAATTAACAGTTGTTGTGGGGTGTAAAGCTTTCTGGTTCTAAATAATATTCCCAACTTTTGAGAAGCTCTCCTTGCTATGCCTGCAACATGTTCATGCCAAGACATATTTGCTCCCAAACTAACGCCCAACAAATTGAGCGACGATGCTAGGGGAATGGAGTGCCCCGACATAACTATGTCGGGTTTCAGCAACTTTAACTTTTTTAGAAAAAACTGCCGCTTGGGTTTTTGTAGCGTTAAATTCCACTTGGTTACTGTCACCCCAAGATAGAATTTCTTCCAGGTCTTTGTTGAGTTGAACGACCTCCTGCTGTCTGCGGACATTCGCCTGAGCAGCCGATGTCCGAGCGTTCAAGGTGAATGAAAGAGACAAGCGTACTGTCATCTGCAAAGCTATAGATTGGATTCCCGGTCTTTTCCAGCAGATCGTTAATGTAAATGAGAAAGAGAGTAGGAGACAGTATGGAGCCCTGGGGCACACCAGCGTTGATAGTGAGGGTGTTAGAAAGAAATCCGTCGACCGCCACTCGTAAAGAACGCTCTCTGAGGAAACATGAGAGCCACAAACAGAACCTTTCAGACATACCATAAGAGCGCAACTTAGCCAACAGTCCATCGTGCCAAACACGGTCGAATGCCTTGGATATGTCAAGAGCAACCGCTCGAGATTCTCCAAAGTGTTCAATTGCGTTGTTCCAAACATGTGTTACATAAGTCAGAAGATCTCCTGTTGATCTATGTTTACGAAAACCATATTGGTGATCGCTAATAATATTGAATCGTTCAAGATATTTAGAAGATGCTCATTGATAACCTTTTATTATGTTTACTTTGTTTTTATCTAATAAGTTTTCCATTAATTCTATAATTTCATTAGGAGGTATGCTAGGAAAAAGATTTTGTACATCAAAAGATATTAGATGTTTGATATTATTAATTAGGTCGTATGAGTTCAGTATACTATATTTTGCACGAAAATTACAATAATGTTTTAAGATGTCTATCAATCTGTTGAATAATTTAACTGATGGAGCAGTAACAAACGAAACAACTGGTTTAATTAGAAAGTTATTTTCATGCAACTTAATTAAAGAATACAATTTAAGGTCTTAACGGTTCATTAAAATTAAAGTTTGTTTTTCAAATTCAGTAAAAAGTGTGATATCTTTAATAACGTTTTTAATAAGTTCTTGAAACAATTCTGTGGGATCATATTTCATAATTTGGAATGTTTCTGTAGTAAGAAAATTTAAAGTTTTAGAAATGTAGTTTTCTTTTGTTAACGCTACTATTGATTTACCTTTATTTGCTCTAGTGAATATGATGTATTGAGTTTTGGTCTTCTTTTGTAAGGTTTTTGCGATGGTGTATTCGTTTGATTAAGGTCCATTAATTGTTTAAAGGGTTGCAGTTTAATTTGTCTTGCTAACATATGTTTTTAGGTTATGTCTTTCTTGTCAAGTGCTAGTTCGCATTCTACTCCTAAGAGTTCTCTGTTTCTTTGATTGTCTTTTGATTTTAAATTATAAGAAAACCCTTTTTCTGAAAGATTTGTTTCTTCTGGGGAAAAGGAAGTTTCAGTCAGATTAATGAAACGTTTATAAAATTGGTGTTCGCTAAATGATATTTTTGTTTTTATTTTTTCTTTGTCAGATCTTGAATTAATTAGAGATTGAAGTTTCTTCTTTTACTTTTTAAATTTGTTGTGAATAACTGATTCTACTTTTTGTCTAATTTGTGAATCGTAGTTATCAAATACTATGTTTGTGAGTCTATTAGTGATTTCACCATGGTTTTCAAGTATACCAGGTGAACAAGTATGAAATGCGGATTTCAGACAACAGATGGTGCAGCAATGCAGTTTGTGCTATGAAGATTTGACACTGCGCCATTTTGTTGTGTCATAAACAAGTGTCAGATACGCACGAGTGATAAATTGGAAAAAGTGTGTGCATAGTGTTGTGTTGTTGTGTTCAATATGTCGAAATTTATACCGAACAAAGAGCATTCGCGGACAGCATTAATTTTTTGTTTTCATTTGAAGAAAACTGCTGTTGAATCATACCGATTACTTCGAGAGGCTTATAGTGAACATGCTCCATCGCAAGATACATGTGAACGATGGTTTCGGCGTTTCAAAAGTGGTGATTTCGATGTTG
This sequence comes from Pachyrhynchus sulphureomaculatus, assembly GCA_019049505.1. Lineage (NCBI taxonomy): Eukaryota > Metazoa > Arthropoda > Insecta > Coleoptera > Curculionidae > Pachyrhynchus > Pachyrhynchus sulphureomaculatus. The sequence continues at coordinate 169,439,442 of CM032455.1, read as the reverse complement.
CAGACAAGGAAAGTGGAAAACCGCCAAAAAAATACGAAGATGTGGAATTGCAAGCATTGTTGGACGAAGATGATTTGCAAACACAAAAACAACTCGCCGAGCAATTGGGCGTTAGTCAACAAGCTGTTTTCAATCGGCTACGAGAGATGGGAACTCAGAAGACCGGAAGATTGGTACCACATGAGTTGAACGACAGGCAAATGGAAAAAGCGCAAGAACACGTGTGACATTTTGCTCGCTCGGTACAAAAGGAAGTCGTTTTTGCATCGTATAGTTACAGGGGATGAAAAGTGGATTTATTTTGAGAATCCCAAGCGCAAAAAATCATGGGTCGACCCAGGCGCACCGTCCACATCGACTGCAAGACCGAATCGCTTTGGCAGAAAGACGATGCTCTGTGTTTGGTGGGACCAGAGGGGCGTGGTCTATTATGAGCTATTAAAACCTGGGGAAACGGTTAATACTAAACGTTACCAACAACAATTGACCGATCTGAACCGTTCGCTGCTTGAAAAAAGGCCAGAACAGAATACCGAAAGAGGCAACACAAAGTCATTTTTCTTCATGACAATGCTCCATCACATACGGCAAAACCAGTTCGCGACACGTTGGAAGCACTCAGCTGGGAAGTTCTACCCCATGCGGCTTATTCACCAGACTTGGCTCCTTCCGATTACCACTTGTTTGTATCAATAGGTCACTCACTTGCTGAGCAGCGCTTTGGTTCGTACGAAGATGTGAAAATATGGCTCGATGAATGGTTTGCAGCAAAAGGGGAAGATTTTTTTACTGGCGTGGTATTCACAAATTGCCCGAAAGATGGGAAAAATGTATAACAAGCGATGGAGCATACTTTGAATAAAGCACTTTTTATTATTCTTCCGAATTTAACATGTTTTTTTAGAAAAAAAATCCGCATTTCATACTTGTACACCTGGTATATTATTATATCTCTTTTGTCGTACTGAATTTTTTTATCTTCTGTTAACCACTTCTTCCTTCCATATCGTTGTCCTATATCTGCTGATTTACTGTTGTTCTTGGTCTTCAAATAAATATATTTCGGATATACATTCAATTTGACACAACTGATTAAGAACCAAATATTTTGGGTGCATATTCTAGTTTCATTATTAGTGTTTTATTTGTGTTAAGTTACAATGAATTTCCATCAAGTAACGGCTAATTCAGTAAATGTTTTGCTCATAACTTGAGTTTACTTGGTCCCCCGGGGTTGTACGTGGTTTAAGTTTGTACGTAATTGTCATTTCTACATATTTATGCAATTGAAGCTTAAAAAAAAGTAACATTTTCAACATCCAATTATGTTTTAATCCTATAAAATATACAAGTCACTGAAGTCACCAGTAAAAATCGACTTTAGCACTCTCTAAACCTTAATATTTTTTGCAGAGATCTCTATTTACACCTAATATATAGTTTGTAGCTGTTAACACCGCAAATATAAAAACTTTTTTTTTGTGGTCAGTCTAAATAGGGAATGGATAAAATTGGATTTTCTAAAACACCTTTGATATGGATAAAAACAAACCGCAAAAAATCTGGAAGACCAAAAAAATCAGTTCAAATTTACTAAAAAGGGGCGAATGTGAAAACAGACAAACATTGCAAATAGACAACACGCCGACATTTTGAATGCAATATCGTATCCTGTACCTAGTAATAGCATTATAGAAATATGAATTCAGAGTGACCTAGAACTACTTTTTTTAAAAGCTTTTTGCCGAATCGTGTCTCATAATTATTTTGAAATTTAATTAAATCCAATTAATAATTATATCACCTTATACTGAAGGTTTACAATGACTATAATTTAATAGTAAGATTAATTAGAGTTGTGACATTTCTTTTTATAATAGTCTAATAAATTAGACTCCCAGTATTTGCCAAATTCTCGTTATTATTTAATAGATTTAAAAAATAAATCAGCAATATAAATATCAAGACAGTGACAAGGTTTTTGTCGCGTCATTTTTTTTAATTAAATTTATTTCGAACAGTTTTAATAAGTAATTTCTGAAATGGCTGGCTGACTAAAGAAAGTGTACAACTCACAACTCACTGATTGTTGTGTTGATATACAAAGCATCTGACCTGATCTGAAATAGTGCAGTAAAAAAATCATTTGAAATTACACGGTCTAGATTCAGCAATATTATAATTAAACTCCTGGACAAAATTAACGCAACAATCTGAAAATTAATTTATCTTTTTCTTATGTCAGTTTTAAAGTTTATCGAGTATTTGAATAGTAGGCTATGCAAATTTTGTTTAGTTGTTCATTCTTTTAGATTTACAGTTTTAAAGAATTTTTTAGAAGATAAACAATTTTCTGTAATAATGCGATAGATTTTCTTTAAAAGTAAGCTTATAAATTGTTTCCTTTTTCAAAGTAATACGTTTTTGTGGTAGACTGTTTTATTTTTGACCCCGAAGATAAATGAATCTAACAAGGAATTTATCTGAACACGAGGTAGTGCGAGCCTCAGTTTTATTGGACGAGGGATATTGTCAGAGTTATGTTGCCAATTTGTTAGGCAAACATCGTTCCACAATAAGTTGTATGGTAAGACGCTTGAATGAAGTAGGAACTTATTCTAGATGGCTAGGGCAAGAGCGAAAACGATGCACTAGCGACCTAGATGAACGTTTTATAAGACAATATGCTTTAAGAAACAGGACTGTCACTAGTTCTATAATAAGAAACGAACTCGAAGCTGTTCGCAATGTCACAATTTCTTCTAAAACAGTTAGAAGACGGTTAAATGAAGCTGGATTAAACAGTAGGAGACCAGCCAGGTACTTGATTATCTTAATCAAGTTGATATACCGATTATGCAATGGCCACCAAAAAGTCCGGATGTGAATCCGATAGAACATGTATAGGATCACCTTAAGAAAAATGTGAAACGTCATATACCTGCACCTAGAAACCTGAGGGAACTTGAAAATGTAGTTATCACAAAATGGGAGCAAATTCCTCAAGATTTTATCCAAAATTTAATTAGAAGCATGCATAGGCGCATAAACGCTGTCATCCGAAGTAGAGGAGGCAACACACGCTACTAGTGTCCCAGTTACACCATTAATTTTGCTACTAGTGTCCTAGTTTATTTTTTTCATTATTACATAATTTCAACGATTTTGTTATTAGGTCTTAAGAATAATTTTAATTCGAATCTTATAGAGAAATTTGGTAGCTAATTCACTTTTAAAGTATCCGAATAAGTTTTTTCTCACTTTTAGTGTAACCAATGTTCATAAAAAATTATTAAAATTAATTCATTATAGAGATTTGTATGATTTAATATATTGTTGCGTTAATTTTGTCCAGCAGTGTATATCCTCTTTGGAGTATTAGTAGGAGTATTGTCCTAAGTTTTGGTGTTCATAAACAATTGAAGTTTTCAAAACGCGTGTTTTGATCTTAAATTGTGAAAAACTCCAGTTATATAAGTCGGATCGACACGAAAAAAAACAAAGTCTTCGTAATAAAATTTCCAACAAATTCTCGTTAGTTTTAAGTGCTCAAGTGCGTACATAACCTACAAAATTGAAGAACCCGGCAAAAAAACTGTTTTTTTTTTTTTCATTTTATTGTATAGGTCGACTAAATGAACCGATTGGCTTGAAACTTTTAAATAATATTCCTTTTATTATAGCAAAAATACCCGGAAGTTTTGATAGAAAGATATTGAATCCAGTGGGCTCAATTGAATTTGTTCTTTAAAATTTGAATTGCTCGCCATTTTATGCCATTTGGTCCAAAATGGATCTTTTTTTTTAAATTTAGGTTTCGACATCAGCTTTCCGATGCCATTTTTTTAAAGTCATTTTAACCTTCTTTTTACATTTATTAATCAAATAACAACAAATGCGTTTTTTCGGTTATTTTGAAAAAAAAATTGAAAATTTTTTATCACATCTGGTAGAGAATCGTGAGACCTTTATTAAAAAAAACTTTTTTGTTAACAACTTTTTTTTCAAAATGACCGACAAAACGCAATTGTTTTTATTTGAATAATAAATGTAAAAAGAAGATTAAAATGATTTCAAAAAAAAAAAATTTTAATGGCATCAAAAAGCTGGCATCGAGATCTAAATTTTGAAAAAAAAAAGATCCATTTTGTACCAAATAACATAAAATTACCGGCAATTCAAATTTTAAATAACAAATTAAATTGTTGCCACTGGGTTCAGTATTTTTCTACCAAAATTTCAGGGAATTTTTGATATAATTAAAGGCATGTTCTCTGACAGTTATAAGCCGATCGGTTCACTTAGCCGACGTAAACAATAAAACAACAGTTTCTTGCCCTTTTTTCAATTTTGTAGGTTATGTACGCACTTGAGTGACTTAAATCCAACGAGGAATTGTTGGCAGTTTCATTACAAAGAGTTTCGTTTTTTATCTCGATTCGACTTATATAACCGGAATTATTCACATTTTAAGCTCAATAACTGGCTATTTAGTATCCACCAACGTCATAGAACACACGCACACACACACACGAGCTCAAAAAACGCGTTTTGAAAACTTCAATTGTTTATAAACAAAAGAACACAAGTTTTTCGAGGTCCAAAACTCGGACAATACCCTAGAGAGAATAAAATCATAATATTGCTCTATCTAAACTATGATCTCATCATTATTTTGACCTTTTTTTATTGCATTAAAAAGATATAAGGGTTGATAATAATTTCTTGTCGTTTGAATAATTTCTTGTGTATGATTTGCTATTGTTTAGTCTTTCCCTTTTATGTGATCAATAATGTTGAGTTTGTGCTTAAGTTTCTTCGTAATGTGTTAAGGTATTATTTTGTTAAATTACTTTTTGTACTTAATACTCTGTGTTTCTCCTGATATCGTCTTTCACGACTTTTCTATAGTGCCTTGTTCACCTTAGCTTGCTGGTTGTCTACTTTAGTTGTTTAGTCTCGTTACTAGTGTTCCGTATGGAACACCTATCGGATCACTTCGGTGTCTGTATATCCGTCTGCGTCTGTCACACCCGATATTCTCAGAAACTAATATTTGACACAAATACAAAAAATGATTGTAGTTTTTGGAAATTAAATTTTGACTTAAGAGGTTAGTTTTGGAGGTTGAAATCGGAAGTGAAAAAAAAAAAATTACCAGGTCATCGAGTGGGGTATCAAATGAAAGCTTATAAAAACAGGAGTTCAAAAATATATATGATATAATACTTGCGCACACTCTTTGTATTATTTTTAAAAATGGCCAAAAATCTCTGTCCCCCCCACCCTATCTCGGAAATTACTGGTCAAAAAATTTTGAAAAAATTCTGAAATATTCTTCCTAAAGTGTAGATTGAGCGAAAATTAATACGAGTACGTTCGGTTCGATAATTTATCTGGTATATGGGGGATGAAATCGAAAGTGAAAAAAAAAATTCTAACAGGTCATCGAGTGGGGTGTCAAATGAAAGCTTGTGAAAACACGAGTTCAAAAATATATGTGATGTAATACTTACAAACATCCTTCTTTGTATTATTTAAAAAAGAATGGCCCAAAATCCCTGTCCCCACACCCTACCTCGGAAATTGCCGATCAAAAAGTGTTGAAAAAATTCTGGAATAATCTTCATAAAGTGTAAATTGAGCGAAAATTTTTACTAGTGCATTTCGTTCAAAAATATATATGACATAATACTTGCGCACGCTTTTCTTTGTTAACCTGGCCGAGCAACAATTGCTACAAAGTACAATGCCATTTGATGACAATTTTTTTTTGTAATTCTTCGTTCAAAGACAATATCGATCCTCTAGTTTACCAATTTCTTTGGAAATTGTATTTTCAGATGATCCAGCTCCTAGTAATTATGCACACTTCTAAAAGGGGGGTCGCGGAGGAACGGGTGTAGCGCCGCCACTTTTTTAATTAAAATTTCACAAATTGTATTTTTAAGCTATGTATCTATAATATATATAAAATGCAACGTCTCTCTGTCTGTCTGTCTGCGTTATATTTTTTTAAAACATACATATGTTCTCTGGCCAGGTTATAGGCTATATTTTATTACGTTAAGTAACATCAGGAATAAGCAGTGACGATAATACCATATTGAGTCAAGTCGGAAAAAAGTTTGCCGCTAGCGCGTTCTCTTGCAATCACTGTCTAAACCAATAAATATGGAACAATAATTCATATATTTGTTCTCTGGCCAGGTTATCTATAATCTTCTATCTATAATATATATAAAGTTCAACGTCTCTCTATCTATCTGTCTGTCCGTTAGTGCGCTGATCACTAGAGAACCACTTATCCGATTTACGTGCTTTTTTTTAAAACATATATATGTTCTCTGGTTAGGTTAGGTAACATATGGAATAAGCAGTGTCAATAATAGTGAATCAAGTCGGAAAAAAGCTTGCCGCTAGCGCGTTCTCTTGCACTACTCTGTCTAAACCAAATATGGAAGAATATTATGTAGCAAAGAACATAATATAGCCAACATCTCTCTGTTTGTCTGTCTGTCCATTAGTGCGCTTATGACTTGAGAACCACTTATCCGACTTACATGTTTTTTTTTTTTTAATTCATACATTTGGCCAGGTTATCAATAATCTTCTATAATATATATATATATATATATATATATATATATATATATATATATATATATAATATATATATATATATATATATATATATATATATATATCTTGACGGTTTTAGAAGTCAATTTTGTGATTAGATTGATTGAGTGAATAAGGGGAATGTGAGTGGGTAAGTGAGGTAGTGATATAAGCGATATTAATAAAAATTAAAACCCATTTTTAAATTTAGCGGTTGCACAAATTTATTTTAAAAACAGCATTTTGCGTAGCTTTGTTAAAAGTAATTGTATGCATGTTTTTAGTTAAACATTAACACTAAAACCTAATATGGTAAAGTTATTATGTTAAATGTAGATTCAGAACATTTAAAGATGCCCGAAATAATAGTTTTATTTTATAATTTTAATGATTATATAGTTTTACATTATTTATTAAAACGTATTTTTTTTTTTCAAATTAATAGTTTTTCTGAAACTTTAAGCGTGTTTTCTGAAAAAAAACCTCATGGCGAATTCAGCATAAAAAAAAACTACTTAAGAAAATACGTGTCTCACTTAACAGACAGAGAATTTTTTTTTGTATACCTGTGTTATTGTTGGCTATAATTATTGTTATTACCATTATTATTACTGCTCTTTTAACCATAGTACATGATGTGTTAAAGTGGGGTGGTACGGCCAGACTCCTATATAATATAGGAATGTCGTAATTTTTGGCTTAATACACTGTAAATAATGCATAAACTCGTCCACAACATTATTATGTGATATATTTTCGCGGTCCAGTTCACCGATTGGAATTTTTGGGTATGGCCTTCTAGTTTATCGGAAACAACTGTTACCTAATACGGGTTATGCAACACTTCTCGGCATTAATTCATTTCGATATGGCGTGTAATCATTTCACTTTTTGTTGATATGTGAGTAGTTTGCGTGGGTTTATCAGAACAACGTCTTGGATTTTAGCGTTCTGATTTTCATTCCTAATCATTAGCATATACGGTGAGATGTAAGAGTTTAAAGTAGTTTAACTACAGTAAAGTCAAAACCATTATATTTTTCTACAAAGTCAGATTAGATTACAATGTAGGTACGCGGAATAGTCAGCTAATATTTTTTTTAAGCATGCAGACCCCGCACGACCGTTAATTTAGACGACTGAGAACTAGAAAGTATATCTATTTTTTAAAATTTTGATGGTTATAACCAGGTACCCTTTCACGTGGCCCTGTCTTGATGTTGATGGATGTAGGAGTAGTAGTAGTAATAGTTGTAAAAAGATCCTTTTTGCTGCTCTCACCTGTCGCTTGAATGTACCTCCTGATGTTCGGGGATGTACCTAGTCATGGAGCCGATAAGAAACGTTTTTAGGATTTATTTTTAGCGAAACTAACCACATAAAAATCAGGTTTTTATTTTATTTAATAACTAGCCGTGCCCGCGGTTCCGCTCGCGTGGACTTGATTCACTATTATCGTCACTGCTTATTCCTTATGTTACCTAACGTAATAAAATATAGCATATAACCTGGCCAGAGAACATGTATTTTATAAAAAAACACGTAAATCGGATAAGTGGTTCTTGAGTGCTAAGCGCACTAATGGACAGACAGACAGAGAGACGTTGCGTTTTATATAATACAGATTATTTTTTGATAAACATTAAGTTAAGATTTAAAAAAAAAAAAACACGTAAATCGGATAAGTGGTTCTCGAATGATAAGTACACTAACGGACAGACAGATAGACAGACTTTGCATTATATATATATATATATATATATATATATATATATATATATAGATATATATAGATATATATATATATATATATATATATATATATATATATATATATATATATATATATGTATATATATATATATTCAATATAAAAATTAAAAACAGTTTTTTAACTTAGCGGTTACACATATTTATTTTCAACAGCTTTTGCTACGTAGCTTAGTTAAAGGTGGTATAAGCGTGTGTTTTTTTGTTAAACTTGAACACTAAAACCTAAAGTATAAAATGTAAATTTAGAACATTTAAAGATGTCCGAAATAATAGTTTTTTTCCATAATTTTAATGATTATAGAGTTTTACATTATTTATTAAAATATATATTTTTTTAATTTAATAGTTTTCTGGCAACTTTAAGTGGGTTTTCTGAAAAAAACCTCAAGGTGAATGTCTTTTTTTTTTTAAATTTTTTTTGGATTCAGCATAAAAAAGTACTTAAGAAAACGCGTATCTCACTTAAAAGATAGAATTTTTTTGAATTTTGTATTCCTGTGTAATGGTAATAACAATTACAGTCATAATAATAATTATAGCCAACGAAAATTTGTTAGTCTCTTTCATTGATTACATGTTTACTTACCTTTTTTTTACTTCCAATGCTTGTATTCGTGAAAAAAGTACCTTTTGACATTTTTGCATTTCTTCACTTTTCAGAATCTTTTTTTATTGAAGGTAATATCCTTTCAATTTCATACACTTAGTGCCAACAAGTCTTCGACAACTTTTAGTATTTCTTCATGAAATTTGTCTCCATCCAAATGTTTTTTCAGTTTTGGAAATAAGTAGTAGTCCTAGGGGAGCTAAATCAGGGGAATATAGAGGATGACCTACCAGTTTAAAATCTAATTTGTCTATTATTTGCAAAACTAACTGTCTTGCAAAAACAGCACCTCTTTAGATATTTTTTCTTGGGGTTTTTCTACAATTTTTTGGCGAAGTTTAGTTAAAATTGTCGCATAATGTTCTTCAGCCACTGTTTCGCCGTATTCTAAGAAATCTGTAAGAAGTATACCATCCAGGGTTAAAAAATCGGTAGAGTGATTGACCTAGTACTTTTTTGCAAACATGTAGATCTAAAATATATACTGAATTTGACTTCCTCAAGTAAAGAGAAAGTAAATTTCCATTTTATGAATAAAATCATATAACATATCGACACCCACCCCTTTTAACCCTCCATTCTTCAAACGGATAGAGAGATCAAAGAATATTGAAACGTAAAAAAAAGCAAACATTGTAGGGAGTGTTTTTTTTTCCTTTATAGTGCAGTAAAAAAAAGTCAAAATAAATTATGAGATAGGCATAGTTTAGATACAGTAATATTATGATTTTATCCTCTCTGGGGTAACACCAGGAGTATTGTCCTGCGTTTTGAAACAATTTAAATTTTCAAAACGCGTTTTTGAGCTTAAAATGTCAATAATTCCGATTATATAAGTCTGATCGAGACAAAAACAAGTTAAACCCTTCGTAATGAAATTTCCAACAAATCCTCGTTAGTTTTAAGTTGCTCAAGTGCATACATAACCCACAAAATTGCAAAAAGAGTCAAAAAACTGTTTTTTTTTTTCATTTTATTGTACAGGTCAACTAAGTCAACTGATTAGTTTGAAACTTTCGGAAAATACGCCCTTTTTTTTGAAAAAAAAAAAAAAAATTATTTTGGACCAAATGGCATAAAATAGCTGGCAATTCAAATTTTAAATAACAAATTGTATTGTGCCCACTGAGTTCGATATTTTTCTACCAAAATTTCAGGGTATTCTTGCTATAACAAAAGGTACATTTTCTGAAAGTTTCAAGCCGATCGGTTCACTTAGTCGACCTGTACAATTAAATTAAACAAAAAAAGCAGTTTTTTTGCCGTTTTTTTATTTTTTAGGTTATATATACGCATTTTAGCAGTTTAAAATCGAAAACGAGGATTTATTGGAAATTTCATTGCGAAGAGCTTGTTTTTTTTTGTCTCGATCCGAATTATATAACTGGAGTTATTCACATTTTAAGCTGAAAAAACGCGTTTTGAAAACGTATATCATTTATAACTAAATTTATAAATAAAAAAACACAAGTTTTTCGAGGTCCAAAACTTAGAACAGTACTCCTGATGATACCTGAGAGAGGTTAAAATCTTAATATTGCTGTATCTACACTGTGCAATTTCAAACATTTTTTTTACTGCACTATTAGCAATCAAATATGATAATTTACCTACTATTCTGGAGGTAAGTTCCGGCCATTTTAACTGTTTGTATTTCTAAAACTTTTTCTATAATCATTATCTTAACATTTTTTTCTGTAACGACATCTTAATTCGTTTTATATACTATTTCTGTTAAAACTGGGAATAGTGAAAAAGCAAGGACTCTGAAGTAAAAGTATATTATGATATACGCATAACCACCCGTCTAATCCTTTATCCCATCTCTTTCACCTTAACATATACATTGCCATCAGAAAGTATTTGCCCACTTAGAAATTTCAATGTAACTGCCAAAATTTAATACCTAATTAAACCCTTTTATTATATTGGGTAAATTTAATTGTTCTTAACAAGTGTCTATCATAAAATTGTTTAGATAAGCCTTTTTGGTGAAATCACAAATTAAAAACCAATTAGAACAAGTTTTGCATGATAATGGTTTTAAGGCGATTTCTGAGAATTCTAGTTGAAGTAAGAACTCATTTTAAGTTTCTAAGGATTAGGGAAATACCTAGTGACATTTTATAATAAAAACTATGCTATAAATGCCATTTCCCTTTTAGAAATTAACCATTCGCAAACAGTACTTTGTCATTGATATACGAGTAGGCTCAATTGTTTTGTGAAAATGCCAAAAACGAAAGAAGTTTTCGCTGAAAATCGAGTCGACAAATCGCGAGTGATATTTTCTACGGGACATTGAATTCCAACCAAAAACGTTCAGAAAGGCCTCGAAAAACGACTCCTGCTAAAGACAGAGCTATAACAATGTCCAGCAGACGTAATCGCCGCCTAACCGCACCAGGAATCACGGCTCAAGTAAACTTGGAGCTGCCCGAGAACATGAAAATTGGACATCAGAACAATGGAATTCTGTCTTTTGGAGCGACGAATCTAAATTCGAAATTTTCAATTCAAATTGACGAGTTTACATGCGGCGATCAGCTGGAGAGAGAATGTTGGAAGCCTGTCAGTTGCCTATAGTAAAACATGGTGGAAGTTTAGTAATGATTTGGGGTTGTTTTAGCAACAGTAAAGTTGGAAAAATCTTTAGGATAGAAGGAATCATGCGAAAAGAACAGTATCGAGAAATTTTGCTGACTCAAATGCTTCCTTCAGGGGAAATTTATTTTTCGGCGTGATAGTGACCCCAAACATTCTGCTAAACAAATTAGAGAACCAAAAGAAATCCGATAACGTCCTGGAAGTGATGACTTGGCCTCCACAATCACCCGATTTGAACCCCATCGAATTACTGTGGAACTATTTGGACCCATGTGTTCGAAAACTCAATCCAACATCAGAAAATCACTTGTGGGAACTTTTACAAGCAGAATGGGTTAAAATAACCGAAGAAACCCTAAAGAAACTAGACTGTAAATAATGTGAATATAAATAATAATTCATTAAAATTTAAAAAAAAATATATGTACATATATATTATCTAGGTTTTTGTTGTCTTGGGACTGAAATAACTAAGTGGGCAATTACTGTCTGATGGTGGTGTATATCTGTTACCATAGATGGTTAACTAATTTTTTTCTTTAAATATCCCAAACAAAAGCCAGGCAAAAATTATTATAATATACAATACAACTATACAATATTGAATTATTCCCACCCCTTTCACCCTCTACGCTTATAAATAATTAAGCTTAAAATTTGTTCATTATCGCAACCAAGAACTTCAACAATATTTGAAGATAATATGTTACTAGAGATAATATGTTACTAGAGATATCACTGTGATGTCAATAGAGGTATTTTGCAAAGCTTATTTTGTTAGGCCCCTGTCTTTATCTTTATTTGAAGCATGCGCCCACCGTTTGAAGGGTGCGCAGTAGTAAAAAAAGAAGAAATTAAGTATAAGGACTCAGCTGTTATCGTTATTTGAAGTATGCGCCCATCATTTGGAGCTTGCGCAGTATTAAAACAAAATAAGGGAAACCTTTATTAAAGATAACGATTTCCCTTATTTAGAAACTTATAAGAAAGGTTATTTGAAGTTTGTTATTCTTATCGCTATTATAATAATGCAATAGCAAACAAGACTGACAACAATTAATTAGTGTTCAAATTATGTTAAGATTGTGCAATCTTTGGCACAGTGTCATTACAGTGTGTGTAGTTCTTATTTCGAATGAAATTTTATTTATCGCACATTCGTATTACTTTAGAAATATTGAAGGAAGTGATAGAAACCTGCTAGACACAACTTTAAATTAGAAACTTATGTTGACCCATCAAATACTAATAACAGGTATCCTTAACCATGAAATAAATGAAAAAAAAAAAATCCCCTAAGTTTATAAAAGATGAATACTAACCCAACCTTGCAATTCCTTCGCGTTAATACTGCGCATGCTTGAGATAACGATAAGGACAAAGGGATGTGAAAAATAAGCGTTGCAAAATCTCTCTAATAAGATACCAGGTGTACAAGTATGAAATGCGGGTTTTAGACAACAGATGGTGCACCAATGCAGTTTGTGCTATAAAGATTTGACACTGCGCCATTTTGTTGTGTCATCAACAAGTGTCAGATGCGCACGAGTGATAAATTGGAAAAGTGTGTGCATAGTGTTGGGTTGTTGTGTCCAATATGTCGAAATTTATACCGAACAAAGAGCATTTGCGGACAGTATTAATTTTTTGTTTTCATTTGAAGAAAACTGCTGTTGAATCATACCGATTACTACGTGTGAACGATGGTTTCGGCGTTTCAAAGTGACTTCGATGTTGCAGACAAGGAATGTGGAAAACCGCCAAAAAATACGAAGATGTGGAGTTGCAAGCATTGTTGGAAAAAGATAATTCGCAAACACAAAAATAACTCGCCGAGCACTTGGGCGTTAGTCAACAAACTGTTTCCAATCGGCTACGAGAGGTGGGAAAGATTCAGAAGACTGGTAGATGGGTACCACATGAGTTGAATGACAGGCAAATGGAAAAGCCCAAAAACACATGTGACATTTTGCTCGCACGGGTACAAAAGGAAGTCGTTTTTGCATCGTATAGTTACAGAGGATGAAAAGTGGTTTTTTATTTTGAGAATCCCAAGCGCAAAAAAGCATGGGTAGACCCAGGCACACCATCCACATCGATCACAAGACCAAATCGCTTTGGTAGAAAGACGATGCTCTGTGTTTGGTGGGACCAGAGGGGCGTGGTCTATTATGAGCTGTTAAAACCTGGGGAAACAGTTAATACTAAACGTTACCAACAACAATTGACCGATTTGAACCGTTCGCTGCTTGAAAAAAAGGCCAGAATACCGAAACAGGCAACACAAAGTCATTTTTAGTGTTCCGTACGGAACACTTATAAGATCTCTCCGAAACTATTTGACATAGAAAGGTGAAATTTGGTAATAATATAGGAATTGATGGCCTCAGCAGAGCCATGTAGTTTTGAAAGTTAAATTTTGATTTAAGGGGTTAGTTTTGGGGGGTGAAATCGGAAGTGAAAAAAAAAAATTTTTTTACTAGGTAATCGAGTGTGGTGTCAAATGAAAGCTTGTGAAAACACGAGTAAAATATATATATATATATATATATATATATATATATATATATATATATATATATATATATATATATATATATATATATAACACATGGGCTGAAAAGTCCCGGGCCTAACACATAGATGGCGCTAGTTTTATTGCAGTCACCTTTTTTTCAGTTAATACTAACCTTCAAAAGACAGCTGTTAAAATTTCATGATATTCTATTCATTAGTTTGTGAGTTATTGTGCTAAGAGTGACGCTACTTTTGTTATTTTCAAAACAATGGATCAAAAACAATTTCGTGTTTTAATTTTACACTGCTTCTTGATGGGAAAAAATACCGTTCAAGCGAAGCAATGGCTTGAAAAGTGTTATGGGGACTCCGCTCCATCAGAAACAACAATAAAACGTTGGTTTGCTGACTTCAAACGTGGTCGTAGAGACACCGATGATGCAGAACGCAGTGGACGTCCAAATGAGGCGGTAACACCAGAAAAACATCAAAAAAATCCATAAAATCGTTTTGAATGATCGAAAAGTGAAGTTGCGTGAGTTAGCTGACATCGTAAAGATATCAAAAGAACGTGTTGGCTTTATATTGCATGAGCATTTGACTATGAGAAAGCTCTGTTCAAAGTGGGTGCCGCGTTTGCTCATTGTTGATCAAAAACAAGAACGTGTTGATGATTCTGAGCAGTGTTTGGCCATGTTTAAACGTAACAAACCGGAATTTTTGCGTCGATATGTGACAATGGATGAAACATGGATCCATCACTTCACTCCGGAATCAAAACGATCGTCATCTGAGTGGACAGCAAACTGGTGAACCTCGTCCAAAGCGCCCGAAAGCACAACAATCGGCTGGAAAGGTTATGGCCTCGGTATTTTGGGATGTGCGTGGTGTAATATTCATCGACTATCTTGAGAAAGGAAATACCATCAACAGTGCATATTATATAGCGTTATTGGAGCGTTTGAAGGCCGAAATTGCAAAGAAACGACCGCATATGGCAAAGAAAAAAATTTTGTTTCATCAAGACAACGCACCGTGTCACAAGTTAATCAAAACAATGGCAAAACTACATGAATTGAACTTCGAATTGCTCCCACATCCACCGTATTCGCCAGATTTGGCTCCCAGCGACTACTGGCTGTTCGCAGACCTGAAAAAAATGCTCGCCGGTAAGAAATTTCGCACGAATGAAGAGGTTATCGCTGAAACTGAGGCCTATTTTAAGGCAAAAGATAAATCGTTCTACAAAAGTGGTATTGAAATGTTAGAGCGCGCTGGAATGATTGCGTTGCTCTTGATGGAGATTACGTTGATGAATAATGCTAATTTTGAACCAAAAAAACCGTGTTTTCTTTGTTAGGCCCGGGACTTTTCAGCCCATGTGTTATATATATATATATATATATATATATATATATATATATATATATATATATATATATATATAATGTAATACTTGCGCGCACTTTTCCTTATATTTTTTTTAAAAAATCGCTGTCCACCCGTCTTATCTCGGAAAGTACTTATCAAAAAATTTTGAAAAAATTCTGAAATATTCTCCATGGGCTGTAGATTGAACGAAAATTATCACGAGTGCATTACCTTTAATAATTTATCTGGTATATAAAAAACAAATATTTCAAGGTCACCAGTTTTCAGTAAAGATAGGAAGCAAACTTTGTTGAAAACTCCTGAAGTGAAGTCACCGGTCATTTTATACCTCCGTAACAAGATGTAATAATTTATCTGGTATATAAAAAAAAAAAAATTTCAAAGTCATCAATTTTCAGTAAAGATTGGAAATAAACTTTGTTGTTGTGTTTTATGAAGTCACTGATCATTTTATATCACCGTAACATAAATTTTGACTTAAGGGATTCGTTTTGAGGGGTGAAATCGGAAGTGAAAAAAAATTTTTTACTAGGTCATCGAGTGTGGTGTCAAATGAAAGCTTGTGAAAACACAAGTAAAAAATATACGAGGCATGTTTTTTAAGTAAGTACCGTTTTGGAATTAAAAAAAGACGTGCAAAGATATCGCTATAATTTTATTTTTACATGAAAGCCTATACCTTAATCTACTTTTCTACATAATTTCCGTGAATATTGAGGCACTTGTCATAACGTGGCACCAGTTTTTGAATACCCTCCTCATAAAATTCTGCCGCCTGACTTGTTAACCACTGCATCACAAATGTTTTGACTTCGTTATCGTCTTGAAGACGCTGACCACCCAGGTGCTTCTTCAAGTGCAGGAACAAATGGTAGTCGCTGGGCGCCAGATCAGGGCTGTATGGAGGATGATTTAGAGTTTCCCATTTAAAAGATTTGATGAGATCTTTGGTCCGATTAGCCACATGTGGACGGGCATTGTCATGCAGCAAAACGATACCCTTACTCAACTTGCCACGTCTTTTGTTCTGGATTGCACGACGCAGATTGTTCAATGTCTCACAATAAGACGCTGCATTGATTGTCTCATTACGAGGCAGAAACTCCACTAGCAATACTCCTTTTCTGTCCCAAAAAACTGTGCACATGATTTTGCGGGCAGAAATTGTTTGCTTAAACTTCACTTTTTTGGGTGATGATGAATGTCGCCATTCCATGGATTGTTGTTTCGATTCTGGTGTGACGTAGGCCACCCATGTTTCGTCACCAGTAACAATTTGGTCTAAAAAATGTTCACCTTCATTGTGGTACCGCTCAAGGAAAGTCAATGCACTGCCTAAACGTTGGGTTTTGTGCAAATCCGTCAACATTTTTGGAACCCAACGTGAACACAATTTCCGGTAATTCAAGTTCTCGGTCACAATGCGATACAAAACACTACGAGAATATTGAGGAAAGCAGTCGCACAATGATGAAATTGTAAAGCGTCTGTTTTCTCTCACCTTTTCGTCCACTTTCTGCACCAAATCTTCATTAACGACCGAAGGACGCCCACTCCGTTCTTCATCATGCACATTTGTGCGGCCATCTTTAAATGCTCTCACCCATTTCCTTACCATTCCATCACTCATAATGTTTTGTCCGTAAACTTCACAGATCTCACGATGAATATCGATCGGTTTTACGCCTTTAGCACTAAGAAATCGTATAACAGCCCGTACTTCACAATCGGCGGGACTCACGATTGTCGGAGGCATCTTAAACACTCAGTAAACAACGTATACAATGAAGAATCAGACTGTAATGGCGTCAGTGCGTAGACATGAGATGTAGGTTACCAGCGCGCATGCGCGGAACGCCGACCGTATCGCTGCGGCGGCGGAATCGCAAAACGGTACTTACTTAAAAAACATGCCTCGTATATATAATGTAATACTTGCGCACACTTTTCTTCGTATTACTTTTAAAAAAATCGTGAAAAATCGCTGTCCCCTACCTTATCTCGAAAAGTACTGATCAAAGAATTTTGAAAAAATTCTGGAATATTCTCCACGGGGTATAGATTGAACGAAAATTATCATTACCTTTAATAATTTATCTAGTATATAAAAAAACCAAAATTTCAAGGTCATCCGTTTTCAGTAAAGATTGGAAACAAACTTTGTTGAAAACTCATTTGGGCTGTGTTTTGTGAAGTCACTGATCATTTTATACCAGCCTAACAAAGTTTTTTATTTTAAAAACAATCAACGTACGGAACACTAATTGTGCAAGTTCAACTTGCACTTGACCGGTTTTTATTCTTCATGACAATGCTCCATCACATACGGCAAAATCAGTTCGCTACACGTTGGAAGCACTGAGCTGGGAAGTTCTACCCCATGCGGCTTACTCATCAGGCTTGGCTCCTTCTGATTACCACTTGTTTGCATCGATGGGTCACGCACTTGCTGAGCAGCGCAGCGCTTTGGTTCGTACGAAGGTGTGAAAAATGGCTCGAAGAATGGTTGGCAACAAAAGGGGAAGATTTTTACTGGCGTGGTATTCACAAATTGCCCGAAAGATGAAAAAAATGTATAACAAGCGATGGAGCATACTTTGAATAAAGCACTTTTTATCATTCTTCCGAATTTAACATGTTTTTTTTTAGAAAAAAAATCCGCATTTCATACTTGGACACCTGGTAATTTCTATGAGCGGTGGATGATGAACAAATAATGATGCAATAAGCAAAGCTAGAAAAAACATCTCCCTCAATTTAAATCAATTAGACCGTATCGAATATGAATTCTAAATACTATTTTATATTTCCTTATAAACAACATACAATTTCATTCAAACAAACGCTGAATTGCATAATATATATTTTTTTATTCATACTTCGGTAAGGTTCACTCAGGTATAACGACAGCGGTCAAGTTTACTATAAAGTTCAAACTCAATAGTAAGATTGCCTATAGAATAATGTCTTGTTTACGAAATATCATCTTCAGACGAATATTTATTTTTTTTTTGATTCTTTAAACACCTTGCCTTGAATATTAGTAAAAAGATTAAAGATTCATTAGAATAAATAAATTACGAAATGTTCCAAAATTTTAGGGAGTTTATATTTTTTTAAGTACCTGACAGATAACACAGCCACTCACAAAAAAGTTCATTACCACGAACCAAAATACATGGATCTAGTGTATTTTTCGATACTGTATTCGAATTCGTAGCTGAAAAACTGGTCAAGTGCAAGTTGAACTTGCACAATTAGTGTTCCGTACGTTGATTGTTTTTAAAATAAAAAATTTTGTTAGGGCGGTATAAAATGATCAGTGACTTCACAAAACACACCCCAAATGAGTTTTCAACAAAGTTTGTTTCCAATCTTCATTGAAAACTGGTGACCTTGAAATTTTGTTTTTTTTTATATACCAAATAAATTATTAAAGGTAATGCACTCGTGATAATTTTCGTTCAATCTATACCCCGTGGAGAATATTCCAGAATTTTTTCAAAATTTTTTGATCAGTACTTTTCGAGATAAGGTAGGAGACAGCGATTTTTCGCGATTTTTTAAAAGTAATACGAAGAAAAGTGTACGCAAGTATTACGTTATATATATATTTTTTACTCGTGTTTCCACAAGCTTTCATTTGACACCACACTCGATGACCTAGTAAAAAATTTTTTTTTCACTTCCGATTTCACCCCTCAAAACGAACCCCTTCAGTCAAAATTTATGTTACGGTGGTATAAAATGATCAGTGACTTCACAAAACACACCCCAAATGAGTTTTCAACAAAGTTTGTTTCCAATCTTTACCGAAATTTGATGACCTTGAAATTTTTGTTTTTTTTTTTTAAAATACCAGATAAATTATTAAAGGTAATGCACTCGTGATAATTGTTGTTCATCTACCCCCCGTGGAGAATATTCCAGGATTTTTTCAAAATTTTTTGATAAGTACTTTTCGAGATAAGGCGCGGGACAGCGATTTTTCGTGATTTTTTGAAAATAATACAAAGAAAATTGCGCGCAAGTATTACATTATGTATATATTTTTTACTCGTGTTTTCACAACCTTTCATTTGACACCACACTCGATGACCTAGTAAAAAATTTTTCATTTCACCCCCCAAAATTAACCCCTTAAGTCAAAATTTAACTTTCAAAACTTCATGGCTCTGATGAGGCCATCAATTCCTATATTATTACCAAATTTCAAGTTTCTATGACAAATAGTTTCGGAGAAAATCGGGTGTGACAGACAGACAGACAGAAAAACAGACAGACAGACACCGAAGTGATAAGTGTTCCGTACGGAACACTAAAAAAAGATTTTTCGTGTCATCTGGGGGCACGCCCCCGCCAAGTCGAGCAGAAAGCACAGCCGTACCATCCTTTTCTCGAAGCCACTCACGGCACTTTCGACCCCCCTGTACCTTGGTTGTTGGTAAAGCTAAAAGTCTGAATTTTCAGTGACCAAGAGGACATACTATACTAGCTATATTCCTAAATTACCTACTATTTATACCTTATAGTTTACTTACTATCGCCAGTCGAAATTCTTTAATTTTGTCACTGACACCCTCACCGATCATCAAAATTCTAAGGTACTTCTAGCAGACACACACAAATTTCAAATTTAGTTAGTGTTTAGCCTATAAAGGAAGGAAAAACTGAAACATCCCGAAATTTCAGTTCCGTTTTCTAAATGGTACAGTCACTTAAGCCAAAAAAAAGGCTCAACCTCGGAATGAGAGATAATAAGTTGTAAACTTGTATAAACCTTTATTTTGGCATTCTAAAAATTGTCTCAAAAGTCTCATAAAATCTTGTGTCCGCGTCTTAAGATATTCAAGGTCAAAGGTCATAAAAATCGGTTTTTTCGCAAATATCTCACTTCCTATGGTTTCAATGATATTTTCATTTATTATAAAAATTGTAGAGCATAAAATTCTCTATAAATATTTTTTTTATACGCTTAACCGTTTTGAGATAGAGCACGGAGAGCGCGCAGCGCTCAACCATACATAGCATAATGCAAGGTCAACTGTGAGTCCCGGTAAATAATACGTCGTATAAAGTTAATTAATCACTAAAAATCCATAATTATGAATAATTTGTATTATTTATTAATTATATTATATTTAATAATATTTTTCATTTGTCAAATATATTCGTTTAATAATACTTAGCTACTTCGTGTAATTAAAAGATTATTAAGTGAAATTTTTAAGTATATTTTAATTATAAAAAAGTATGAAGATGATGCTTCCATGACAGCAGGGCTAGAAGAGAATATAGTCGTTAAAATAGGAGCAAAAGTCACGTTAAGACGAAATATTGACGTGAGTCTTGGCTTAGTCAAAGGTTTTATCGGTATAGTACAAGGATACTACTCAGCATATATCACCACTACACCAAACACTTTATTTTTGCGCTCGACGCGCGTTTCGCTAACCATGTTAGCTTCATCAGGAGCGATGATTGACTAAAGCTAAACTACAAATCTATCCTATTTATACTTAGCCTAACCCTTGAATTACTCAAGCGGAACTAATGACATAGGCAAGGCCATCAATTCCGGTCAAGTAACCAGTAGAGGGGACTATAAGGAATAGGCCCTCTGTCTTTATTTAAACTACTTTTACATTTTATGATTTCCATACTTTCGTATGCGTTTAACAATCTCCTATCGGATACATTTTTTATCAATCTTAGATTATCTAATGTTACAGTATGATCAGCTTCAAGGGCATGTTCGGCAATGCTAGACTTTTCTATTCTACTGAATTTTAAGTGTGCCAAATGTTCTTTAAATCGTGTTTTAATTGACCTTTTAGTTTGCCCAACATACTTTTTGTCACAATCATTACAACTAATTTCATAAATTCCACTTTTCTCACAATTAGGAATCTTATCTTTGGGATTTCCTAAGATATTCCTCAGATTGTCTGATGACTTATAGACTAAGGTGAGGCCTACCTTATTAAATACCTTATTGAGTCCCTTGCTATATTTCGGATTATATGGTATGGAGACATACTTGGTGTTATTTTCTTCGCGTGTAAAAAAGGTGGAATTCTGAATATTAAACCTAAACTTATGTCTATTTATTAGCTTATTTACTAAGTCGTCGTCATAACCATTAACTCTAGTTATATTTCTAATACGATTCCTTTCTTTCTTAAAGTTTACTCTATTCAGAGGGAAAGTGATTAAACGATGAACTAAAAAATGTAATGAGGCTAATTTATGTTGTTTGCAATGAAATGAATCATTAGGAATATATCTATCTGTTACTGTGTCCTTCCTATAGATATCAAATTCTAATCTATTATTATTTTTAATAATTAAAATATCTAGAAAAGGCAATTGTCCTTTGTTCTCAACTTCGTAAGTGAATTTAATGGAATCATACCGGCTATTTAATTTAGAAACAAAATCATCAATATTTGCTTTATTTGTATCAAAAATCACGAAAATATCATCCGCATACGTATACCATACCCTTGGGAAATATTCGAATTCTTGACTGGCTTCGATTTCAAACTTACTCATGAATAAATTGGCTATGAAACGTGATAAGCAATTACCCATAGCTGTTCCTTCTTTCTGAACATAAAATTGATTGTTATATTGGAAATAATTTTGTTCCATACAAAGTTTAGTTAATGTTAAGTATTCACGAATAATTTCGTCTTCAAAGTCATTCATTCTAAGTAATTCTTCGAGATATTGTAAAGTTTGTGGAATTGGCACACTTGGGAACAAAGAACTAACATCAAAAGAAATTAAGACTTCACCTTCATTAAGAACTAGATTTTTTGTTTTATTAATGAATTCTAACGAATTCTTCACTGAGAAAGTATTTAATGGTAACTTCTCAAGTTCTTTTGATAACCATTTGGATATTAAATATGTGGGTGATCCGACCGATGAAACAATGGGTCGCATTGCTTTTCCAGGTTTGTGAATTTTGGGTAAGCAATACAATTTTGGTATGGTCGGATTACTCACATTTAATTTAAATTTTAGCGAGTCGGAGACAAGGTTCTTACATTTTTTTTAAAGAATTTTTTAACCTCTGATATCATTCTCGGTAATGGATTTCTTGTTACCTTTTCATAAGGGCCAGATTCGATAAGATTATCTACGCGTTCAAAATAATCTTTCTTATCCAATATAACAACCTTATTTCCTTTATCCGCTTTTAAGTAGAAGACATCTTTCTTTTTCAATCCTTTAACTACTTTTATGTTTTTTCGTGAATTAGAATTTGTGTTGTTAACCATGTTTTTCGATATTTGATTGCGGCATGCTTCCCTAACAAATGATTTACTATTTTCTGGAAGTGTACTAATGGAACTTTCAATGTGAGCAACTATTTCTGATAAATTATCTGTAGGAGGGGGTACTGCAAAGTTAAGACCTTTGTTTAAGGTGTGAATTTCATTTCGTGTAAAGGATTGAGATGAATGATTTTCTACAATGTTTACGAGTTCCTGAGGACTATTCTTCTTCGGTAAGAGCTTTTTTAGTTTTTTACTTAGAATAGAGAATTTCTTTTTATATTGAATATCAATAACTAAAAACATTTTCCTCTGGAACTCGCTCCATACTTCATATTCAATATTGTTTAATCCTGAAGTAAGTTTTTTGAATATGCTGTATGATTCTACTTCTAACATACTAAGTTTTGTGTACAAATTCTTGATTAAAATACAATAGAACAGAAAAGTCTAGCATTGCCGAACATGCCCTTGAAGCTGATCATACTGTAACATTAGATAATTTAAGATTGATAAAAAATGTATCTGATAGAAGATTGTTAAACGCATACGAAAGTATGGAAATCATAAAATGTAAAAGTAGTTTAAATAAAGACAGAGGGCCTATTCCTTATAGTCCCCTCTGCTGGTTACTTGACCGGAATTGATGGTCTTGTCTATGTCATTAGTTCCGCTTGAGTAATTCAAGGGTTAGACTAAGTATAAATAGGATAGATTTGTAGTTTAGCTTTAGTCAATCATCGCTCCTGATGAAGCTAACATGGTTAGCGAAACGCGCGTCGAGTGCAAAAATAAAGTGTTTGGTGTAGTGGTGATATATACTGAGTAGTATCATTGTGCCAAAGATTCCACATTCCCAACTTAATAGTACAAGGAGTAAAGGTTGATCCTGAAAATACAAATAAAATAAAAAAAATACATATTACATTTAATAATGAACATCTTTACGAGCTTGGTCAAACTAAATTTGAAATTATTAATAGAGCTTATGTTCATCGCGAACAGTTTCCGATATGTATAGCCTATGCTATTACCATACACAAAAGTCAGGGGCTAACTCTAAACAGTGCTCTCTTATGGACATCGGTTCTTCAGTGTTCACATGCGGTCAAGCATACGTGGCACTTTCAAGAGTGACAAGTCTGAGCAGATTACATCTAATTAATGTCAACTTCAGTAGTATCAAAGCTCAGGAGTCCGCAATCGTTGAATATAATCGACTTAGAAGCATTTATCGTCCAGACTTGTCAAAAATTGTTACATCATAGCCTTTGAGAAAAACCAATACCTAGAGACAGCGAGTGGGTTATGAGAAAATCCATAGCTGACGTACAAGAAATATTACCTGAGAAGAAAGAAAAAGAGGACTACCTACAAAAAGAAATGAGATCCCATCAAAAACATAAAATGTAAAAAAAATGCCAAGTCTTGCAACGCAGTCCTTCCACCACAAAAAGTTGTGAGATCTCATATAAAACCAAGTCAGTTATTTTAGTTAGTATCTATGGAAGCACCTGTTCAACAACTTTGTCATAAATTGTTATCTATTTAGTTACCTACCAAGATTTATAGTGACCGTATCAATATTAGACATCTTTATTTCTATAATAAATATAATGACTTGGCAATCGCACGGCAACATAATCACATAAGAATAATCTACTATTTACAATATTTTATTCTTAAGTGCACTGTTTAGACTTACTTAGCAATCGAAATAGTAGATTATTCTTATGTGATTATGTTGCCGTGCGATTGCCAAGTCATTATATTTATTATAGAAGTAAAAATGTCTAATATTGATACGGTCACTATAAATGTTGGTAGGTAACTAAATAGATAACAGTTTATGACAAAGTTGTTGAATAGGTGGTTCCATAGATACTAACTAAAATAACTGACTTGGTTTTACATGAGATCTCATAGCTTTTTGTGGTGGAAGGACTGCGTTGCGAGACTTGGCATTTTTTTATATTTTATGTTTTTGATGAGATTTCTTTTTTTGGACAAAAACTTCCCTTGAAATAGGATAAACACTATAGTAATAATGTAATGACTCTTAATAAGGTGTGAAAAATGGTAAATATTTTATAGTCTAGAGAAGAGAACATGCTGTAACATGGGAACTTGCCCGCACTTTGTGACGTCATTTTTTGTACCCTGTGAAAAGTTGTTTGTCCCACGCTTGAGCGCAATTTTCTTGCAGCCCCGCTTTAATTTCTGAGAAGGTATTGAGTGAATAATGATTTTAAAAGAACTAAAGAAATTAAACAAACACTAGCTCAGTTTTCCTTGGTAGAGAAATATGGGTAAGAGATAATTGTTGTACGTCTTTTTGGAATTATTTTTTTTTATGATTAAAAACTTTAGTTGTACCATTTTTTTTTTTGGGCACCATTCATTTTAAAATAGAAAGGATCTAACTTCAGCTAAAAAAATGAAAAAATACTGAAGTGTTTATACGGTTATTAATAAAAGAATTAGTCTAGTACAACCCTTCTTATCCTGAAAAGAAAGATAGATGTACAGTGAAACACTAGCTTTAACCAACAAAAAGAAAATTTATTCATGATTTTTAAAATAAAAGTTCCAACCCTTGCAGTTTTAGGAATTACAAAAATTCTAGCCTAACAAGTGGTTATTATTAGTAGAGTTCCTAAATCAGGCGTCTTATTTCTAAAACTTTACTACACCCGAAATCGAAGAGTCGTGATTTTCACTTCACGATTTATCAGTTCAAATTGCTGTTAAAACACTTATTTTGCGGGAAATAGATCTACTGATGTATGTTCTGGTAACTTACGGTTTTCCTACGGGCTTCTAGGCCTTCAATGGAACAAAAAACCGATTTCACACATTCCATCACTTATGAGAAGAGCCTACTTCGGCTACTCCATGTAGAAAACACACACAAAGCCCACTACGGCTTTACGTTAAAAACTCGTACTTAATTTGGCTCTCGTAAATATTGCCAGAAGCCTCTACTGCGGCTTGATGGGCAAAGCCTGGCTGCGGCTTGATGAGAATAAGCCTTCTCGGCGGCTCGATGGAAATAAGCCTCTACTGCGGCTCGGTGGAAATAAGCCTTCTCGGCGGCTTGATGGTACTAACCTCTAGATCCGCGCTCTCCGGACCCTTAAATAAGCTGTGAGAACTCTGTCTCTAAAATGGCGACGCCGGAACCAAACTCCGGAAACAAACATTTGACCAATCCCGGCGTACTACGAATTCGATAGTTCGGTCGGAAACCCGCACTGCACCTGTACCATGAGCGGCTAGACGTTCCAGTGTAATACACTGCTCGATACAAAGATGAAAAGAAGTACAATATAAAGCGAAAAATCAGTAACATTACATACTCTTAAAATCTAGGAAAAAATGAATGTTACAATGCATTCAAAATACAGCAAACAATTTCTATTAATTAAAGCAAATTCCACCCGTATAGGGGGTGAGAAGTACCCCTAAAACTCAAATAACTCACGTAAGTTTAAATAACATATACAAAGCACAAATTCTTGTTGCTCTTAGGACAAGATATCTGAATCTGGTGTGACAACCAGACATTACTCTTAAAGGGTTGAGACTCACCCCTATAGGGTGTAAAAACCACCCCCACCTACAGAGGTTTCAATAAAGACGAAAAAAGTTCAGGATTTGTAGTTTTAGGCAAGGTGAACAAATATGGAGTAGATTCGCTTGAACCACCGATACACGACTATAAACTACCCTTAGAGGATAGTAGAAACGACCCCTACGATGTACATGGATGTTACTGAAATTCGGAAAGAATCAAGTACTTTTATCTCATTGTGCCAAATATTCAAGACAACTAATAAGGTAAAAAATCATCCCTAGGAGGAGGGGGGAACTACTCCCTGAGATTGATGGATCTTAGAAGTTCTAGCATCTGAGAAAAAAAAAAATACAGGCTGTATTTGTCCACCTTGCCTGAGACGACGAAAGATAGGGAAAGAGACTTGGCTTATTTTAGAGAACTCGACAAATCCTACTATATGAAAAGTATCCAAATGTTGGAAAATCGATGAAGTAAGTGTATTACTCACAAAGGAAATTATGTTGCAGAATAAAATCGATTTTTGGCAAAAGCTTGTTTTTTTTGCAAAAGTCTCGGGATTTCTTACTCCGTGTAGTATGGCTGACATTTCTCTAAATCATGTCAGTTAGTGTTTAGAAATTTAAACTTTCTAAGGCTTAAAAAGTTATATTTTTACGATTTTGTAAAGATAAAAATAAATAGTAAAAGTTGTAATTCTCGATTCATGTGAAAAGTGTTTTTATTCTCTGTTTTTGTTAGATTTTAGACCATATTTGTGTCCTACAGAGTATATTTTGGATATTATATGAGGCGTTGCGGATAGTAAGGGCGAACTCAACAAAATGAAGTTTCGAAAAAATTGAATTTATAGAAAAATCTAAATGGCGAACTCAACAAAATATTGGCAAAATTAGGTTTTTATTATTTATTTATAATTTATTAGCTTTTTATTATTTACTTAAGTAGAATAGTGTATTCCGTGAATTTTTAAATGTTTTTTAAATATTTATTTGTGTATTTTTTTTTCATATTTTACTATTCGTTTCTGATGCTACACTATCACCTAAAATTGGCAATACCTGGGAAAAAATTAGACCGGTATTAAAAATTTTGAACACATTTTATTTAATTTTAAGGTTATTGTTTTAATTAAAGGTTTTGTTATTGCAAAATAGTTACTTGATACAACATACAAAACAGTGGAAATATGGTATTGAAACTAACATAAAAAAAACTAAAGAAAAGAAACAAATAATTAGCCAAGTTCAGTTGTAATCTATTTGGTCATCGTCCATAACATCTTCATTTTCGGTGCTCTTATTCGTTGCTGCGTCTTGAGAGGCTATAATGTTAGTAAAGTACCGACTCCAAGGTAGGGGAACATACGGTAACAAGTCCTGAATGTCCTTTAATTTGGGGGCTGGTATTTTAATGGGAGCACTGTAAAGTCTCGTCAGTGTTTCACTGGCCAAATGAAAATGATCAGGATCATAGTTTTTCACCTTGCCTTTTTGTAGTTTGACTGCCGTTTTGACATCCAAATTGTAAGCAGAATGAATGTAGAAACCTTGCTTAAAGTTATTTGTAAATTCAAAGATCTTTCCATCTTTAAACTTAGCACCAGCCATCTGCATTTTAGTAATTTTCTTTTGAAAATTAGAGAAATTGAAAATCATGTCCTGTCTAAGTTGGACAACGCAAAACTGGTTTTTTTTTCGGCGACAGCTTTCAGTCATTAACTTATAGTGATCCATGGTATACACAGTGCTATTCCGTATTTTCTCTCTCAATGTTCCCAAAATCCCTATCACAGGGAAGGTATGAGTGCCCAGGTATCATAAAATAGTGTTTAATTTCAGTGAACTGGTCTTTGTGTATAAAGTATAGATTTGCCAAAACAAGATTTAAATTCTTGTTCTGTCCAGAACAGTTATCACTGAACATAATAACTTTTTTAACATTAACATCAACTTTACACAAATAATCGTACAAGCAACTTGCAATCTCACATGATCCACGCCTCCCTGTACTTTCATCCCAAAGGTACATCGTTGAAGAACCGGTTTTTACATTATGGATACAAAAGTTATAGGTCCATAGCTTCCTTTTGTAATACTGAATCCCAGTAGTCAGCTTTGGGGTTGGCAAAGCCTGCTGCAGATCAAAAGCTATGACCAGAAAAGAGTCATCGGCATTACTCCTTAATCCCTTAAGAAGAGACTGAGCAGCTTTTACACGGGTCAGATGTAACTCCTTCTCTTGTTTAAGATTCTCGATTTCAGCAACATTTTCGGAATCGTGCATTTGACTACTTTTAATTTTTATGTCTACTTTATCGCAATAATGTCACTTTTTGGGGGCTCAAAACCAATATTGAACTGCATATTAAACGTATCACGATAATAGTGCTGATTTACCGGGCTGTAACCAGGGTAATTTTCCGTAAGCCATTCATTGCAGAGAGAATAGAGCTTTTTAATATTAAGTCCAACAGGTAAGTATTTTCGATGAGGGCTTTTGGCGCGACTGTAATGACTGGTGACAGTAGGTAGTGACATGATGTGTTCTTTTACTTTAGAAAGATCGTCATTTCCTATTTTCTTCGCGGGTTCACACCTCCCCCTTTGATCCGTTGTAACAGTTCCAGTTCTGCTGGTTTTGTCAAGTACGACTCGAACGCGCTTTTCAGAGATGCCATGAATGTTATAAAACGCAGTACGACAAACTTCACGATTAGCGTGATCAATAGTCACATTATATTGAATGCGTCTCAGGGTACGACTTGGACGCCCCTTTACGTAAGATCTTTTTACATCATTGCAGATCAACAATTTTGATAAGTAAGCATTCTGTAGATCATAATTTCCAATTTGCCAAAAAGAGTCAAAAATATTGGTGACCAGTTCAGCGCCTATTTTCTCAAAACATCCACACTTGCAAGGAGGTCCAATTTTGCGGGCAACAACGTGCCTTTTGTTATTTCTTGAAATGTAAGCACTTCCTGAATTTCGTTTCAACTTACACTCGTTTTTTTTTGCCAATCATTCATCTTAGCAGGTCTCTTTCGCGAATAACCCGACACAGCACTACCATCTAAATGTTGTACACTTACTTCACTACTAGAAGGTCCAGGTTGCGCCATACTTTTCTTAAAAAAAGAAGCAACAAAACCAAACAAAACATAAACGTATTAACTTCAAAATTAACTTGAACTAACAGGCAGAAAGCGTAAAATTTCAAGTAAACCTCATTTAGTGACGCAATACCGGCGGTTGCTCCGCGCGAAATTGTTGAGTTCGCGCTTACTACCCGCCCGGCTATCGCCTGTTCGAAATTTTTCATTTATTTGATACTGAAATTTGAAGGCGAAGCAAGGGCGAACTCAACAATTAGACCGGTATGTGATGTAGGAAAAGTACTATAAAATAGAATTATATAAAAAAAAAATTTGACCCAATGTTGAGTTCGCCCTTACTATCCGCAACGCCTCATATCTTCGATTGTAGCAGTCAGTAATAAGAAATTACATCCTGAATCTATATACATTGTGTATTGTGTCGATCATGAAACTGTAATAACAGGAAAACAATATTTTTTAATAGAAATGTTATTATTTCCTGTAGATAGAAAATTATTTATGTATATTATTTTTTCGGAACTATTCACCCCATGTATATGTTATGTTTACTATAATACTTATTTGATATAAATTAGTTTGCTAATTTATTTGAAAATAAATGCTACATATTTAGCAAACTATGTAATTACATTAATATTAATAACAACATGAAATGGTAAATGCGTCACTATATCAGGAATTTCCTACAATTTTTTCTCATAAATTACTCATTTAAGACACACTAAATATCTCGAAAATAGCATTAAAAATGTCACGTATCTATTACTGGATTGCAAAATATTATCCAAACACATTATGCAGTTCTGAACGTAACTAGGCGAAAAAATTACATGACAGCTATAAAAATAATTAGGTATATATTGCTCTGGTATTACCAATAAATGTAAATAAATTTTGAAAAGCAATGCTAGCCTATACTTTTACCGCAATCCCAAATGGTGTTATGTGGTAATTTTCATCTATAAGGTGTGTCATTAGATATAGATATAACTTATCTAATTTAAAGTGGTGTTAAAAAAATATTGAGCCTTTCAAAGTCAAAACTGAGACAATTGTTTCTTAGATTTTGAAAGAATTTTATTAAACCAATTATGTGTCATTTTGTTTGATGACCTTCTACCATTTTTCTGGCAATATCATAATCCTAACACTGTAGAACTTCTGTAGTTTCTGACAAAAAATTGTGACAAGTGGTTTTCACAGGTTTCTTTTTGATACTATCTTGAAAAAATTGAGGGGATCCTCTCAATTTTTGCAGAATGATCAAAGATGGGTGTGGTCTAGCGTAGCCGTGGTGGAAGATAATACCCTTTCTGTTGACTAATTCCGACCGATTATTTTTATTCGCTTGTCAATTACTGGCAGCAGCGTACAGAATCAATCTTTTGGCCCGACAGCCGCAGCTCATGGTGCACGATTTCCTTCCATTCCCACCAAACATACAGCATCATCTCTTTTGGAGTCAATTCGGGCTTTGCCGTTGTTTGTAGACCTTCATCCTTTTTCGACCATGATCTTTTTTACCAATTATTGGCCACTTTCTATCGCTCGTAATCAACTGCGTTAGAGAATGGCTCTAATTCGTTCGAGTAGATGTTTTTCGCGTTAAATCATGTGACACCCAAACATCGAGCTTTTTTTGTAGCCAGAGTTCTTCAAATGGTTTTAAACTATTTGGTGATGGATGTTTAGTTCCTTGGCGATGTCATGGCTACTTACGTACCGATCTTTTGCCAAAATTCTAGCAACTTTTTCTGTCATTAATCGACCAGTGCGAGGAGTATCTCTGACATCGAAATTTTCAGAACGAAAGCGACGGAACCATCTATTAGCTATTGCTTTTGGTAACGTATCTTAACCTTAAACAGCACAAATTTCTTCATAGATCTGCAAAGCACTTGCGCCCTTATCGAAATAAAATCGTAAAATTTTTCAGTGATTTTCAAGACGGTCCAAATTAAGTCTGAATAAACGAATTTCAACAATTTTTGCACGTCTACTACAGTCACATGTCACAGTTACAATTTTATTTCGATAAAGGCGCAAATACTGCGCAACTGACGTTAAGTATGGCCCAAAGCAACTTATATTAGCTGAGATATGTGACGTTAAAGCGACAACAAAACAGTATAGCCTGTCTCAAGATCCTGATTTTTTTTGCCGTTTTAAGTGGGCAATATAAAAAATTCTGACCTTTTATGTATGATAGGTTGCAGAAATGGACTTAAGAATTTTATTCAATAATGCAAATAAATAAAACTATAAGTGTTTTTGGAGATGTTTATTTATGGATGCATGTAAAAACAAATGGATAAGAAGTACAAATGTACAGTTTGAATGAATCGGGTTTACAAGAGGGGACATATTGTATAAATAAAAATATATTTTAACTTAAGCCTAATTCGGTTTCACTATCACTGTTATCAGCTGAGGTAATTATCAGTGGTTTTATATTATTTACATAAATATATGAATCTTCAATTTTAACAACGTGTTGAATGGAATTCTTCCAGCTTTCACAAGGTATATGATTTATAACTTTTTTTACTAATTCAACCACTGACACGCTTAAAGTAGGAGAAACATTTTGTGCCCTTATTTTTGATTTAACTTGATGCCAAATATGTTCAACTCGATTAAACATACAATAATACGGAGGAAGCGCAAAACAGTGTGTCCCATTTTCTCAGCCATACATACTATCGCAAACATATTTCTTTTTCAATTTATAGTCTTTCAAAACTTCCAAAAGACCACTTTTTTATAACTAAAGTAGAAATAAATCTCATTTTCTAACATATATTCCTATATTCCCGATTTGGTGTTGGCCGCATTAGGAACATTATTTAGTAGGCGACTATGGTAACTTGCATTGTCCATAACTATAACACTCTGCTCGGGAACATTTGGCAAAAGGGACCTTTGTAACCAATTTTCAAAAAGTTCTGCAGTGGTGTCTTCGTGATAGTCGTGAATCTTTTATGTTTTTTGCAGATAACAGTCGACAATTTGAAACCCAGACCATTTCAGATCCAGCATGCAAAATGGTTATTCGTTTACCTTTATTTGAATGTACGTTAGTCTGATATTTTTTACTGCTGTCAACCCACCCTTTTTGCACAGTGTCATGGGTAGCGAACCATGTTTCGTCAAGGTAAATTATTGGCCAATTCTCTGATCCATACTTTTTAATTTCTTGTAAATAAGTATGTCGCAAGATTCGTAATCTTTGTGACTCCTTCACTACTTGCCTTTTGTTGATTTTTCGGAACGCGAATCCCATTCTTAAGAGAATTTTGTGAAGGGTTAATCGGCCACAATGTATATTGGTCCCGTCCTGCACCAGTCTTAATTTTATTTTGTCTAGTGTCGGCGCCAACTGCTCTTCATACATAGAATATATTTTTCTTCTGATGACGTCTTTTTCACAATCGTCTACATGATTCATTTGAAAATCTTTCCATTCTTTCCTGTTCCTGAGTGATGGTTTTCCTACAATACCCTTAATCGTAGAAATTGAGGATTTTGTTAGTTAACTGGTTTCTTACAAAGCACTTTGTTTATTCAAATTTCTTTTTACCAAACTGTCGTAAACATTTTTCACTATTTGTTTAGCGTCAAGTGATAAATGATTTTTCTTGCGATAACCATTATTGCAATTTTCCCACAGACGCCACATAATTAAAATAGAACCGTTACGTTGTAAGTTGTAAGTAAAAATAAAAAAAAATAAAAAATATCTTTCGAATCTTAATGGGGACCTGTGGTCATTAGGCCTATATTATCAAATACTTAAAGGGCTCCAAACCTGGTTGCCAGGTAGTAAATATATAGGTAAAAATAGATCCAATAAAGCAGGTAAAATAAAAATACGTTTATCGTAATACCTTTCAACTATGCACAAAACGTTAATAGGGTCGTTTGTTGCCCCAGTGAAAAAGCGAAAAGGCAGGATCTTGTATCTTGGGATTTACTTTATACATTTAGGAAATGGAAATCTTGCAGATCGAAATTATTTTTTATCGACCTACTATTATTTGGGGGACCTATAACATGAGAATTCTAAACAACCCTCTCTAAACACTAACCGGAAGAAATGCAAATATCTCGAAAAGTAATTTTATATTTTTATTGCGCTATATATAATGAATTTTTAAAGAATATATCACATCAAATTCCAGCAAGATAATGCACCTTGTCATAAATCAGCGGCTACGATGCGCTGGTTTAGAGACAATAACATTGTCTTGTTGGATTGGCCGGCGCAGTCTCCAGATCTAAACCCTATCGAGCATCTTTGGGGTATTCTGCAGCGCAAGATACTGGAGCATAGCATAACATCAAAAGCAGCGCTAAAAAGCGCTTTGATGGATGAGTGGGATGCCATAAGTACAACTGAATGTACTAGACTTGTACGCAGCATGCCCCAAAGAATTGCTGCTGTAATTAAAGCTAAGGGCGGACACACCAAATATTAATTTATTTCATAATTTTACCTCAATATACGATTTTACAAAACATACGAATTTAATTTTTTACCCTGAAACACAAGAAATGAAGTAAATTGTAAGGTGCCTAATACTTTTGGCCAAGGCTATATATATATAATCACCATAGTTTATTCTTACACATTTTTTATCAATGATTCATATAAATCCTATTTAAATCATCTTTTTACGAACAGTCTATCCGTTTTCTCAAGTGGATCAAAAATAAATTTTGCTAATTAAGACCTGACGTGCAAATTTTTGATAATTATTGGTATATTGAAAATTCCCAATCATTGTGTTTGTTTCATCTTCATTCATGATTTTCGGAAGTATAAAATTTTTTGTAACCAGTTTCAGGAATTACCGGTTCAAGTTCCAAACGAAAAACACTTGTTTGTTTGTTTTCAGTATCATCCTGGACAAGTTATTTGTTATTGTTATTTTGCTGTGCTTCGATATGTATAATGTAACTGATTTTTACACATCATTTGTGACGGCATGCTGAATACACTGAAGGAACAAAGTCCTTTCTATGCCACTATCAGTTGTGGCTTTCAAGAGAGGAAAAACACCATGTTAGAAGACTCATTTCCGCGTCTACGCGAGAGAATATTGAGCCTGTGCATAAAATTATTTTGAAAAATCACCGAATTGGTTTAAAACCTGTAGCAGAGACCCAGAATTTCATACGAATTTGTTTTTCACATTGTCCATTCTGATTTAGGTTGAGAACATTGTCCGACAAATATATATAAATTGTTAGATAAATGTCTGAACGCCGACTAAAAACACAACACCTAATTTGATTTGCTACCGTTTTAAAAAGGAACTCTCTAACTTTTTGAATCGAATGGTAACTACGAATGAAACTTGGGTCCATCATTATGGTCCAGAGGCAAGGGAACAGTCGTAAGAACGGAAATGTGTTAGATCACCCCGCCTCAAGAAGTTTTTTGGTTACATAAATCAGCAGGAAAAGGTCTTGCTTTCGTTTTTTGGGACGGGGCACTTCTTACAGGTTATTTAGAACATGGCAAAACAGTAACTGTAAAATAATATTTTTCATTATTAACTAATTTTTACCAAAAAATTGTAAAACACCTCGAGAAAAGTATCCAAAAGGATGTTGTTCTTGTCAGACAATGTGCCGACTCACAAGTCGCTATTAGTTTCGCAAAAAATAAACGAATTAGACTACGAACTGATTGATCATCCCTCATAGTCCGCTAATTTGGCTTCCTTGGACTATTACCTATACCTAAATCCTCCTAAACCTCCGGAACTAACCTAAACACAAATATTATCACCAACGGACCTAATAAATTTCTTCAAAGACACCTTCAAAAATATTTTCCAACTCTCATGGGATTTACAAGAGGAAAACAAATTATGGGAAACAAAGCCTTTAATATATCCCCCTTTTCATCTTACAAATTTAACACGTAAAGAAAACGTCTTATGGAGAAGAATATTCATAGGATATACAAACCTAACCCATTCATATCTACTAAAAGGAGACCCCCCCCCTTTATGCCAACACTATAATACACCCCTTACGATAAAATACATCCTTTCTCATGATTATTTCCCCCAAAGAAATAATAATAATTTACTTAGACCCTTACACCAAATACTTGCACCAAATACAAACAATATAAAACATCTAATTGATTTCTTAAAAGAATCCGGTCTTTATTCTAAAATATAACCGCAATAAGAAGTGGCGCTAAATGATCCTAGCTATCGATGCGCTTCACCTAAACATACATACATACATATACCTAAATCTAACAAAAAAAACATTTGAAAAGACGCAAATTTCATTCAAATGAAGTATCAAATGTCAAAGGCTGGTCTGCAAGCCAAGACAAAAAAATTGTTTTTTTAAAAGTCTACCGTATAACCAAAACAATTTTGGCTGTTGAAACCCTCTCGTTTTTCTATGCTAAACTAGAAAGTTATCAATACGCCCTCGTACATCCCTTATCAACCTTGGAAACAAATTTTTGGGTCACATCCTTAGACGTAGTATAGCTTCGTAGTTCTATCCTTGTAAGTAAATGAACGATTTTTCTCGAAAAATAATCCTTACACCTTCACAATATGACACAGTCTATGACACATCAGTTGGTCATAATTAGTAGGTACTGTGGCAGGCAGTACTTACGTATGACGTAACGTATCCGTCTACTCAACCAGATGCTGCGCTGCTTAGGCGGAGCAGCGGTCTGTGTGATAAGACGGCCTAGTTTTCAGAGTTGCGTAATGGTACAACCTGAGACAGTTGGTTCGTGACTTGGTTGAGGCTATCCTGGAGTTTTCGCAGTACCTTTCGCAAAACTGATCAATTCTTTTACGGTTTTCGGTTTTTATTATTGAAAATTAACAGGCCAAACAGCATGCTCTCGCTTAAGTAGTTTTAACAATAAGTATTCCTGGACCTGGCAGCTCATCAATTATACGTGGTGCGATCTAAAAGTTCCCGAGCTAACGCTCTGAAGTAGTGACTTTTAGGCTTCGTGACTCCGGTCACCTTCAGAGTAGTCCCCCTACATTCGGACGCACCGGTCCCACTGTTTATTTCCACAGATCGAACATTTTTTGTAAGGTCAATGTTGTCACTGCCTCCAGCGCCCCGTTGTATCTCTTCGCTCTCTCAAAGGGGCGACTCTTTAAATCCATCTTCATATGGGGAAACAGCCCGAGATCACAGGGCGTCAATTTGAACAAATAAGGGGAATGGTGGAAGGTGGAATTCCTCGCCAAAAACTGTGACGTACATGACGAACTGTGGACCGGTGTATTGTCATGATACAAGAGGAAACTCTTCTTGCTCCAACTCTTTGGCGGGTTAATCAATGTAAAATTCGTCAGACATGCTCAGAATTATCCGACGATAAATTCTGTACAGTTTGATTAATCTTATCATAATTTTTCCTTATTTGTGGGTGAGAAAGTGAACAAATTTTAAGCATAATTATTTATAGTAAATCATACAAGGGGTTAAAGAGGTAAGAGTTCCTATATATCACATAATTAGGGCTCTTAAAGATCGTAAATACCTTTAAAGCCCTTCTTCTGCTCTCATGTTTCCTCAGAGAGCGTTCTTTACGAGTGGCAGTTGACGGATTTCTTTCTAACACCTTCACTATCAACGCCGGTGTGCCCCAAGGTTCCATACTGTCTCCTACTCTCTTCCTCATTTATATTAACGATCTGCTGGAAAAGACCGAGAATCCAATCTACAGCTTTGCAGATGACAGTACACTTATCTCTTCATTCACTTTGAACGCTCGGACATCGACTACTCAGACGAATATCCGCAGACAGCAGGAAGTCATTCAACTTAACAAAGACCTGGAAGAAATTCTATCTTGGGGTGACAGTAACCAAGTGGAATTTAACGCTACAAAAACCCAGGCGGCAGTTTTTTCTAAAAAGTTAACGTTGTAGAACCCGACATAGTTATGTCGGGGCGCTCCATCTCTCTAACATCGTCACTCAATCTGTTAGGCGTTAATTTGGGAGCAAATATGTCCTAGCATGAACATGTTGCAGGCATAGCAAGAAGAGCTTCTCAAAAGTTGGGAATATTGTTTCGAACCAGAAAGCTTTACACTCCACAACAACTGTTAATTCTTTACAAAGCTCAAATTCGACCAACTATGGAATACTGCTCCCATGTTTGGAGCTCCGCTCCCAAACATACACTGCATTTGTTGGATTCTATCCAGAGAAGAGCTGTTCGTCTGATTGGACACCCGGAACTGACCGACGGCCTTGATTCGCTGGAACATCGAAGAACGGTTGGCGACTTGAGCCTATTCTACAAGTACTTTCATGGAAAGTGTTCGAAGGATGTGGCCCGTTTAATTCCTCCCAGAGCGGTGCATATTAGAGGTACGCGTCGCGCTAATGCTTCACATCCGTATGAGGTTCAGCTTGTTACTCCTCGTACAACGCTTTTCAAGCAGTCTTTTATATGGAGAACATCATACCTTTGGAATGGTTTACCCAGGACTGTGTTTCCCATCGAGTACAATCTACAGCGATTCAAGAACAACGTGAATCGCTTTCTCCGCACACGTGTCGCTCCTGTAGCGCTTTAGGGACTTCCCTGTACCACGTGTGCTAGACCCATAAAAAAAAAAAAAAATATATTCTTGGAAATATATTAAACAAGGGATTTTTCTCTGCTTGCCTTTACCCCAATATTCTCGTTGAGGTGCTTTTTGTTATAACCTTTTATAGAGTTCTATATAACTGAAAAATAATATACAGGGTTTTAAAAAATAACAAGTTTAAGTTATATTTTAAAAATACGATGAGGGATTGTTTTCTCAAAAAAAGATTTTCGAGAAGAGAGAAAATGCATTGGTTGTCATTTGAATAGAGGTCGAGATGCAAAGTGCGAATTATACTGCCATCACTCTTCACGCGCACGCCTCTACGAAGTGGAAAAGTTTACCTAAACGGCCAGGTTAATTAATATTTCAATCTTGGATTTTTAGATTCAAACGAAATTTGTGGTTGATGTAATTTTACTAAACTATCTTTTTATTTGCATGTTATTCAAGACTTACTTATTTGTATACAAGTGGAATATTAGTCTTGCAAAAATATATACATATAGAGAGTGGTTTCTTCGTGTTAAAGTTAGATTTTAAAAGAAAGTTCCTAACATATATTATGCTAGATACTCTCCTAATAAGTTTGTGAATGTTAATTGGTTTTCGACATTTTTTATACGAGTTTTGTTTAATGAGTTTTTTCTTAAGTTGAGAACTTGCCCCGATTTAAAAATTTAGATTTCTCCAATTTACAAAAGTTGCTTAATTACTGGTATAAAAGCAACCTTGAACTACAATACAGATTTGAATGAGTCGCTCTTGGTGGGAGCTCCTTAACCTGACTATGAAGGTGAGAATATCATTTCATGCCAGGTTGTTGGCTTTTTGCCTCAGAAGCAATAATGAGCCGAAGACCTCATGTCTGAGTCTTCTCATTATCCTTCAGTTACCTTGGGAATATCGAGTTGTTGTCAATATACAGTGTTCTGTGACGATTGTCACCAAAGAATTTAGGACACATCTACTTCTCTTAAGCAGCCGTTCAAGCTGTGCGATGTCATGTTTCGATCCAGTCATTATTTAGTATGAGAAAGTCGAATTCAGTATTTATTTTGAAGAGGAACGTATACTACTGGGTAAATAAATTTACCGATTTTTCAAAACAAGCTTTTCGGCGATAGCAAATCATCTCTTTACGAGGACCGTCTTTTAAATTTATAAAAACGACCACTAGATGGCGATATTGAGATGTAACGTTACCATTGTTGTAAAATTTAACATTTGTTGCTGTTGAAACAGGGGCAGCTTAGAAATTGGCAGAGTAGTTTGTTTACAGTGAGCATGTAAAAAAACCGTTTTGTGAACAAATGGAAATTTCACGTGAAGGTTTTCGTTGGGTGATTTTTTTACGATTTTAGAAAAGGCCTAACTCAACAACAATGTCTCGAATCGCTTCGTTCAACTTTTGGTAATGAATCACTACCTGTGAAAAAGATCTGTTCCCGATGGATTCCACATAATTTGACCGAAACTCCAAAACGGACTCGTGTCAATTGGTGTAAGGAAATGCATCCGTATGCAACATCGTAACAGGAGACGAAACTTGGATATATTCGTACGAGCCGGAAACAAAGAAACAATCAACTGTTTGGGTAATCCAAGATGAACCGAATCCAATAAAAGTGGTTTTGTACGCGAAGCATTTCCAAGAAAATGATCGCTTGTTTCTTTGCTAATACTGAACATTTTGCAATCATTGCTTCAGAGGATCAAAGAACAGTTAATGCTGAATGGTATACAACAATTTGTTTGCCAGAAGGCATCGATGAAATCAGGAAAAACAACCGAAACTGTCGCATCGTTCTTCATAATGACAATGCCACCTCTCACACAACGCGTCAAACAATTGACGGTGAAAAATATCGAATTAAAGTGTATTTGTTTGGAGTTAATAGCAGAATTCTCTCACTGTAGATGCAAATACATGTTGGGGTGCGCCCAAAAAAAAAAAGATTTCTTATGCATTTTATTGAATTTTACTACCTGTTTTGAATTATTTTTAAGGGTTCACCCTATTTTAGGCAGAAAACCTTTGCTATACAATAGGGTCATAAAATGCTACCGATGAGGGTTCATCGGTAGCATTGCCGTCCGAGCGTAACCTGCTTTTAGTGTTTAATAAATAAAATTATCTTAAAAATAAAGTTGTAGAAATATAAGATTTATTACCAAAAATTTTTTAATCTATAGATCTATATATATATATACAAATTTACCAGATATAGGTACTTTAATTAAAATGAAAAACAATCATCATCTTCCAAAACTGAAGACTTAACTTCTCTTATATTGATAATTAAGGGTTATATCTATTCGAGCGAGTAATAATTGCCTTACGTCTTGAAGTTTGAACGTGCAACGAGACCTTTCATTTGTGCCCAAATTAGCTCCATGGGATTCAATTCACAATGATATGGAGCTAATCTAAGCACTGTGATATTCCGTTCCTTTGCCATCTCATCGGCTGCGTATTTCTTGAACTGTGCCTTATTTTGTTTCGCAATTTTGAGAAGTTTATAACATTAAGGATAAAACCACAAACATGCCATATAATATTAAGTAGAAAATTAGACAATTTTAAAAATGCATAGCTCATAAACCACTTCTATCTCAGGGTTGTTTGAGAATAGAATGAAATATAATCCCTGAAAATTTCAAGCGATTTCGAGTTGACGGAAAAAAGTTATGGCTATCTAAAAGTAGCGATTATTCAAAAATATATCGGCTTTGTTTGGCCATATATTAAAAGAATAGAGGCATTCAATGAAAATTAAGATATATATATATATATAATATATATATATATATATATATATATATATATATATATATCAACAGAATATACCTAGACGACAAATATGAGCCGTCAGCCAGCCCTCTACTTCAAAAACTGTAGATCTGAGAGCATTTCAAAAACAAGCAAAATTTCGTGATTCAGTTAAAAGCTCCCAGTCAAGCCAGATTTAAGTTTAAAATAAAAATCTATTTTTTCCTTTAAAATATAAGTTTAACAGAGAAGAATGCCGAGTTTTTCAAATCTCTAAGTTATATGGAAGCTAAGATACAAAATTTTGAAAATGACTAAAAAATCCACTTTCTTGAAATTTTAAAAAATTCTACAGATACCGAATTTCATCGTATCGGGCTCAAATTTGGAGGATCACCTTCTTTTCAAAGCTACTTTCGAAAAAAAAAAATCGGCATGCAAATCGCTGACCCACGCCCGCACACTTTTGTCGAAAAGTAATGGATCTGTCCATATACATATATATATATATATATATATATATATATATATATATATATATATATATATATATATATACATATACATACATACATAAAGAAAATAAAAGTTGTATATCGTGTATCAAAAATCCTGTTCCTTGCCCTTACATCAAAACTACGAGAGTCCAAAACTAGTAACTCATAATTTGCTCCATATCAGAGCTCATCAGCCAACCTATATAAAGAAGTAGATCGCAAAACACCAAGGTCTACAAGACTCGTACTATTAAAGCAATTACCTAAAGATGTGCATTTACAGAGTTGTCGGCAGTCGTTCTAATAATCGAAAATGGTATAGGGCGTTGTCTAATACTATAACTGATTCTGCTGGTATACATTTAATGATTTGTTGGAAGTACTCCTCAAAAACATCAACCGTCATCTCCTCATGGTAATCTTTAGTTGACTTTGATTCGAATTCCAACAAGTCACCGTTGAGAAATCCGTTTTCACTCCCAATATGTGCTATAATTAGCCTGCGACCTTTTTCTGAAGAGGGTTGTAATCCTGTTGATCAACCTGCCATAAAAGCTTGTTTGGCACTCTTAATGTTTTTGTCAATCCAGAATTTTTCACTGTGTGTCCCTCATTACCCAAGTCTCATCTAAATAAAAAATATTTCTTTCTTGGGCTCGAAATTTTCTGATTGATCGTAGATATTCTCTTCTCCAACAAATTATTTCTGTTTTATCGATAAGAACAGATTTTCTATTGTGTTTTTCCCAAGAAAAATTCAGGTTATGGAGGATTTTTCATAATTTCCATTTTTTTAAAATCTGGTAAGTCCTGGTCTTCTCTGATTTCTTGCAAAACGTTATGTAGTGTAGGTATTTCTTTCTTAATAAAAAAAATGATAACTTCTTATTGCGTTTTTAAAGTCTTCATCGACCTCTAAGGGCTCCTTTTCTTTGTGATTCTGAGGTTCGTTGCAAGGGCCGCATTTTCTTTCTTTTAGAAATCTATCAATAGTTGCTGATCCAACTGCTGGCACAGGTTTCCACAATTTCACGGACTTAGCTTGTTGGTTGTTGATGCACTAGGGCAACGTAGACGTTAAGTATCATTGTTTTTTCTCGTAGGGAAAATGCAGATTTAGAGACTCTGCGAAGTTTGACCAAACTCAAAGTTGAAGCTATCGCCGTTCTGATTTGAACTAAGCATATTATAGGTTTTTGCTTTATTTTTATATTTACACAGAATATTTTTATTGCATACTTAGGTACTTAGGCACTTACCTACCGATAAGTACTTTGGTTAATTATATTCCAATAACTGCTAAAATCTCAAATAATTTTATTGTACCTATCATCATTAAGCTTTATAACACTGTAGATTTCTACTCGTTTAGGCCTTTATTATACAAATAAGATTTTTAGTTTCATCATTTTTCATCTCCTCTCATAAGCCTTCCGAAGTCCATTCCTGAACATAGGCTTCCCTCATTGATCGCCATCTCTCTCGGCATTGGGCAATTCTATACCACATTAATCCCGCTGTCCTCTTGATATCGTCTGTCCATCGGGTGAGTAGTCGTCCCCTGGATCTTCTTCCGAGATATGGCCTCCATTTTAAAATAGTGCGTGGTCATCTTCTCTCTTGATCACGAGCTATATGTCCCGCGTAATTCCATTTCAGTTCCACCACGGTCTCTGCTACATCTCTGCATTTTGTCACCCCTCGAATCCAGTCATTTCTCTTTCGGTCCCTCACAGATATTCCCAGCACCCGCCTCTCCATTGCTCTTTGTGTAACTCTAAGCTTGTGCATAGATTTTTTCGTTAGTCTGAGCCCGATATGTCAAAATCGGCAGAACACATTGATCGAAGATTTTTGATCGTATACTCATTGGTATATTTTTATTCCTAAGTGTGTCTCCGAGTCTACCAAATGCACCCCAGGCGACTCTCCTTCGTCTGTCGATTTCAACTGTTTGGTTCTCTTTGCCTATTGCAATTGTGTGCCCCAGATACACATAACTTTCGACATTTTCAAGTATTTCATTGTTTATTTCGATCAACGGACACATAACTTTCCACATTTTCAAGTATTTCATTGTTTATTTCGATCAACGGATCCGTGCTGCACATGACTTTGGTCTTGGAGTTGTTCATGTTGAGGCCTATTTTCGAACATTCGATGTCTAGTTCTATCAGCATCTGTTAGAGGTCTTCAGTATTTTCAGCTATGATAACGATATCATTGGCATATCTCAGATGATTCAGCCGTTTTCCATCTATTAGAATACCTCTATAATGCCAATCTAACCTTTTGAATGCATCTTCAAGGGCCAACGTGAACATCTTCGGTGACAATACATCTCCCTGCCTTATGCCTCGTTTTATTCTAATCGGTCTGGTTTTTTCATCGATATAAGAGTTCCACATATCTGGAATCCACTCTCGCATTTTCCAGTGCTCTGAAAAAAGCCCAAGTTTCATCATTTACTCATTAAAATAAACTTTGAAATGCGTTAATTTATATAGCTTATTGTAGAGTTCAGAAGGCATGTAATAAAATATTTTTTAGAAAAAGGTCGCACTATTGTAAAGAGATAGAAAAAAAAAAGGTGATTAACACTAAAAATTCAAATAATTGGTAGAGAAATTTCGGACGTTTATTGTTTATGACATTTTAATGTTTATAACCTATGTTGTGTGCTATCAACTCCAAACAAACGGACTTTAATGTCTCATTGCCCGTATTTACCTGATTTATCACCCAACGGTGTCTTTTTGTTCTCGAAT
The DNA here is from genome assembly GCA_019049505.1 of Pachyrhynchus sulphureomaculatus. Classification (NCBI taxonomy): domain Eukaryota; kingdom Metazoa; phylum Arthropoda; class Insecta; order Coleoptera; family Curculionidae; genus Pachyrhynchus; species Pachyrhynchus sulphureomaculatus. The sequence continues at coordinate 169,395,289 of CM032455.1, read as the reverse complement.
GTAAAAAAAATAGCGTGGACAGCGATTTTCATCACCTCAAGAGTTGTTGAATCCTTTCACAACCATGTTTTTGACGTACTATCTTCAGAGGGGAAAAAATGTTTCGAGAATTGGGTTAAACGCATGCAAAAGTGTATAAATTTTAAAGGCGAATATTCTAAGAAACAACAAAACGATCTGAATCAAAATTTTATTTTTCTTTCATTGTTTTTGTAAAAACTTAAAAGGTAGCCCTCGTGCTGAACAAAATTCCTTGCTATCCCCTCAGGGGCTAGAATTATCCTAGATTTTTCTAGTACGGGTTTGACGTACCCGAGGTGCCCGAGTCATGTTGTGTAGTCTTGTATTGTCAAAATTGTTTGTCCTCGTCTTTAAATGTCAAATACGTAATCCTAAGGTGTCAAGATACCGTGCCGAGGGGATGAATGATTCAGCGGGCATGAATCTCTAACGGTTCCTACCGGACACCAGGCGTCCTCCGGTAGTATCACAGCCTTACCATAATATCCAGGCTCTGTTATGATCGACAGTTTTTTCCTAGGCAACTCGTGGGACTTAAATGCCTCAAACAAACCAAATAAACAAAAAACAAAACGGGTCAAAAAGACCCAGAATAGAGTCAATTCCCTCTACTCCAGAAGTACCGAAATATGATAGATTTTTTAAAATAAGTTTAGTTACGGGTTCATTCAAGAATGTCTCGCCATTCTTATTACATAAAGCTCTCCAAGCCAAAATAGGCACTCTGGCGGAAACGAGAAAACTAGCTGATGGTTCACTGCTCATACAGGTAATCAGCGAAAATCAATCATTCAATGCTTCCAAACTAACACAATTACACAATTTTGATGTTATCACCACACCACATAAGACCTTAAATACCATCAAGGGTATAATTACTTGCCACGACTTGGCAAACTGTTCTGACGAAAAAATACTGGAGAATTTGAGCAGTCAAGGAGTCACAGAAATATATAGATTACCCCCAAGAAAGGATTCGGATCAGCCATCTAATACATTCATTTTATCATTCAACCTCCACCAACTGCCCACCAAACTATTCGCTGGTTGGTACTCGCTAAGAGTACGACCATACATCCAGAGCCCCATGAGGTGCTTTCATTGCCAAAGGTTTGGGCATACCGCTGGCAAATGCTCACAAGATCCCCTATGCCCTTCCTGCGGTCACGCACAACACCCCGACAATCCCTGTTCCAACTCACCCAAATGCGTAAACTGCAACGGCCCCCACTCACCCAGATTCAAGGGCTGCCCGCAGTACAAACAGGAGTTCGAGATACAAAAGATCAGAGCGACTGACAAAGTCTCGTATTTCGAAGCAAAAAGGAAGTATCAAAATCTAAACCCCACATTTTCAATCTCGTATAGTTCAGTGGCAAGGGGTTCAAAACCAAAACAATGTTCAGTCTCAACCCAATGTGACCTCGACTCATTCCAAAACACCTTCTCACAACCTTCACCCCCTCCCACCCAACCCCCCTTCACCCTCACTCCTCTCACAATTCCCCCATCACACATCCCACCAACCAACCAACAATCCAAACAACCCTCCCTCCCTTCTTCTAAAACACCAACAAACTCACAGAATCCATTAACAATTCCACAAAACAAGCCAAAAACAGATCTTTCTACTAACAAACAAAAACACGACAGACATCAAACAACAAACTAACACAAAAACATTCCCAACAAAATCCAAAACTCACCGACATAACGCAGACTCAAACAAAAGAATTACCACCACTCGACCCAAAAAAACTACTCCCAACTCCTCTAGGGAGTCCATACTGGAATTGTCAACCTCTGACACTTCCATGGATTTGGATCCTATACTAAATATGAACAAGTCGTCTAGTAGCAGTAAAAAAATCAAAATAACTAGCATTCCACCCATTACTACAATGGAATGTGAATGGATTTGCTCAGAGACAAGAGGATCTAGCTTTATTAGTAAATTCTTTTAAACCATCTATTCTAGCTATACAAGAAACCAACTTCAAAGATTCAAAATTTCTGAAAATAAAAAACTATAATTCAATTATAAAAAACAGAACAGATCAAGCAAGAGCATCGGGAGGAGTGGTTCTTTACATTCACAAATCCCTGGAATTCAATGAAATCAACCTTCAAACTACTCTGGAGGCAGTAGCCATAACTCTCGCATCCATAACTGTGTGTAGTATCTACTTATCACTAAGCATTGACTATCCATCGCCAATTATTAACGATCTACTTTCACAACTCCCTTCACCTTTCATCCTCCTTGGTGATCTAAATGCCCATAACAAACTATGGGGCTCTTCTCACAACACGACTCGTGGCAAAATGATAGAAGACATTCTGCTACTAAACAACATAGCCATTATCAATCATCCTTCTCCAACTCACCTAAACTCTTCGTCTGGCACTTTTTCGACAATTGATCTGTCTCTCTGCAGTCAGTCACTGGCGGATATTCTTGAATGGGACATTCTACCTGACACCCATGGCAGTGACCACTTTCCCATCATCCTTCGATTCCTCACAACCTATCCTTATTCTCCTACTCCTCAAACCAAGTGGAACACTGCCAAGGCCGACTGGACTAAATTCAGCGCTCCTATATCGCAGATACACGATGTAGACACTTACATTCAAGAGTTCTCTCACATTATTTTAAAAGCTGCACACGAAGCAATTCCATCACACCAACATTCCAGAAACAAAACTCCTGTTCCTTGGTGGAACAGTGAATGCTCTAGGCTACTCAAGGCAAGAAAAAAGGCATTAAACTTATTCAAACGCCATCCAACAGAGGTTAATTTCATAGAGTATAAGAGAAAAAGAGCACAAGCCAAACGAGTATTCAAGGAAACCAAAATAAAATCATGGAGGGATCTAACTTCATGGTTGCGACATCCACTATCATCAGGCCAACTTTGGCAATTGGTAAGAAAAATGAAGGGCACACAATCTCACACAATACCTTCACTTCTCAACAATGACATTTATATCTCAGACCCCAAAGAAATCATAGACGCAATTGCCCACACTTACCAAACAAAATCAACCCCTAAAGACACGAACATACTACCAATCAATACAACTCTATCCTTCGATTCCGAGCAACATCACCACTATAATTTCCCCTTCTCTATGCATGAATTGAATACTGCAATTAGAATATCAAAAAACACTGCACCTGGCCCTGATTCCATCCTATTATCGATGATTCAACATCTCTCTGAAACCATGCTCAAATCCTTATTGGATTATTACAACTATCTCTGGTGCAATTCTAAATTTCCCGCATCATGGCTGCATTCCATCATTGTACCAATACATAAGGCTGGCAAACCGAGATCATTACCAAACAGTTACAGACCAATTTCACTGACCAATCATCTTTGCAAGATACTAGAAAGAATGGTACACCAGCGATTAACATGGGTTCTAGAAACAAAGAATCATCTGTCACAATTTCAATACGGATTCAGAAAGCATAGGTCAGCTATCGATCATCTTGCTTCTTTAGACACCGACATGAGAATAGCCATGCAGAGGAATCAACATACGTGTCTTGCTTCACTAGACTTAAGCAATGCTTTTGACATAACAAATGGAAACATCATTCTCGAACAACTGAATGAGATGGGCTTTACCGGGGCTCTACCAAAATTCATCAAGAATTTCCTTTCCCCAAGAACTTTCCAAGTAAGAGCAAATGGATTATTATCAAATACTCACATCCTCAGACTTGGTATACCACAGGGTTCTGTCCTTAGCCCAACCCTCTTCAATATCGCAATCCAAACCATCACAAAATAGTTTCCAACTTCCTTGAAATTTAAATTGTTTGCTGATGACATAGTCATCTACCATTCCAATCAGTCACACAGAGAAACCTCAAGTACTCTACAGACAGCCATTGCATCAGTAAACAATTGGGCAATCAACAACGACTTCAACTTCTCACCAACCAAGTCAAATACAATACATATCTGCAAGGTCAGAAATTGTCTAAAAAACGGATTCATTCCATATTAACAATAATGACATACCATCAGCAACAACTATCAAAATACTCGGCCTGACATTCGACAACAGACTCTGCTGGAACCCACACATCAAACATCTCAAAGCTCGCACCACCCAAGATTTAAATATACTCAGAATACTAGCTAACACCAAGTGGGGTGCAGACTTCATTTCTCTAAATAATTTATACAAGTCTCTCATTCTCTCAAAGCTTAGATACGGCGATTTCATTTACGATGCCGCCAGCAATGCATCAAAAAAATCTTTAGACCCCATACAGAACCAAGCACTGCGTCTGGCAACGGGTGCATTCAGAACAACACCAATTAATAGTCTCCAATGCATAGCCGCTACTCCCCCACTTTATCTGACTAGACAGCTTTCATTAATGAAATATTACTCATCTTCGCTACACAGACCCCACACAAAATTCTCTTTAAACTTGACTAATGCACACAAAGCTCACATAGCCTTTCTTCCAAAATCCATTCCCAAGAGAATAAATTCTTACCTGACCTTACATGGGCTCACTCCCCCCAAATTTGACTACCCACTATTCACCACATTTCCTCCCTGGCTTTCTCCAAACCCATCAATCGATCTACACTTCCATTCCGGTAACAAAAATAACCTAATAGGAGCCAACATCATTCATCAATTCTCTGAAAGGATACACACTCTCTACTCAAACTTTTCTATAGTCTACACCGATGGTTCGAAATCCACAAAAGGAGTGGGAGCAGCCTTCCTACACAAACCTTATTTTCAACAATTTAAACTTCCTCCATACTCTTCAATCTTCTCTGCCGAGCTGTTAGCCCTAAAAGAAGCAATCAGGTATGCAATAAATAACAAGGAAAATAACAAATTCCTCATTGCATCAGATTCCTTAAGTGCCATAAAAGCCATCAAATACAGCAATCCGGACTATGCATACTTAAGACAAATAGCAGACTTATTATACATCGCCAAGGCCAGGAATAGAACCATCATATTAATCTGGATTCCTAGCCATATGGGAATCAAAGGGAACGACAGAGTAGATCAAGTAGCCAAACAAGCCATAGAAACAGGCAACTATACCAAAGGAGAGAACCATACTAACGATTTCCATAAAAATTTAATCTCAATAAATAGAAATAATTTTCAGTTGGAATGGGATCTTGTAGATCCGAATAACAAGCTGTGGGAAGTAAAATCTTTTGTTTTTCCTCCTTTACACATTCACAATCTAAACAGATCAGAGAACGTAAAACTCAGAAGACTAGCGACTGGACATACATACCAGACACACTCTCACCTACTAAAGAGTGAACCAGCACCATTATGTACCATCTGCAATCAATCATTGACTGTCAAACACATATTTGAGGCAGCGCATTTTTCGCACAGAAGAAACAAACATAACATACCATCAAACATTAAACAAATTGTAAGCACTTTTCAATCAAATAAGCTGGGAATCATCAATTACTTAAAAGAATTAAATATCGCAATCTAAATTATTTTGGGCGCCAAATAACCATTGAAGTTGACGCGCCCTTACCCCTTAATATAAAAAAAAAAAAAAAAAATTCCTTGCTATGAGTGCATTTCAACATTAATTGAGAATGTAATAATAGTGTAGAGATACTATCGCAGCCAAACGAATTCCTTGTCAACAGTAAATGACAAACTATACTTTTGTAGGCGGACAATAATATCAACCTATTCAAATTCGATCTCTTTAAATTGAAAACATCTAGGTCAGACTCCAATAATCAAAATTAAATGGCTTTTAATCTGCAATGTCTAATCCGGTATAGAGCCAGTACTTATAAATTGTACACAAAGAACTATAATAGATCATTTACATATGAAAACAACTGGAGACAAGTAGTTTATAGGTGGTAAATAATCATTTTCGCACTTTTTCTTAGTGAGATTAGAATAGAGGTGACGTAATTTAATAGGTTTTAATCTAGAGTAATAGGTAATGTAACATATGTATAAAGTGGAAATTGTTTTACCAATGAAGAGATGGAGGGAGCTCTCCACATTAACGTAAAGGAATGCGGCAATTCTATGAGTGGAGAAAAGACTATTTAGACAGCTATAGAAGCGACGCGTAGGCGTAAAAAGCGATGCACGCTGTAAACTGTACTCTGGAGCTATGTACAGAATTATGCACGCAATATGTTCATGCCAAGACATATTTCGTTGCTATTAAGTAACGATGATAACTATATCGGATTCAGCAACGTTAACTTTTTTAGAAACAACTGCCTGGGTTTTTTGTAGCGTTAAATTCTACTTAGTTACTGTTGTCCCAAGATAGAATTTCTTCCAGGTCTCTGTTAAGTTAAATGAATTCCTACTGTCTACGGATATTTGTATCAGTAGAAGATGGGCGAGAGTCTTACTCCAGACCACGGAAATTTCGCGTTTTTTTTTTTTGGGAATTTTTTTGAAAAAAGGATAAGACATAATTTAAAAAAACTTTTTAGATATTATTTATTAAATTTTATTCTCGACCGGACTACGAAAAAATTTGACGCCATTTCTGAACACTATGTCAAAATTTCGAAGAGACTGGATAGGCGGTAATGACGGAATCATGGAGATATTAGCGTTTACAGATTTCGATCTCGTTTCCGACATGATAAAACTAAAGAATTCATACTTACAGCTAACCAACTTTTCCAGGGCCATAAAGTAGTAACCCTTACAATGCTTCATAAAACTCATTTTGTTTAGTATTAAGCATTCTCCGAGTTATTCTTGCTTCTTTTGACTGAGCTTGAGATCTTCGCTCTGCATGATTTGAGGTATACGCATCGGCACGATGGCGTATACCTCAAATCGAGCGTTGTTCGCGCCCTCCTAAGCAAAAAAATCGATTTTTGGAAAATTCTGGAGTAGGATGGCCCCTTAAAATCAATGAGAAAATAACATTATTGTCATCTGGATTAGATTCCTCGTCGTTTCCAGTAGCAGTACTAGAAATTCGTCCTTGGAAATCGACAGTAGCATGTAAAGCAAGTTGGCTTCCTCAGCTGGTGCTGTTACAACAGTATCATCTGGCCGTGTGAGTGGTGGCATAGTGGACTGGAACTCTACTTCATTAGATTACGGTTTTAAATAATATTGCCCGGTAAATCACTGAATATTTTAAATTTTAAAAATCTGACAATTTAACCAAATCGTATCTCATCGTTTCCTATCGCCCTTCCTTGCGTGCGCTGTTAATGTAGTATCGCGTTTAAGGGGCCATACCAGTGTGATAATTTCCTAAAATCGATTTTTTTTACATATTTCGATGCTTGTATATGTATAGAATAAGAGGTCGAAGTATTAAAGTCGGCCTGTTTATTTTTGAAAATACAGCTATCGCCAGGCACAGCTGCTCGGAGGCCCATAAACTCCTTTTTGAAGCGTAATGCGAACCGGAGCAGATATTAAAATTCCAATGGCGTGAGGTCATCCCGTAAGTGAATGTTAAACATCTAATACAGGGGTCGGCAACCTTTTAACTAAGGGATGCCAGTTTTCATCCATACAACATTTTGCGTGCCGACATAGGTACTTACTACAACTAAAATTAACAAAAATTAACTTAAATTAACTTAAAATATTGCTTTTAGAAGGTTTAATTACAAAAAAAAATTAACATTTAACATATAATTTTATTATACTAGTCCTAGGACCTAGTGTGAACCCTGTGCTTGAAGTTCTTTAGAGAGTTTTCTTATATCCGGTTCATATCTGGTTATTTTCAGTGTCACACATGCTTCCGAGTTGTCTATTGTCAGCCTGCTTCGGCACGGATTTAAAATCAGTCTCATATGGGAAAAAAGTTGTTCACAGATATAGGATGATCCGAAAGCTGTAAGCATGGCAAACGCTACTTTCTTAAGACAAATAAATTTCTCTGGTAAATTCATCCAACAACTGAGTATCTCGTTTGAATGGTTCTGACAGTTACCTTCTAATACCCTTCGTAACTCTACAAATTTCGTGTTCCATAACTCGGAGCTTTTAAATTCAATGTATTGAAGATCAAAATCATTAATGTCCATCCATGAGAAAAGAGATATGCCAAAGCAACTGCTGAAAAAAATCCATTAAATCTGGTTGGATTAAAAAAGCGAACATAGGACTATGTTTATCAAAATCCTGACCCCTCTCGATAAACTCCTCTTTTAAATTAGTCATATATTTAAGAATTTCGTCTATTAATGCACCATCGTCGACACTGGATATATAAGATTTTAAATTTGGAAAATATTTATATGTGTTTGTAGTAATATCGCTGATAAATAAATCTATTTTTAATTTGAATGATTTCCAGGATTCGTATAAATCCAAAACTGTTTTGCGTGAACCTTGTAACTTTAAGTTGAGTTCACTGAGATGGTTTGTAATATCCGTCAGAAATATTAACATACAGATCCAGTTCTTATCTTCTAGTTCAGGATAAGCATCCACTTGATTTTTGTCCAACAAGAACGATTTAATTTCGCCCAGACATTGCACAAATCTAGAGAGCACTTTACACGGCTGAGCCAGCGCACATGGTATATCTGAATATGCACTTTCTAATTCCTGCAGAAACGATTTAAATTGTCTATGGATCAGTGAAGAACAACCGACAATGTAGTTAACTATTTTAACCACCCTCTCCATCACGGATTTTAAACTTCCAGCGGAGATTTTAGCGCACAAACTCTCTTGGTGAATTATGCAGTGAAACTTCAAAACTCGATCGACCCATGCGTTCAATAAGAAGGGAAACAAATCCTTTATGTCTCCCAATCATAGCAGGAGCGCCATCTGTCGTTACGCAAAAAATTTTATTTAAATCAATGTTCCGCTTTTCAAAATGTCTAACAAATTCTGAAAATATATCCTCTCCTCTTGTAGTTCCCTGCAATGGGAGCAGACAAATCAGCTCTTCATACACACTGCCATCATCGAAGAATCGCGCAACAATTGCCAGACGGGCAATGTCATTAATATCGGCCCTTTCATCCAATGCTACACCAAATACAAAACTGCGTTTGATAGCGTCTCTCTGCTGTTTTTGAACATTTTGTGTCATTTCGGTAATTCGTCTCTCGATGGTCCGCGCTGATGCCGGTATATCCCTAATCCTGGCCAATATTGTATCCTTATCGGGCAAGTCGTCGAATAAAATCTCGCCAGTACTCAAAAACGTTTGCTTCATAAATTCTCCGTTAGTGAACGGCCTACCCTTTTGTGCCAACGATTGTGCAATTTTGAATCTGCATTCAGTTACCTGATTTTTTCCTTGGAAAACTTTGCTAAAGAATGTATTGTTTACTTGCTCTTTCTATTGCCTCCCTTTTATCAGCGTTATCTTTAAATGACGATTCATGTTTTATCTTGGAATGTCGTGTAACACTAGATGTCCGGAAAACTACGCTTTCCCGACATAGGACCCAAATGGCCCGATCGTTTTGCTGTACAAAGCCGTAATCTGTTGTCCATGAAGTTTGAAATGATCGAACGTCTACCTTCTTTTTCTTCGCGGCCATAACGCGACGTAATTTTAATTTTTAAACTATTGACTGGAACGGATGTTACTTCTGTACTAAATGATCCAAACGTGTAGCCGCTTGCTATATATAGAAAAATAATGTTTCCAGAAAATTCCAATTATTACGTTTATTAAATTTCTAAGAACAAAAAATTATTATCTACAACGCGCCCATTTCAATCAAAGGGCCGCCTAGAAGTTAAATCTAACAAAATCTAAAGTTTGGCAATATAAAAAGAGTTGCGGCGCGTGTCGGAACGATTGAAGTCAAGTCAAACAAAAACCGCCTTATAGCGGCTCTTTTGATCTGAATTGAGGACGTTTATTTGTGTTTTTGCCTAGGCTTATATTTTGATGCTTGCCGTCTTTAATACTTGCCGAAATTAAAGCCAAACCAATGCATTCAGTAAAATTATAAATTACAAAATATATATTTTGTAGTTTTTGGTAATAATACCTAGTGACCTATAGAATATATCGTTTTTGTTTGTATCGTTAAAGTAATACTGTCTTCGATTATTTACTTAATTTCGAAACATGTCACAAATTACAGAATTAATGTGTAAACTTCGAATAGGTACGCGTGCCATTCAAAATTGCTTGGCGTGCCAGAGATGGCACGCGTGCCATAGGTTGCCGACCCCTGGTCTAACACTTCGGCAAAATAGTCGCAAAGGTAGGTTCGTGGCAAGAGATCATTATTTATGTGTTACACGTTAGTCATTCTTTACACTCATTTTTCTCAAAACTGCATTTTTAAAATTTGCTGCGCTGCAACTCGAAAACAATTTATTGTATCGACTTAATTTTTTTTTTTTGCACATTAAGGATGTTTTGCCATACCATGAACCATGGGTCTTTTGACTGGAGCAAAAATGTCAATTTAGCATGCAAAAAACCGACACTTTTTTGGCAAATTTTTAAACGCCACCATAATTTTCAATATTTTTTAAAATCTATGGCTGATATTACCGAAAATTATATCTATTTTAATAATCATTTTGTTTTTTTTTTGATTCCAGGTAATGTGCGCCAATCACGGCAACAATAGAGCTACTGTTTTTCGCCTGTCCCGTTACTGGAGCATAACTCTCGTAAATTTCAATATTTTCATCGGAAAAAAATTGTGTGTATTTGTAAACAAATAAGAAATATCTACCCAACATTTTAAAACATTTGACGCAGTAGTTTTCTTTAAAACAATTTTAGAAAAATATCCTTATTTTTAAGTAGTTACACTGATATAGCCATTTAATTGTAAATCTGCGGGCCTTGATTGCAGGTAATTCGCTTTTAAATTTATACAACAAATTAATTTTTCAATGGAAAATAGTCACTGCGACCAAACTTTTGGGCGACAGTGTATATAATAAACAGTGCTCAATTTGAAATACGCATAACTGCATTATCTCGATAACATGAAAGTAAATACCAAATTACTTTAGTAAATCCAATATTAATCTTATTTTTAAGCAACTTTTTCACTGGTTTAATGCAATTTTTAAGGTGATCCTCTCGGTAATTATCAAAAAAGTAACAGTACGATTGATCGTGACCCAAATTTTATTGAAATTGTATCGAATTATTTTTATCGTAATGACCAACATTAAAAATTGCACTTTTAATAAGGTATAATTACGTAAACAAAGTTATTTAATTTAAATAAGGAGTGCAGCATAAAACAATTTTAAATAGAACATGTTTTTCTTCTATTTTTTTTTAAGATTCTTATTTGACGTTTTGATTGCGACCAATTTGCAGAGATATTTACGAAATTTTACACGTTAGACGAAACAACATTTTGAAAATTTTCGTGTGCATCTATAGTACCAGTAACTGAGCGATATATGGACAATTTTCTAATTTTCCTCAATTTTTTATACGAGGACCACCTTCTAAATTTTTACCAACGACCACTAGATAGCGCTATTGAGATGTGACATTACCGTTGTTGTAAAATTTGACATTTGTTATTGTTAAAACAGTGGCAGCTCAGAATTTGGCCGAGTAGTTTTTTTTTTACAGTGAGCGTTTAAAAAAAAAACAGTTTTGTGAACAAATAGAAATTTTACGTGAAGGTTTCCGTTGGATGATTTATTACGATTTTAGTAAAAGCCTAACTCAACAACAATGCCTCGAATCCCTTCGTTCAACTTTTGGTAATGAACCACTATCAGAACTGTTAACAAATTAAAAAATGCAGGCTTTCACGACCGGTTGAATTAATATGAGTTTCTTTCGGGAGTTAAGGCCGTGTTCTCCGGGTATTAACTTCCTCGGCGTTTCATTGACACTGCGTCAACATTCTGAAAGGCGATGTGGCAGTGGTCGAAGGTTTCTTCTTGACTGTTCACTGTCGACTGTGTTCGACGATGTATCGCTGTCTAGTTTTGTGTTTTCCGGAGTAGGCGTGGCTATATGGACTCTCGGTCAATCAGCCGCCAGCGACGTTTTCCTGTTTCTTAATGTTTTTGTTTGTTGTAATGCGGGAGTCCAAGTTTTGCTGCACTTTATCTTTAAATGCATGTACAAGCTAGCCAGCCTTTACACACAATCTGTATATTCTATATAAATCATAACAATGATATATACAACCTTCAATAACTTAAAATTTCACAGTTCACACCTGCAAAAATTAAAATTTGACCTGACCTAGTTCCGAGTTAACCAAGAAAATCTTTTTTTATCTGATCTATCATGTTGCACTAAAGCTAACTTAACTATTAAACATGCTTGCGCAAAACTGACAAAAATAGGTGTTCAAAATAATTGTTTGCGATACAATCAGCGTTTTAAAAATTAGAGCAATGCAAATAAAAATAATTAATTTAGCTTCAATAGACGGAGATAGTAGTGTAGGGCTGAATCTGCGTGTTTCTTTAATATTTATATATCGATTCAATATGGAAGCTCTGAAAATTTTTTTTATCGACTGAAACGCAATCGAAGAATAATAAAAACGGCCGAAAAGATTCTGATGATAATCCTTCTGCCGGTTTTTTGGCTACGTAAATATTATATGCACTACCGTCAGAAAGTATTTGCCCACCTAGAAATTTCAATGTAACTGCCAAAATTTAATACCTAATTAAATCCGTTTATTATATTAGTTAAATTTAATTGTTCTTAACAAGTGTCCATCATAAAATTGTTTAGATAGGCCTCTTTGGTGAAATCACAATCAATTAGAACAAATTTCCAAGTTTTGCATGATAATCGTTTTGAGGAGATTTCTGAGTTGAAGTAAGAACTCATTTCAAGTTTTTAGGGATTATGGAAATTCCTAGTGACATGTTATGATAAAAACTATGCTATAAATACCATTGCAAACAGTACTTTGTCACTAATACAGGCTCAATTGTCGAGTCGACAAATCGTCAGTGATATGCGGATGACAAGGAGAACGGTGGATTACATCGTAAAAAAATTTCTGCGGGACATGAAATTCACAACCAAAAACGTTCAGGAAGGCTTCGAAAAACGACTCCCTCTGAAGACAGAGCTATAACAATGTCCAGCAGACGTAATCGCCGCCTAACCGCACCAGAAATCACGGCTCAAGTAAGCCTGGAGCGGCCCATCCCCATCAGCGAGACAACCGTGAAGAACAGGTTAACAGAAGGTGGACTACACGGGAGGGTTGTAGTGAGGAAAGCACTCTCAAGAAAACAGGCAAGTTTTCGCTCGGGGTATGGAACAAACGACCATCTGCTTACAGTTAAAATCCTCATTGAAAAATGAATAGAATATAATAAGCCCCTTGTGCTCATATTTGTGGACTTCGAAAAGGCTTTTGATTCTGTAAATCAGCAGACTTTTGGACGTATTGATCATCGATATTCCAATGTAATTAAATACATATATAAAAATGCCACCGTTCTTGTTAAAACACAAACCAACCAAGCCACAAGCAAATTTCGAATCGAAAGAGCGAGCTTTTCGTAATACTTCTAGAAAGTATTCTACAAACAATAAACTGGGAAAGAATCGACTTAACATTGACGGTGAAAAGTTAAATCACCTCTATTTCGCCGAAGACATTGTCTTAATAACAAACAGAATACAAGAAGCACAAACTATGCTGCGCATGCTTCAGGAAGCTTCAGGAAAGGTTGGTCTAAAAATGAATCTTATCAAGACACAGTTTCTCAAAAAACTTGTATTAAGAGACACTGTAAATCTGAATAATGTAGAGATCGAGCAAGTACACTAATATAAATACCTCGGACATGAAATCAGGACAGGACGAAATAACCAAACACATGAAATTCAGCGGAGAATAGATCTCTCATGGGCTGCATATGGCAAACTGGCCTATGTACTCCAATCTAACCTTCCTATGTGTTTAAAAAGAAAAGTATTTGACAGATACATACTCCCCATTCTTACGTACGATATTCTCACAATAACGAGGAAAAACATCAATAAAATATGTGTCATGCAACGAAAGATGGAGAAGTCAATGTTAGGCGTTATCCTTAGAGATCACATCCCAAATTACATTATCAGGAAGAGAACGGGAGTACAAGACACAGTCAAATCCATTCTACATCTTAAAGAGAACTAGGCTGGGCATGTTACTAGGTGTAAGGATGGACGACGGACAAAGAGAATTACAGAGTGGCGACCAAGATCCGCAGCTTATCGGAATAGAGGTAGACCACCAAGTCGGACTGATGATTTGAAAAGAGTGGCTGGAAATTAGGTACAAGCGGCCCAGAATAGAAACAAGTGGCAAGATTTGAGGGAGTCTTTCGTCCAGTAGTGGACAGTATAAGCTGATGGTGATAATGATAATGATGATGAAAAATTACTAAAAGACTGAACTCACTTTATAAACTAGACATACTTGAGGTATCTCTGTCACCTCAGCAGAAGACATGAACTGGAATCACTGGTCATATAGAGAAAGGCAAGCGCTGCATGGATGGATCACCTTCACGTTGAGTAGATCAGACGAAACAGTTAACCGGGAAGTTATTTATTCTTTTATTATTATAATGATTGTGTTTGTTTTTCTTTTTCACATTTGGTCAATGTGGTTCCATGTTCGGCTGACGGGCCTAAACCAAGTCAGCACAAATGCATTACCATTGTGTATTAAGGAATGACCTGACAATGTTATATGTTTTCAAAATCACTGATTTCTCAATGTTTTGTGTATATTTGTGTTGAGTCCTAATTGTACTAAATGAGGTGTGAATGTTGTTATCGAGTAGTAGTTAGTTAGTTATCGAGTAGTAGTATGGTAGCCTTGCCATTGACCTTTGTTGATGTGGAGCACTTTAGATTTGCTTATACCAAATTCCATATCGATATCTAAGGTGAATGTTTCTGTGATTTTGAGGAGTTCTTTCAACTGTGTTTGTGTGGCAGCGTAGAGTTTTATGTCATCCATATATAGGAGGTGGTTTATTTTATGTTGGTTCACTTTTTGGTGTCTGATGTTGAAGCCATGGTCTGTTCTGTTTAGTGTATTTGAGAGTGGATTGAGACAGAGGCAAAACCATAAAGCGCTGAGCGAGTCTCCCTGAAATATATCCCGTCTGATGTACACCTCTTCTGTTTGGATGCGTTCGGTTTGTGTTTTTAGGTAGATATTGGTTTTCCATGTTTTTATAATTTGCGCGAGAAATTGCCTGAGGTTTTGGTTGATTTTGTAGATTTATAGGGCTCTGATTAACCAGCTGTGGGGTATGGAGTCGACGGCTTTTTTATAGTCTATGTAACCGATGTGAAGGTTTCTGTGTTCTTTTCTGGTTTCTCCCATAATCACGCTATCTATGATCAGCTGCTCTTTGCATCCTCGGCTATTTTTCCTGCACCCCTTCTGTCCTTCTGTGAGAATATTGTTGTCTATTAGGTGTTGTTCTATTTTCTTGGAAATTGTGGCTGTGATGATCTTGTATAGAATTGGAAGACAGGTGATAGGTCGGTAGTTTGACGGGTTTGTGGTGTCTGAGCTTTTGGGTTTGACGTATGTTATTCCTTGTGTAAGAAAAGTGGGGAATGTGTGTGGCGTAGAATAGCTTTGTTGATTTGATGTGTGAGTGCTTCGTGTGTGGTGGTAAACTGCTTGTAACATAAGTTTTGTATATTGTCTATCCCAGGGTATTTCCAGTTGTGTGTGTGTTTGATTGTTTCTGTAATTTCTTGTGTAGTTAATGTGGAATTTTCTTGTTCTGTCACATATTTATGTTTGTCTTCTTTGGCTTTAATCCAGGGTGTGTTATTATTATGTAGTTTGGGTTCTGACCACATACTTTTCCTATAATCTGGGAGTTCTTATTTGTTTGGCGGTTTAGTCACTACTGTCTGCTCGTTGTACAAAGTTTTTATTATTATTATTATACAAAAAATTTCTTCTTTCTCAGATTTAGTCAATGTGGTTCCATGTTTGGCTGACGGGCCCAAGCCAAGTCAGCACAAACGCTATTACCATTGTGTATTAAGGAATGACCTGACAATGTACATGTTTTCAAAATCACTGACTTCTGAATGTTTTTGTGTATGTTTGTGTTGAGTCCCAGTTGTACCAAGTGTGGTGTGAATGTTATTGGTGTAAGGCCTGTGGCTGATATAATGAGGGGGACAATGATGACTTTTTCTTGTTTCCAGAGCCTTTTTATTTCCGTTGCAAGGTCTGTGTATTTGGAAATTTTTTCTGTGTATTTCGTTTGAATGTTTGTGTCGTTGGGGACACCTATGTCAATTAGATAGATGACTTTTTCTTTTTTGCACTAAAAAGTAATATCGGGTCTATTGGCGGAGACTGTTTTATCTGTATGGATACTGATGTCCCAGTAGAGTTTGTAATCTTTATTTTCAAGTACGGATGTTGGTGTGTATTTGTAGTAGGGATCTGTGTTTTCTATGAGCTTGTATGTTGTGGCTAGTGCTTGGTGAACTACTTTTGCCGCTGAGTCATGTCTGGCTGTGTATTCCGTTCCGGCTAATATTTTACATCCGCTTGTTATGTGTTCGATCGTTTCTTTCTGCTGGTGGCATTTCCTACATCTGTCCTCTGTAATAGTTGGGTCTT
>CM032455.1:169282523-169378570 GCA_019049505.1 Pachyrhynchus sulphureomaculatus | reverse complement strand
AATTCTATAATTTCATTAGGAGGTATGCTAGAAAAAAAATTTTATACATCGAAAGGTATTAGATGTTTGATATTATTAATTAGGTCGTATAAGTTCAGTATACTATATTGTGCACGAAAATTACAATAATGTTTTAAGATCTCTATCAATCTGTTGAATAATTTAACTGATGGAGCAGTAACAAACGAAACAACTGGTTTAATTAGAAAGTTAATTTCATGCAACTTAATTAAAGAATACAATTTAAGGTCTTGACGGTTCATTAAAATTAAAGTTTGTTTTTTCAAATTCAGTAAAAAGTGTGATATCTTTAATAACGTTTTTAATAAGTGCTTGAAACAATTCTGTGGGATCATATTTCATAATTTGGAATGTTTCTGTGGTAAGAAAGTTTAAAGTTTTAGAAATGTAGTTTTCTTTTGTTAACGCTACTATTAATTTACCTTTGTCTGCTCTAGTAGATCTAGAAGTCGATAACGAAACAATAATCAAAGAACCGACAGATTTAAATATTTAGGAGCCATCATTTCAAAAAAACGCAACATCAGAAGAAGAGATTAAAGCTAGATTAGGACAAACGCGGACATGCATAAGGCAATTAAATTCGATCCTGTGGGACAAGCACATTTACAAAAGAGAAACAAAACACGCATATACAAATCAATAATACAAAGCATAATGACATACGGGTCAGAAACATGGACGATCAACAAAAGAAATAAATCTAAAATTAACGCGGTAGAGATGGAGTATTGGAGAAGATGTTGAAGAGTGACACGTATCGAGAGAATAACAAATAAAGAAATAAGAAGCAGAATGAACATCAAAGAGAACGCAATAAACACCATTGAAGAAAAACGATTAAAATGGTATATACACATAAGACGGAGCGAAGATAATAGGTGGATAAAGAAAATAACGGAGTGGAGCCTTATAGGGAGAAGAAAAAGAGGAAGACCCAGACGATCGTGGAGAGACGATGTGGACGAGGCAATGGAGGACAGTGGTCTAACAGATGGAGACTGGGAAGATAGGAACGTATGGAATCAAAGGCTGAAAGAAGGAAGACAGCGTCAGCTGCAGAAAATCCCTTGATATATATATATACATATATATATATATATATATATATATATATATATATATATATATATATTTATATATATTATATATATATATATATATATATATATATGTATATATATTTATATATATATATATATATATTATATATATATATATATATATATATATATATATATAAATAATCGTTTTTTGAAGAATAAATTGCATAAATATTCAGGACTGACAATTTCATATAATCTTAGGTGACGTGCAACCATGGACGACCAAGTCAACTCAAGTTATGAGCAATTAAAAGACGGTTTTTAAAATGCACAAATAGGCCAAATTTCGTATTATTCGTAAGGTTATTTTTTGTTGCGCACCTTTTTTTTTAGGTATAAATTGCATAGATATCCTGAACTGATAATTATGAACAAATTTAGACCACGTGCAGCCATGAACGACCAAATAAGGTAAAGTTATGATCAATTAAAAGACGTATAAAATTCAAAAAAATTATATTTGTTTATTTACATATATTTATATAAGCTACTAAAATAACAAACAGGAAAATATGTATGAATATGAATGCAATTTATACATAAAAGAAAATAAGGTGCCCAACATAAAGTAAACAATAAATACGGAATTTTACCCATTTGTGCATTTTATACGTCTTTAGTTGCTCATAATTTGAGTTTACTTAGTCGCCCATGGTTACACGTGGTTTTAAGAATGTTCGAAATTGTCAGTCCTGGATATCTGTATAATTTATATCTCAAAAAAATAAAGTGTACAACGTAAAGTGACCATTAAATATAAAATTTGGCCTATTTGTGCATTTCATACGTCTTTAAACTGCGCATAACTAAGGTTTACGTGGTCGAGCATGGTCTTATATGGTCTAAGATTGTCCTGAATATTTATACAATTTATACGTCAAAAAAATAAGATACACAACAAAAGGTAACCATTAAATACAAAATTTGAATTTAATACGTCTTTTAATTGCTCATAACTTGAACTCTACTTGGTAATCCATGGTTGCAAATTTGTTTATAATCGTCAATCGAGAATATCTATGCAATTTGTACCAGAAAAAAAACACATGCAACGTAAAGTAACCATTAAGTTCGAAATTTTTGGCCTCTTTGTGCAGTTTAAACGTCTTTTAATTGCTCATAACTTGAACTTAACACAAATTAAACCTAATAATGTTTTTTAATTTCCACTATATTATTATTTTTTTCGTGACAATTGTTTTGGCACGCAGTGCCTTCTTCCGAGAAATAAGAATTTTAAACTAAATGTAATATTGGATACATATCCTTAAATGTAGTATTTTCGTTCTACCTATTTAAGAAATCCTCAGTGTATTTAGATAATTCTAACTATATAATTGGGTACAATAATATAAATATAAAACCATAAATACACAGTATACAATTGGAAAAACCTAAATATTTAATCCTGCTTATTGTTCTAGATAAATCTGGTTGGGTTAATTTCTAATTAGTGTTCCGTACGGAACACTTATAAGGTGACTTCGGTGTCTCTCCGTCTGTCCGTCTGTCACACCCGATTTTTTCTCCGAAACTATTTGTCATAGAAAGTTGATATTTGGTAATAATATAGGAATTGATGGCCTCATCACAGCCATGTAGTTTTGAAAGTTAAATTTTGACTTAAGGGGTTAGTTTTGGGGGGTGAAATCGGAATTGAAAAAAAAAATTTTTACTAGGTCATCGAGTGTGGTGTCAAATGAAAACTTGTGGAAACACGAGTAAAAAAGATATATAAAATGTAATACTTGCGGGCACTTTTCTTTGTATTATTTTTAAAAAATCGCGAAAAAACTCTGTCCACCCGCCTTATCTCGAAAAGTACTTATCAAAAAATTTTGATAAAATTCTGGAGTATTCTCCACGGGGTGTAGATTGAACGACAATGAGTGCATTACCTTTAATAATTTATCTGGTATATAAAAAAAAATAAAAATTTCAAGGTCATCAGTTTTCAGTAAAGATTGGAAACAAACTTTGTTGAAAACTCATTTGGGGTGTGTTTTGTGAAGTCACTGATCATTTTATACCTCCGTAACAAAATTTTTTATTTTAAAAGCAATCAACGTACGGAACACTAATTGCGCAAGTTCAACTTGCACTTGACCGGTTATTTTTATAAAGGTTTAATAACGGAGAGTTGTTGGTTTCAAGTTGTTAATTCAGTAAAATGTTTCTCTATTCTATTCTTATATTTGTTAATCTCCATGCTTTCTAAGAAATTAAACTTTTTAGATTTAGATTCATTATGAAAAATTTTAAAATTTTCGTCAATATTGTGGTTTTCTGAGATTAAATGGTCGGCATAATTAGAGATACTATTTTGTTTTATGTGACTTATTTTATGTTCGTTAATTATTTTTTGAAATATCTGACCAACGTAGAATTTTGAGCAATTAAGTTGGTATACTCCCGACTTTGTCATTTTATCACTTTAATTTTTGTTATTTTTTTATTAGATTTGAAAGTTTATTATTAGTTTTAAATGCGATGTTTAAACCTCTTTTTAGACCATTGTTCGGGTACAAAGTTGGTTATCTTTCCTTGTATAAGTGAGTGTTTTAAAATTATGAGTTTTAATTGTTGGGTATACCTTATTAATAACGTGCCTATAAGATTTGTTGACGATTTTATTTATTATATCTGGTCGATATCCACTGTTAACCGCTATCTATTTTATTAGATTTATTTCTTTAATATAATTCTCTCTTGTCATTGGTATGTGAAGAAGTCTATGAATAAACGAGTTAAAAGCAGCCATTTTGTGTGAGTGAGGATGATTAGAGCTATTATGTATTATCGAGTCTGTATGTGAAGGTTTATGGAAGATCGAGAAGTCATGTTTATCGTTAATATTTTTAATCGTTAAGTATAAGAAATTAATTGATTTTTACTGTTCCATTTCCACAATAAATTTTATATTTTGATAAATATTATTTATAAAGTTAAGAAATTGTGTAAGTTGGCCATCTGTTCCAGAAAAATAAACTAATATGTCATCTACATACCTATACCAATAGAGAAAATATGTAATACTTGCGCGCACTTTCTTTGTATTATTTTTAAAAAATCGCGAAAAAACCCTGTCCACCCGCCTTATCTCGAAAAGTACTTATCAAAAAATTTTGATAAAATTCTGGAGTATTCTCCACGGGGTGTAGATTGAACGAAAATTATCACGAGTGCATTACCTTTAATAATTTATCTGGTATATTAAAAAAAATAAAAATTTCAAGGTCATCAGTTTTCAGTAAAGATTGGAAACAAACTTTGTTGAAAACTCATTTGGGGTGTGTTTTGTGAAGTCACTGATCATTTTATACCTCCGTAACAAAATTTTTTATTTTAAAAGCACTCAACGTACGGAACACTAATTGCGCAAGTTCAACTTGCACCTGACCGGTTATTTTTATAAAGGTTTAATAACGGAGAGTTGTTGGTTTCAGGTTGTTGATTCAGTAAAATGTTCCTATTCTTATATTTGTTAATCTCCATGCTTTCTAAGAAATTCAACCCTTTAGATTTAGATTCATTATAAAGAATTTTAAAATTTTCATCAATATTGTGGTTTTCTGAGATTAAATGGTCGGCATAATTAGAGGTGCTATTTTGTTTTATGTGACTTCTTTTATGTTCGTTAATTCTTTTTTGAAACGTATGACCAACGTAGAATTTTGAGCAATTAAGTTGGTATACTCCCAACTTTGTCATTTTATCACTTTTATTTTTGTTATTTTTTAATTAGATTTGAAAGTTTATTATTAGTTTTAAACGCGATGTTTAAACCTCTTTTAGACAATTCTTTGGATACAAAGTTGGTTATCTTTCCTGTATAAGTGAGTGTTTTAAAATTATGTTTATGAGTTTTAATTGTTGGGTATACCATATTAATAATGTGCCTATAAAATTTGTTGACGATTTTATTTATTATATCTGGTCGATATCCACTGTTAACCGCTATCTATTTTATTATATTTATTTCTTTATTATAATTCTCTCTTGTCATTGGTATGTGAAGAAGTCTATGAATAAACGAGTTAAAAGCAGCCATTTTGTGTGAGTGAGGATGATTAGAGCTATTATGTATTATCGAGTCTGTATGTGAAGGTTTATGGAAGATCGAGAAGTCATGTTTATCGTTAATATTTTTAATCGTTAAGTATAAGAAATTAATTAATTTTTACTGTTCCATTTCCACAGTAAATTTTATATTCTGATAAATATTATTTACAAAGTTAAGAAATTGTGTAAGTTGGCCATCTGTTCCAGAAAAATAAACTAATATGTCATCTACATACCTATACCAATAGAGAGAAAATATATGCTAAAGGATGTTTTATGAATTATAGATTCTAGATGATCCATACAGATTTCGGCTAACAATGGACTTAAGGAGTTCCCCATTATTAAACCTTCTTTTGACATATAACAAACACAACAAAATTCAAAGTAGTTTTGATCCAAACAAACCGATAGATGATCTAGTATTTCTTCTTTGATTATTATGTTTACTTTGTTCTTGTCTAATAAGTTTTCAATTAAATCTATAATTTCATTAGGAGGTATGCTAGAAAAAAGATTTTATACATCAAAAGGTATTAGATGTTTGATATTATTAATTAGGTCGTATAAGTTCAGTATACTATATTTTGCACGAAAATTACAATAATGTTTTAAGATGTCTATCAATCTGTTGAATAATTTAACTGATGGAGCAGTAACAAACGAAACAACTGGTTTAATTAGAAAGTTATTTTCATGCAACTTAATTAAATACAATTTAAGGTCTTGAGGGTTCATTAAAATTAAAGTTTGTTTTTCAAATTCAGTAAAAAGTGTGATATCTTTAATAACGTTTTTAATAAGTTCTTGAAACAATTCTGTGGGATCATATTTCATAATTTGGAATGTTTCTGTGGTAAGAAAGTTTAAAGTTTTAGAAATGTAGTTTTCTTTTGTTAACGCTACTATTGATTTACCTTTGTCTGCTCTAGTAGATCTAGAAGTCGATAACGAAACAATAATCAAAGGAACCGATAGATTTAAATATTTAGGAACCATCATTTCAAAAAACGCAACATCAGAAGAAGAGATTAAAGCTAGATTAGGACAAACGCGGACATGCATAAGGCAATTAAATTCGATCCTGTGGGACAAGCACATTACAAAGAGAAACAAAACACGCATATACAAATCAATAATACAAAGCATAATGACATACGGGTCAGAAACATGGACGATCAACAAAAGAAATAAATCTAAAATTAACGCGGTAGAGATGGAGTATTGGAGAAGATGTTGTAGAGTGACACGTATGGAGAGAATAACAAATGAAGAAATAAGAAGCAGAATGAACATCAAAGAGAATGCAATAAACACCACTGAAGAAAAACGATTAAAATGGTATACACACATAAGACGGAGCGAAGATAATAGATGGATAAAGAAAATAACGGAGTGGAGCCCGATAGGGAGAAGAAAAAGAGGAAGACCCAGACGGTCGTGGAGAGACGATGTGGACAGTGGTCTAACAGATGGAGACTGGGAAGATAAGAACGGATGGAATCAAAGGCTGAAAGAAGGAAGACAGCGTCAGCTGTAGAAAAATCGCTTGATATACATATATATATATATATATATATATATATATATATATATATATATATATATATATATATATAAAC
This sequence comes from Pachyrhynchus sulphureomaculatus, assembly GCA_019049505.1. NCBI lineage: Eukaryota > Metazoa > Arthropoda > Insecta > Coleoptera > Curculionidae > Pachyrhynchus > Pachyrhynchus sulphureomaculatus. The sequence goes on along the minus strand of CM032455.1, from coordinate 169,371,759 downwards.
AATCGTTTTTTGAAGAATAAATTGCATAAATATTCAGGACTGACAATTTCATATAATCTTGGATCACGTGCAACCATGGACGACCAAGTCAACTCAAGTTATGAGCAATAAAGACGTTTAAAAATGCACAAATAGGCCAAATTTCGTATTATTCGTAAGGTTATTTTTTGTTGCGCACCTTTTTTAGGTATAAAATTGCATAGATATCCTGAACTGATAATTATGAACAAATTTAGACCACGTGCAGCCATGAGCGACCAAATAAGGTAAAGTTATGATCAATTAAAAGACGTATAAAATTCAAAAAAATTATATTTGTTTATTTATATATATTTATATAAGCTACTAAAATAACAAACAGGAAAATATGTATGAATATGAATGCAATTTATACATGAAAGAAAATAAGGTGCCCAACATAAAGTAAACAATAAATACGGAATTTTACCCATTTGTGCATTTTATACGTCTTTAGTTGCTCATAATTTGAGTTTACTTAGTCGCCCATGGTTACACGTGGTTTAAGAATGTTCGAAATTGTCAATCCTGGATATCTGTATAATTTATATCTCAAAAAAATAAAGTGTACAACGTAAAGTGACCATTAAATATAAAATTTGGCCTATTTGTGCATTTCATACGTCTTTAAACTGCGCATAACTAAGGTATACGTGGTCGAGCATGGTGGTCTTATATGTTATGGTCTAAGATTGTCCTGAATATTTATACAATTTATACGTCAAAAAAATAAGGTACACAACAAAAAGTAACCATTAAATACAAAATTTGAATTTAATACGTCTTTTAATTGCTCATAACTTGACTCTACTTGGTAATCCATGGTTGCAAATTTGTTTATAATCATCAATCGAGAATATCTATGCAATTTGTACCAGAAAAAAAAACACATGCAACGTAAAGTAACCATTAAGTTCGAAATTTGGCCTCTTTGTGCATTTTAAACGTCTTTTAATTGCTCATAACTTGAACTTAACACAAATTAAACACTAATAATGTTTTTTAATTTCCACTATATTATTATTTTTCGTGACAATTGTTTCGGCACACAGTGCCTTCTTCGGAGAAATAAGAATTTTAAACTAAATATAATATTGGATACATATCCTTAAATGTAGTATTTTCGTTCTACCTATTTAAGAAATCCTCAGTGTACTTAGATAATTCTAACTATATAATTGGGTACAATAATATAAAATATAAAACTATAAATACACAATATACAATTGGAAAAACCTAAATATTTAATCCTGCTTATTGTTCTAGGTAAATCTGGTTGGGTTAATTTCTAATTAGTGTTCCGTACGGAACACTTATAAGATGACTTCGGTGTCTGGCCGTCTGTCCGTCTGTCACACCCGATTTTCTCCGAAACTATTTGTCATAGAAAGTTGATATTTGGTAATAATATAGGAATTGATGGCCTCATCACAGCCATGTAGTTTTGAAAGTTAAATTTTGACTTAAGGGGTTAGTTTTGGGGGGTGAAATCGGAATTGAAAAAAAAAATTTTTACTAGGTCATCGAGTGTGGTGTCAAATGAAAACTTGTGGAAACACGAGTAAAAAAGATATATAAAATGTAATACTTGCGCGCACTTTTCTTTGTATTATTTTTAAAAAATCGCGAAAAAACTCTGTCCACCCGCCTTATCTCGAAAAGTACTTATCAAAAAATTTTGATAAAATTCTGGAGTATTCTCCACGGGGTGTAGATTGAACGACAACGAGTGCATTACCTTTAATAATTTATCTGGTATATAAAAAAAAATAAAAATTTCAAGGTCATCAGTTTTCAGTAAAGATTGGAAACAAACTTTGTTGAAAACTCATTTGGGGTATGTTTTTGTGAAGTCACTGATCATTTTATACCTCCGTAACAAAATTTTTTATTTTAAAAGCAATCAACGTACGGAACACTAATTGCGCAAGTTCAACTTGCAGTTGACCGGTTATTTTTATAAAGGTTTAATAACGGAGAGTTGTTGGTTTCAGGTTGTTGATTCAGTAAAATGTTCCTATTCTTATATTTGTTAATCTCCATGCTTTCTAAGAAATTCAACTTTTTAGATTTAGATTCATTATGAAGAATTTTAAAATTTGCGTCAATATTGTGGTTTTCTGAGATTAAATGGTCGGCATAATTAGAGGTGCTATTTTGTTCTATGTGACTTCTTTTATGTTCGTTAATTCTTTTTTGAAATGTCTGGCCAACGTAGAATTTTGAGCAATTAAGTTGGTGTACTCCCGACTTTTTCCTTTTATCACTTTTATTTTTGTTATCTTTTATTAGATTTGAAAGTTTATTATTAGTTTTAAACGCGATATTTAAACCTCTTTTAGACAATTGTTCGGGTACAAAGTTGGTTATCTTTCCTGTATAAGTGCGTGTTTTAAAATTATGTTTATGAGGTTTAATTGTTCGGTATACCATATTAATAACGTGCCTATAAGATTTGTTGACGATTTTATTTATTATATCTGGTCGATATCCACTGTTAACTGCTATCTATTTTATTATATTTATTTCTTTAATATAATTCTCTCTTGTCATTGGTATGTGAAGAAGTCTATGAATAAACGAGTTAAAAGCAGCCATTTTGTGTGAGTGAGGATGATTAGAGCTATTATGTATTATCGAGTCTGTATGTGATGGTTTATGGAAGATCGAGAAGTCATGTTTATCGTTAATATTTTTAATCGTTAAGTCTAAGAAATTAATTGATTTATACTGTTCCATTTCCACAGTAAATTTTATATTTTGGTGAATATTATTTACAAAGTTAAGAAATTGTGTAAGTTGTCTATCTGTTCCAGAAAAACAAACTAATATGTCATCTACATACCTATACCAATAGAGAAAATATTTGCTAAAGAGATGTTTATGAATTACAGATTCTAGATGATCCATAAAGATTTCGGCTAACAATGGACTTAAGGGGTTCCCCATTATTAAACCTTCTTTTGACATATAAAAAACATCATTACATTCAAAGTTGTTTTGATCCAAACAAACCGATAGACAATCTAGTATTTAAAGAGTTGATTGAGTGGTCCGTTACTTTGTTACAGTATATTTTAACAATAAAACTACTTAATTACTTTGTTAACTGTCACTAAATATATTTGTAAAGATTTTACAATCGCGATTTCGTAGTACAACTACATTGTCAAACGCTTAACTAAGACTAAAACAGATTTTTGGTATTTTATGTTTATATGATGAACAGATGTGGGTCTATTTTATGTTAAAAAAGTTTGAACAAAGGAGAATTTGCTAGACAAAGACAAGACAAGACAAGATTCGCAGAACACAATGCCTCTTATAGGCTAAAAAAATGAAAAATCATACTTTGCTAAACATTGCTTAGAAACAGGCCATACTTTTCCCAATATCGATTGTTTACAAATACTCCATATGGCACCTAAAGGGTCAAAACTCAACTTCTTAGAATCTATAGAAATTTACAGACATTCAAAGGACCATAATATAAATTTACTGAATAGTCAATTAGACGTAGCAAATTCTCCTTTGTTCAAACTTTTTTAACATAAAATAGACCCACATCTGTTCATCATATAAACATAAAATACCAAAAATCTGTTTTAGTCTTAGTTAAGCATTTGACAATGTAGTTGTACTACGAAATCGCGATAACGCAATTGTAAAATCTTTACAAATATATTTAGTGACAGTTAACAAAGTAATTAAATAGTTTTATTGTCAAAATGTACTGTCACAAAGTAACGGACCACTCAATCAACTCTTTAAAAGAAGCAAGTACTGCAGACCAGTCCAAACTCTACTTTAAATTAAGACTCAAAACACCGTATATCAGTTCAAAAACGCATGGTTCAACCAAGAATGTCTAAGAAACAACGTCTTCCCAAAATACACACACGCAAAATGCAACTCATCATCAACCTCGGCCCGGAAAGCTATCCATTCCTGCAGGATCACATGGCTGAAGGAAGAAGCTAAGAAATGGTTCCGCAACAGGGACAACCTCTTACTCCATATCAAGGTATTGCACTCTGAATTAGCTTATAAACTCCACCCAATAGAATTCGATATCTTTGATGATAATACTAGATTAAAAATTAGCCAAATTATTCACAAAATTTATTTAACTCAATCAAAAAAACTTAAAAAACTAATAGAGAATAAAAAATATACCGAAACTTCAGATAATACTCAACAAAAAACTTTCTATAATAGATTTATCAATATCTCTAATACAAATTTCACAGAAAGTGAGAAAAAACTGCTTGAAAAAGGACCAAAATATAACCCTAACTTTAATATAAAAAATACTACCGAAACACTAATATCCGAAATTGAATCAGCCACAAAAAAACATAGGTGACCCAAATATTAAAAAAGAAAAAATAAAACATATAATGATAAACACAAAAAACACTACTTGCAGTAACCAAGAACAATTAACGATAGCGTCCATTCAGTCTAAAATAAAAGAGAATAACTTACTAATAACAAAAGCAGACAAAGGCAACTCCATCATAGCTCTTGATAAAAACCATTACATTCAAAAAGTAAATGATTTTTTGGAAAAAGAAAATCCAGTAAAACTAAAAAAAGATCCAACGGATAAAATTCAAAAACAACTCAAGACCCTGCTAAATGAAACCCTGAGCATTGTGGATGAAAGAGAAAAGTTTAAAATAATAAACCAAAATCCTACATCACCAAAACTTTATGGCCTGATAAAAATACATAAAGAAAATTCGCCAATAAGACCAGTAGTATCGTACAGCAACACCCCCCTAAAAAATCTGGCAACACATCTCAACACTATCTTCAAAGAAATTACACAATTCAATCCAAAATAAAAAACAAAAAACTCTATAGACCTTACAAATAAACTTAAAAATATCTCCATCCCAAATAATGCCCTTCTGGTTTCATTCGATGTAACAAATATGTTCTCCAATATCCCAAATAAAGATTGTTTAGAAATTATAAAAACTATGTTACAAAAAAACAACGTCAATATAACAATACAACAAGATATATTGAAACTGTTCGAATTTTGTATATCCGAAAATTATTTTCAGTTAAATAATCAATTTTTCAAACAAAGAGATGGACTTGCCATGGGGTCTCCACTTAGTCCTTTGCTAGCCGAAATCTTTATGTCAGAATTGGAAAACAGTTTTCTAAAAACTCAACACGCGAAAAATATTCTCTTTTGGTTTAGATATGTGGACGACATCTTAGTATGTTTCCTTGGAAATGATACTGAACTAAATTCCACTTTAAATCAGCTAAATAATTTACACCCCAACATAAAATTCACACTTGAAAAGGAAACCGATAATAAAATAAATTTCTTAGATATTACAATTTTAAAAAAGGAAAATAGACTAGAATTCGATATCTTCCGCAAACCAACCTTTTCAGATGTCACCATCCCAGCTGACTCAATACACCCTAACTCCCATAAACTGGCAGCCTATAGATCTATGATCCATAGAGCCTTCAATATCCCTCTTAGTAAAAATAATTTAAAAAAAGAACTGGACACAATCAAAAATATAGCACTCAATAACGGCTTCCAACCTAAAATAATTAATACCTTAATAAGCCGTAAACAAAAACAAATCACTCTCAGCTTAATCTACCCCGTAAAAGAATACCGAGAAAAGAAAACATTCATACCTCTGACATATTTTGGTCCCATCTCGGATAAAATATCCCAAGTTCTCACGACCGAAAAAAACAAGAATAGCTTTAAAACCCGCTCAAAAATTATCCAATATATTTTTTAATGCCAAAGATAAAACTAATAAATATAATAAATCAGGAGTTTATAAACTTAATTGTCAAGAGTGCAACAGCTGTTACGTAGGCCAAACGGGACGGAATTTCAAGACAAGATTCGCAGAACACAATGCCTCTTATAGGCTAAAAAATGAAAAATCACACTTTGCTAAACATTTCTTAGAAACAGGCCATACTTTTCCCAATATCGATTGTTTACAAATACTCCATATGGCACCTAAAGGGTCGAAACTCAACTTCTTAGAATCTATAGAAATTTACAGACATTCAAAGGACCATAATATAAATTTACTGAATAGTCAATTAGACGTTAGCAAATTCTCCTTTGTTCAAACTTTTTTAACATAAAATAGACCCACATCTGTTCATCATATAAACATAAAATACCAAAAATCTGTTTTAGTCTTAGTTAAGCGTTTGACAATGTAGTTGTACTACGAAATCGCGATAACGCAATTGTAAAATCTTTACAAATATATTTAGTGACAGTTAACAAAGTAATTAAGTAGTTTTATTGCTAGTATTTCTTGTTTGATTTTTTTTTTTTTATTGGTCTAGCTCACGTGCTGCAGGGAAGTCCCTAAAGCGCTCCAAGAGCGGCACGAGTGCGCGTTGTTCTTGAATCGCTGTAAATTGTACTCGGTGGGAAACACAGCGCTGGGCAAATTATTCCAAAGGGATGACGTTCTCCATATAAAAGATTGCTTGAAAAGCGTTGTACGCGGAGTAACAAGCTGAACCTCATACGGATGCGAAGCACCAGCGCGACGTGTATTTCTAACATGCACCGCTTTGGGAGGAATTAAGCGGGCTACATCCTTCGAACACTTTCCATGAAAATACTTGTAGAACAGACTCAAGTCGCCAACCGTTCTTCGATGTTCCAGCGAATCAAGGCCGCCGGTCAATTCCGGGTCCCCAATCAGACGGACCGCTCTTCTCTGAACAGAATCCAACAAATGCAGCGTATGTTTGGGAGCGGAGCCCCAAACGTGGGAGCAGTATTCCATAGTTGGTCGAATTTGGGGCTTTGTAAAGAATTAACAGTTGTTGTGGGGTGTAAAGCTTTCTAGTTCTAAATAATATTCCCAACTTTTGAGAAGCTCTCCTTGCTATGCCTGCAACATGTTCATGCCAAGACATATTTGCTCCCAAACTAACGCCCAACAAATTGAGCGACGATGCTAGGGGAATGGAGTGCCCCGACATAACTATGTCGGGTTCAGCAACTTTAACTTTTTTAGAAAAAACTGCCGCTTGGGTTTTTGTAGCGTTAAATTCCACTTGGTTACTGTCACCCCAAGATAGAATTTTCTTCCAGGTCTTTGTTGAGTTGAACGACCTCCTGCTGTCTGCGGACATTCGCCTGAGCAGCCGATGTCCGAGCGTTCAAGGTGAATGAAGAGACAAGCGTACTGTCATCTGCAAAGCTATAGATTGGATTCCCGGTCTTTTCCAGCAGATCGTTAATGTAAATGAGAAAGAGAGTAGGAGACAGTATGGAGCCCTGGGGCACACCAGCGTTGATAGTGAGGGTGTTAGAAAGAAATCCGTCGACCGCCACTCGTAAAGAACGCTCTCTGAGGAAACATGAGAGCCACAAACAGAACCTTTCAGACATACCATAAGAGCGCAACTTAGCCAACAGTCCATCGTGCCAAACACGGTCGAATGCCTTGGATATGTCAAGAGCAACCGCTCGAGATTCTCCAAAGTGTTCAATTGCGTTGTTCCAAACATGTGTTACATAAGTCAGAAGATCTCCTGTTGATCTATGTTTACGAAAACCATATTGGTGATCGCTAATAATATTGAATCGTTCAAGATATTTTAGAAGATGCTCATTGATAACCTTTTATTATGTTTACTTTGTTTTTATCTAATAAGTTTTCCATTAATTCTATAATTTCATTAGGAGGTATGCTAGGAAAAAGATTTTGTACATCAAAAGATATTAGATGTTTGATATTATTAATTAGGTCGTATGAGTTCAGTATACTATATTTTGCACGAAAATTACAATAATGTTTTAAGATGTCTATCAATCTGTTGAATAATTTAACTGATGGAGCAGTAACAAACGAAACAACTGGTTTAATTAGAAAGTTATTTTCATGCAACTTAATTAAAGAATACAATTTAAGTCTTAACGGTTCATTAAAATTAAAGTTTGTTTTTCAAATTCAGTAAAAAGTGTGATATCTTTAATAACGTTTTTAATAAGTTCTTGAAACAATTCTGTGGGATCATATTTCATAATTTGGAATGTTTCTGTAGTAAGAAAATTTAAAGTTTTAGAAATGTAGTTTTCTTTTGTTAACGCTACTATTGATTTACCTTTATTTGCTCTAGTGAATATGATGTATTGAGTTTTGGTCTTCTTTTGTAAGGTTTTTGCGATGGTGTATTCGTTTGATTAAGGTCCATTAATTGTTTAAAGGGTTGCAGTTTAATTTGTCTTGCTAACATATGTTTTTAGGTTACGTCTTTCTTGTCAAGTGCTAGTTCGCATTCTACTCCTAAGAGTTCTCTGTTTCTTTGATTGTCTTTTGATTTTAAATTATAAGAAAACCCTTTTTCTGAAAGATTTGTTTCTTCTGGGGAAAAGGAAGTTTCAGTCAGATTAATGAAACGTTTATAAAATTGGTGTTCGCTAAATGATATTTTGGTTTTTATTTTTTCTTTGTCAGATCTTGAATTAATTAGAGATTGAAGTTTCTTCTTTTACTTTTTAAATTTGTTGTGGATAACTGATTCTACTTTTTGTCTAATTTGTGAATCGTAGTTATCAAATACTATGTTTGTGAGTCTATTAGTGATTTCACCATGGTTTTCAAGTATACCAGGTGTACAAGTATGAAATGCGGATTTTTTTTCTAAAAAAACATGTTAAATTCGGAAGAATAATAAAAAGTGCTTTATTCAAAGTATGCTCCATCGCTTGTTATACATTTTTTCCCATCTTTCGGGCAATTTGTGAATACCACGCCAGTAAAAATCTTCCCCTTTTGCTGCAAACCATTCATCGAGCCATATTTTCACATCTTCGTACGAACCAAAGCGCTGCTCAGCAAGTGAGTGACCTATTGATACAAACAAGTGGTAATCGGAAGGAGCCAAGTCTGGTGAGTAAGCCGCATGGGGTAGAACTTCCCAGCTGAGTGCTTCCAACGTGTCGCGAACTGGTTTTGCCGTATGTGATGGAGCATTGTCATGAAGAAAAATGACTTTGTGTTGCCTCTTTCGGTATTCTGGCCTTTTTTCAAGCAGCGAACGGTTCAGATCGGTCAATTGTTGTTGGTAACGTTTAGTATTAACCGTTTCCCCCCAGGTTTTAATAGCTCATAATAGACCACGCCCCTCTGGTCCCACCAAACACAGAGCATCGTCTTTCTGCCAAAGCGATTCGGTCTTGCAGTCGATGTGGACGGTGCGCCTGGGTCGACCCATGATTTTTTGCGCTTGGGATTCTCAAAATAAATCCACTTTTCATCCCCTGTAACTATACGATGCAAAAACGACTTCCTTTTGTACCGAGCGAGCAAAATGTCACACGTGTTCTTGCGCTTTTCCATTTGCCTGTCGTTCAACTCATGTGGTACCAATCTACCGGTCTTCTGAATTTTTCCCATCTCTCATAGCCGATTGAAAACACCTTGTTGACTAACGCCCAATTGCTCGGCGAGTTGTTTTTGTGTTTGCGAATCATCTACGTCCAACAATGCTTGCAATTCCACATCTTCGTATTTTTTGGCGGTTTTCCACTTTCCTTGTCTGCAACATCGAAATCACCACTTTTGAAACGCCGAAACCATCGTTCACATATATCTTGCGATGGAGCATGTTCACTATAAGCCTCTCGAAGTAATCGGTATGATTCAACAGCAGTTTTCTTCAAATGAAAACAAAAAATTAATGCTGTCCGCGAATGCTCTTTGTTCGGTATAAATTTCGACATATTGAACACAACAACACAACACTATGCACACACTTTTCCAATTTATCACTCGTGCGTATCTGACACTTGTTTATGACACAACAAAATGGCGCAGTGTCAAATCTTCATAGCACAAACTGCATTGCTGCACCATCTGTTGTCTGAAATCCGCATTTCATACTTGTTCACCTGGTATATTATAGATATCTCTTTTGTCGTACTGAATTTTTTTATCTTCTGTTAACCACTTCTTCCTTCCATATCGTTGTCCTATATCTGCTGATTTACTGTTGTTCTTGGTCTTCAAATAAATATATTTCGGATATACATTCAATTTGACACAACTGATTAAGAACCAAATATTTTGGGTGCATATTCTAGTTTCATTATTAGTGTTTTATTTGTGTTAAGTTACAATGAATTTCCATCAAGTAACGGCTAATTCAGTAAATGTTTTGCTCATAACTTGAGTTTACTTGGTCCCCCGGGGTTGTACGTGGTTTAAGTTTGTACGTAATTGTCATTTCTACATATTTATGCAATTGAAGCTTAAAAAAAAGTAACATTTTCAACATCCAATTATGTTTTAATCCTATAAAATATACAAGTCACTGAAGTCACCAGTAAAATCGACTTTAGCACCCTCTAAACCTTAATATTTTTTTAACCAAAATTGCAGAGATCTCTATTTACACCTAATATATAGTTTGTAGCTGTTAACACCGCAAATATAAAAACTTTTTTTTGTGGTCAGTCTAAATAGGGAATGGATAAAATTGGATTTTCTAACACACCTTTGATATGGATAAAAACAAACCGCAAAAAATCTGGAAGACCAAAAAAATCAGTTCAAATTAACTAAAAAGGGGCGAATGTGAAAACAGACAAACATTGCAAATAGACATCACTCAGACATTTTGAATGCAATATCGTATCCTGTACCTAGTAATAGCATTATAGAAATATGAATTCAGAGTGACCTAGAACTACTTTTTTTAAAAGCTTTTTGCCGAATCGTGTCTCATAATTATTTTGAAATTTAATTAAATCCAATTAATAATTATATCACCTTATACTGAAGGTTTACAATGACTATAATTTAATAGTAAGATTAATTAGAGTTGTGACATTTCTTTTTATAATAGTCTAATAAATTAGACTCCCAGTATTTGCCAAATTCTCGTTATTATTTAATAGATTTAAAAATAAATCAGCAATATAAATATCAAGACAGTGACAAGGTTTCTGTCGCGTCATTTTTTAATTAAATTTATTTCGAACACTTTTAATGAGTAATATCTGAAATAGCTGGCTGACTAAAGAAAGTGTACAACTCACTACCCACTGATTGTTGTGTTGATATACAAAGTATCTGATCTGAAATAGTGCAGTAAAAAAAAAAGCATTTAAAATTACACGGTCTAGATACAGTAATTTTATGATTTTATCCTCTCTGGAGTATTAGTAGGAGTATTGTCCTAAGTTTTAGACCTCGAAAATCTTGTGCTCTTGTGTCTATAAATAATTGAAGTTTTCAAAAAACGCGTTTTTTGAACTTAAAATGTGAATAACTCCAGTTATATAAGTCGGATCGAGACGAAAAAAAAAAACCAAACTCTTCGTAATAAAATTTCCAACAAATCCTCGTTTTGAGTCGCTCAAGTGCGTACATAATCTACAAAATTGAAGAAATCGCCAAAAAACTGTTTTTTTTTTTTTCATTTTATTGTATAGTTCAACTAAGTGAACCGATTGGCTTGAAACTTTTAAATAATATTCCTTTTATTATAGCAAAAATACCCTAAAGTTTTGATAGACAAATATTGAACCCAGTGGGCACAATTGAATTTGGTCTTTAAAATTTGAATTTCCCGTTATTTTATGCCATTTGGTTCAAAATGGATCTTTTTTTTTCAAAATTTATTTCTCGACGTCAGCTTTCCGATGCCATTAAAGAAACATTTTTTTAAAGTCATTTTAACCTCCTTTTTACAGTTATTAATCAAATAACAACAAATGCGTTTTTTCAATTATTTTGAAAAAAAAAATTGAAATTTTTTTATCACATCTGGTAGAGAATCGTGAGACCTTTCTTAAAAAAAAAACATTTTTGTTAAAAACTTTTTTTTTCAAAATGACCGAAAAAACGCAATTGGTTTTATTTGATTAATAAATGTAAAAAGAAGATTAAAATGATTCAAAAAAAATTTTTTTTTAAGGCATCGAAAAGCTGGCATCGAGATCTAAATTTTGAAAAAAAAAAAAGGAACCATTTTGGACCATTTGGGCAATTCAATTTTAAATAACAAATTAAATTGTTGCCACTGAGTTCAATATTTTTCTACCAAAATTTCAGGGAATTTTTGATATAATTAAAGGCATGTTTTCTGACAGTTATAAGCCGATCGGTTCACTTAGCCGACCTATACAATAAAACAACAGTTTCTTGCCCTTTTTTCAATTTTGTAGGTTATGTACGCACTTGAGTGACTTAAATCTAACGAGGCAGTTTCAGTACAAAGAGTTTGGTTTTTTATCTCGATTCGACTTATATAACCGGAATTATTCACATTTTAAGCTCAAAAACTGGCTATTTAGTATCCACCAACGTCATTAGAACACACGCACACACACACACGAGCTCAAAAAACGCGTTTTGAAAAACTTCAATTGTTTATAAACAAAAGAACACAAGTTTTTCGAGGTCCAAACTCGGGACCCCAGAGAGAATAAAATTATAATATTTACTCCATCTAAACTATGATCTCATCATTATTTTGACCTTTTTTTTATTGCATTAAAAAGATATAAGGGTTGATAATAATTTCTTGTCGTTTGAATAATTTCTTGTGTATGATTTGCTATTGTTTAGTCTTTCCCTTTTATGTGATCAATAATGTTGAGTTTGTGCTTAAGTTTTCTTCGTAATGTGTTTAAGGTATTATTTGGTAAATTATTTTTTGTACTTAATACTCTGTGTTTCTCCTGATATCGTCTTTCACGACTTTTCTATAGTGCCTTGTTTACCTTAGCTTGCTGGCTGTCTACTTTAGTTGTTTAGTCTCGTTACTAGTGTTCCGTATGGAACACCTATCGGATCACTTCGGTGTCTGTATATCCGTCTGCGTCTGTCACACCCGATATTCTCAGAAACTAATATTTGACACAAATATAGGAAATGATTGTAGTTTTGAAAATTAAATTTTGACTTAAGAGGTTAGTTTTGGGGGTTGAAATCGGAAGTGAAAAAAAAAATTTTACCAGGTCATCGAGTGGGGTATCAAATGAAAGCTTGTAAAAACACGAGTTCAAAAATATATATGATATAATACTTGCGCACACTCTTCTTTGTATTATTTTGAAAAATGGCCAAAAATCTCTGTCCCCCCACCCTATCTCGGAAATTACTGGTCAAAAAATTTTGAAAAAAAATTCTGAAATATTCTTCCTAAAGTGTAGATTGAGCGAAAATTAATACGAGTACGTTCGGTTCGATAATTTATCTGGTATATGGGGGATGAAATCGAAAGTGAAAAAAAAAATTCTAACAGGTCATCGAGTGTGGTGTCAAATGAAAGCTTGTGAAAACACGAGTTCAAAAATATATGTGATGTAATACTTACAAACATCCTTCTTTGTATTATTTAAAAAAGAATGGCCCCAAAATCCCTGTCCCCACACACCCTACCTCGGAAATTACCGATCAAAAAGTTTTGAAAAAATTCTGGAATAATCTTCATAAAGTGTAGATTGAACGAAAATTTTTACTAGTGCATTTCGTTCAAAAATATATATGATATAATACTTGCGCACGCTTTTTTCTTTGTTAACCTGGCCGAGCAACAATTGCTACAAAGTACAATGCCATTTGATGACAATTTTTTTTTGTAATTCTTCGTTCAAAGACAATATCGATCCTCTAGTTTACCAATTTCTTTGGAAATTGTGTTTTCAGATGATCCAGCTCCTAGTAATTATGCACACTTCTAAAAGGGCGGTCGCGGGGGAACGGGTGTAGCGCCGCCACTTTTTTAATTAAAATTTCACAAATTGTATTTTAAGCTATGTATCTATAATATATATAAAATGCAACGTCTCTCTGTCTGTCTGTCTGTCTGCGTTATATTTTTTAAAACATACATATGTTCTCTGGCCAGGTTATAGGCTATATTTTATTACGTTAGGTAACATAAGGAATAAGCAGTGACGATAATACCATATTGAGTCAAGTCGGAAAAAAGTTTGCCGCTAGCGCATTCTCTTGCAATCACTGCCTAAACCAATAAATATGGAACAATAATTCATATATTTGTTCTCTGGCCAGGTTATCTATAATCTTCTATCTATAATATATATAAAGTTCAACGTCTCTCTATCTATCTGTCTGTCCGTTAGTGCGCTGATCACTAGAGAACCACTTATCCGATTTACGTGCTTTTTTTTAAAACATATATATGTTCTCTGGTTAGGTTAGGTAACATATGGAATAAGCAGTGTCAATAATAGTGAATCAAGTCGGAAAAAAAAAGCTTGCCGCTAGCGCGTTCTCTTGCACTACTCTGTCTAAACCAAATATGGAAGAATATTATGTAGCAAAGAACATAATATAGCCAACATCTCTCTGTTTGTCTTGCTGTCCATTAGTGCGCTTATGACTTGAGAACCACTTATCCGACTTACATGTTTTTTAGTGTTCCGTACGGAACACTTATAAGATCACTTTGGTGTCTGTCCGTCTGTCTGTCCGTCTGTCAGTCTGTCCGTCTGTCCGTCTGTCACACCCGATTTTCTCCGAAACTATTTGTCATAGAAAGTTGAAATTTGGTAGTAATATAGGAATTGATGGCCTCATCAGAGCCATGTAGTCTTCAAAGTTAAATTTTGACTTAAGGGGTTAGTTTTGGGGGGTGAAATCGGAAGTGAAAAAAAAATTTTTTTACTAGGTAATCGAGTGTGGTGTCAAATGAAAGCTTGTGAAAACACGAGTAAAAAATATATATATAATCTAATACTTGCGCGCACTTTTTCTTTGTATTATTTTTAAAAAAAATCGCGAAAAAATCGCTGTCCACCCGCCTTATCTCGAAAAGTACTTATCAAAAAATTTTGAAAAAATTCTGGAATATTCTCCACGGGGGTGTAGATTGAACGAAAATTATCACGAGTGCATTACCTGTAATAATTTATCTGGTATATAAAAAAACAGAAATTTCAAGGTCATCAATTTTCAGTAAAGATTGGAAATAAACTTTGTTGAAACTTATTTGGGGTGTATTTTGTGAAGTCACTGATCATTTTATATCACCGTAAGAAAAATTTCGACTTAAGGGATTCGTTTTGAGGGGTGAAATCGGAAGTGAAAAAAAAATTTTTTTACTAGATCATCGAGTGTGGTGTCAAATGAAAGCTTGTGAAAACACGAGTAAAAAAATATATATATAATGTAATACTTGCGCACACTTTTCTTCGTATTACTTTTAAAAAAATCGTGAAGAATCGCTGTCCCCTACCTTATCTCGAAAAGTACTGATCAAAAAATTTTGAAAAAATCCTGGAATATTCTCCACGGGGTATAGATTGAATAAAAATTATCATTACCTTTAATAATTTATCTGGTATAGAAAAAAAACCAAAATTTCAAGGTCACCAGTTTTCAGTAAAGATTGGAAATAAACTTTGTTGAAAACTTATTTGGGGTGTGTTTTGTGAAGTCACTGATCATTTTATATTACCGTAACATAAATTTTGACTTAAGGGATTCGTTTTGAGGGGTGAAATCGAAAGTAAAAAAAATTTTTTTACTAGGTCATCGAGTGTGTGGTGTTAAATGAAAGCTTGTGAAAACACGAATAAAAAATATATATAACGTAATACTTGCGCACACTTTTCTTCGTATTTACTTTTAAAAAAATCGTGAATAAAAAAATCACTGTCCCCTATCTTATCTCGAAAAGTACTGACCAAAAAATTTTGAAAAAATCCTGGAATATTCTCCATGGGGTATAGATTGAACGGAAATTATCATTACCTTTAATAATTTATCTTTTATAGAAAAAAAACAAAATTTCAAGGTCACCAGTTTTCAGTAAAGATTGGAAACCAACTTTGTTGAAAACTCATTTGGGGTGTGTTTTGTGAAGTCACTGATTATTTTATACCATCCTAATAAAATTTTTTATTTTAAAAAAACAATCAACGTACGGAACACTATTTGTGCAAGTTCAACTTGCACTTGACCGGTTTATTTTTTTTTTTTTTAATTCATACATTTGGCCAGGTTATCAATAATCTTCTATAATATATATATATATATATATATATATATATATATATATATATATATATATATATATATATATATATATATATTGAAACATTTATTTTTTTCCTAGATTTTAAGACCATATAATGTTACTGATTTTTCTCTTAATAATGTACTTCTTTTCATTTTTGTATCGAGCGGTATATTAATCAGAAATTCCGTAGCCGCTCGGTATATAGTGTGCTGTGCGGGTTTGCGACCGAATCTATCGATACGCCGGGATTGGTCAAATGTTTTGTATCCGGAGTTTTGGTTTCCGGCGTCGCCATATTACAGACAGCGTGCCCACGGCTTATTTAAGGGTCCGGAGGACAGGAATCATGGCTAATTTCCACCAAGCCGCCGAGTGGTTAGTACCATCAAGCCGCAGCCAGGCTGAGAACACCGAGCCGCCGCCAGGCAGTAACATCAAGCCGCAGCAGGCTAATTTCCACCGAGCCGCAGTAGAGGCATACGACAATACCTACGAGAGCCAAGTTAAGCACGAGTTTTTTACCATAAGGCCGTAGTGGGCGTTGTGTGTTTTCTGAATGGAGTAGCTAAAGTAGGCTCTCCTCAAAAGTGTGAAATCGGTTTTGTGTAGCATTGAAGGCCTAGAAGCCCATAGGAAGACCGTAAGTTACCAGAACTACATCAATAAATATATTCCCCGCAAATAAGTGTTTCAACAGCAATTTGAACTGAAAGATCGCGCGAAGTGAAAATCACGACTCTTCGATTTCGGGTGTAGTCAAAAATTAGAAGTAAAATCTCTGATTTAGGGACTCTAATTTATAAAAACTACATTTAGGCTAGAACTTTATAATTTTTATAACAGCAAAGGTTGGAACTTTTATTTTAAATCATGAATAAATTTTCTTTTTTTGTTGATTAAAGCTAGTGTCTCACTGAATACCTATTTTCCTTTCAGGATAAGAAAAGTTGTACTAGTATAATTCTTTTTTAGTAATATCCATAAAACACTTCAGTATTTTTTCATTTTTTTTAACTGAAGTTAGATCCTTTCTATTTTAAAATGAATGGTGCCCAAAATTTGTACGACTGAAGTTTTTTTTAAAAAAATAGAAAATAATTCCAAAAAGACGTATAACAATTATCTCTTACCCATATATCTCTACCAAGGAAAACTGAGCTAGTGTTTGTTTAATTTCTTTAGTTCTTTTAAAATCATTATTCACTCAATTCATTCTCAGAAATTAAAAAGAGGTCGCAAGAAAATTGTGCCCAAGCGTGGGAAAAACAATTTTCACAGGGTACAAAATGACGCCGCAAAAAGCGACCAATTAATACACGGTACAAAATAACGCCTCAAAAATAGGGCGAGTGCCCATGTTACAATATATATCCCTTGACGGTTTTAGAAGTCAATTTTGTGATTAGATTGATTGAGTGAATAAGGGGGAATGTGAGTGGGTAAGTGAGGTAGTGATATAAGCGATATTAATATAAAAATTAAAACCCATTTTTAAATTTAGCGGTTTGCACAAATTTATTTTAAACAGCATTTTGCGTAGCTTTGTTAAAGGTATTGTATGCATGTTTTTAGTTAAACATTAACACTAAAACCTAATATGGTAAAGTTATTATGTTAAATGTAGATTCAGAACATTTAAAGATGCCCGAAATAATAGTTTTATTTTATAATTTTTAATGATTATATAGTTTTACATTATTTATTAAAATTTTTTTTTTCAAATTAATAGTTTTCTGAAACTTTAAGCGTGTTTTCTGAAAAAAACCTCATGGCGAATTCAGCATAAAAAAATACTTAAGAAAATACGTGTCTCACTTAACAGACAGAAATTTTTTTTTTGTATACCTGTGTTATTGTTGGCTACAATTATTGTTATTACCATTATTATTACTGCTCTTTTAAACCATAGTACATAATATGTTAAAGTGGGTGGTACGGCCAGACTCCTATATGATATAGGAATGTCGTAATTTTTGGCTTAATACACTGTAAATATGCATAAACTCGTCCACAACATTATTATGTGATATATTTTCGCGGTCCAGTTCACCGATTGGAATTTTTGGGTATGGCCTTCTAGTTTATCGGAAACAACTGTTACCTAATACGGGTTATGCAACACTTCTCGGCATTAATTCATTTCGATATGGCGTGTAATCATTTCACTTTTTGTTGATATATGAGTAGTTTGCGTGGGTTTATCAGAACAACGTCTTGGATTTTAGCGTTCTGATTTTCATTCCTAATCATTAGCATATACGGTGAGATGTAAGAGTTTAAAGTAGTTTAACTACAGTAAAGTCAAAACCATTATATTTTTCTACAAAGTCAGATTAGATTACAATGTAGGTACGCGGAATAGTCAGCTAATATTTTTTTAAGCATGCAGACCCCGCACGACCGTTAATTTAGACGACTGAGAAACTAGAAAGTATATCTATTTTTTAAAATTTTGATGGTTATAACCAGGTACCCTTTCACGTGGCCCTGTCTTGATGTTGATGGATGTAGGAGTAGTAGTAGTAATAGTTGTAAAAAGATCCTTTTTGCTGCTCTCACCTGTCGCTTGAATGTACCTCCTGATGTTCGGGGATGTACCTAGTCATGGAGCCGATAAAAAACGTTTTTAGGATTTATTTTTAGCGAAACTAACCACAAAAAAATCAGGTTTTTATTTTATTTAATAACTAGCCGTGCCCGCGGTTCCGCTCGCGTGGACTTGATTCACTTTTATCGTCACTGCTTATTCCTTATGTTACCTAACGTAATAAAATATAGCATATAACCTGGCCAGAGAACATGTATTTTATAAAAAAAAACACGTAAATCGGATAAGTGGTTCTTGAGTGCTAAGCGCACTAATGGACAGACAGACAGAGAGACGTTGCGTTTTATATAATACAGATTATTTTTTGATAAACATTAAGTTAAGATTAGAAAAAAAAAAAAAACACGTAAATCGGATAAGTGGTTCTCGAATGATAAGTACACTAACGGACAGACAGATAGAGAGACTTTGCATTGTATATATATATATATATATATATATATATATATATATATATATATATATATATATGTATGTATATATATATTCAATATAAAAATTAAAAACAGTTTTTTAACTTAGCCGTTACACATATTTATTTTCAACAGCTTTTGCTACGTAGCTTAGTTAAAGGTGGTATAAGCGTTTTTTTTTTTTTTTTTTTTTTTTTTATACAGGGAGAAATCCGCTTTATGGATTTCTGGAGCAGTCTGCGTCACCGTAAGGGTGCCCCAAAGTGCTCCAGGTATGTGGGGCTCACCGACCTGAAGGGTTGGCATACCCACTAAAACTCCTTGTGAGCTGGGGAAAACCCTCTACTCCTTTTACAATTCTGGTTTGTCAATGTCTAGATATTTGATGTATGCTAACTCTAAGGTTAATTTTCTAATATGTGGATCTAACCTACCTTAACCTAACTTAATGCTAACTTAATGCTAACTTAACCTAGTTCCCCATTTTCCGGGGGTGTGGTGTTATAATTGTGTTAGTCGTGTGTGTTGTTTACACTTTTTAAAAACTGAAGGAGTTGCTCAACTAAACTACGGCCTTAATTAATCAAGGGTAGTCCATGTTGAATCTAGTGTTAGTTAGTCTAGTGGAAGAATATCCGTTGGTCGTAGGTATCGATTGCCGACATTTACGTTGCCTCTGAAAGTGTTTGCTATCTCGGGGTTAGGATGGACCGCTGCTTTCTCAAGGAAGCGAAGCTGGGCATTACGCGTGAATTCTTTTATCGTGGGCATTTCAAACTCCCTGTGCAACTGATTGTTGTGGACGAACCAGGGAGCTCCTGCTATGATACGGAGGGCTTTATTTTGGACTGTCTGGACCTTGGTCCGATGAGTTTTGGACATCTGGCACCAGGCCTGACAGGCGTACGTAAGCCCGGCCCTGATTATCGATTTGTAAATTAGCAACTTGTTGTTAGTTGATAACTTACTACGATGATTCAGGAGCGGATACAGCTTCCCTAGAAGCTGATTTCCCTTGCGCACGACCATAGGCACTTGGTCCTTCCATACGAGCCGTTTGTCGTATAGAAGGCCCAGGTACTTGATGTTGGCCCATCGGAGCCTGGTTCCATTCAGTGAGAGTTGAGGAGGGGGTATGCGGAAGCCTTTTCCAAAGATTATGGCCTGGGTCTTGGCTGGATTGACCTTAATCCTCCACCGGTCAAACCAGTCAGAGAGGCGCGTTAGATGACGTTGAAGTCGGGCCCTGATGTGATCAATTCTCACTGCTGAAGCGGTAATGGCCGTGTCGTCAGCGTACAATTGGAGGTTGGTGAATCGATCCTTAGGGATATCGGACGAGAAGATATTGAAAAGGTGCGGGGATAAGGCGGAGCCTTGTGGGACTCCGGCCCTTATACTCTTTACCTCGGACAGGGATTGTTCGACACGGACTTGGAAAGTCCTATCGGAGAGGAATGATTGAACCAAAGTTGTTAGGTGGGAAGGGTAGCCAAAACGGATAAGCTTAAGGATTAAGCCTTCGTGCCAGACTTTATCGAATGCTTTGGAGATGTCAAGGAAAACAGCGCCAACCCGGAAACCGCGGTTGAAACCGCTGGAGATGCACTGTGCCAGTTTTGTGGCGTGATGAATGGTACCATGCTTTGGTTGAAAGCCGAATTGTTCATCAGGGATGATGTTGAGTTCGGTGCTTTTGTCTCTGATTTCCTCAAGGATAACCCTCTCGGCCACTTTGCCCAATGTTGATATTAGGCTAATTGGCCGGTAGCTGTCAGCCTCGTGGGAAGGAGAGCCAGGCTTCCGAATCATCACGATTTCCGCTTTCTTCCAAGTCGTGGGAAAATAACTGAGTCGGAAAATGCCATTGATGATGTTGGTGATCTCTGAGATCTGCTTAGGAGGAAGCTCCTTCAGAGATTTGGCAGAGATGGTATAAGCGTGTTTTTTGTTAAACTTGAACACTAAAACCTAAAATGTAAATTTAGAACATTTAAAGATGTCCGAAATAATAGTTTTTTTTTTTCCATAATTTTAATGATTATAGAGTTTTACATTATTTATTAAAATATATATTTTTTTAATTTAATAGTTTTTCTGGCAACTTTAAGTGGGTTTTCTGAAAAAACCTCAAGGTGAATGTCTTTTTTTAAAAATTTTTTTGGATTCAGCATAAAAAAGTACTTAAGAAAACGCGTATCTCACTTAAAAGATAGAATTTTTTTGAAATTTGTATTCCTGTGTAATGGTAATAACAATTACAGTCATAATAATAATTATAGCCAACGAAAATTTGTTAGTCTCTTTCATTGATTACATGTTTACTTACCTTTTTTTTACTTCCAATGCTTGTATTCGTGAAAAAAAGTACCTTTTGACATTTTTGCATTTCTTCACTTTTCAGGATCTTTTTATTGAAGGTAATATCCTTTCAATTTCATACACTTAGTGCCAACAAGTCTTCGACAACTTTTAGTATTTCTTCATGAAATTTGTCTCCATCCAAATGTTTTTTTCAGTTTTGGAAATAAGTAGTAGTCCTAGGGGAGCTAAATCAGGGGAATATAGAGGATGACCTACCAGTTTAAAATCTAATTTGTCTATTATTTGCAAAACTAACTGTCTTGCAAAAACAGCACCTCTTTAGATATTTTTTCTTGGGGTTTTTCTACAATTTTTTGGCGAAGTTTAGTTAAAATTGTCGCATAATGTTCTTCAGCCACTGTTTCGCCGTATTCTAAGAAATCTGTAAGAAGTATACCATCCAGGGTTAAAAAATCGGTAGAGTGATTGACCCAGTACTTTTTTGCAAACATGTAGATCTAAAATATATACTGAATTTGACTTCCTCAAGTAAAGAGAAAGTAAATTTCCATTTTATGAATAAAATCATATAACATATCGACACCCACCCCTTTTACCCTCCATTCTTCAAACGGATAGAGAGATCAAAGAATATTGAAACGTAAAAAAAAGCAAACATTGTAGGGAGTGTTTTTTTTTTCCTTTATAGTGCAGTAAAAAAAAGTCAAAATAAATTATGAGATAGGCATAGTTTAGATACAGTAATATTATGATTTTATCCTCTCTGGGGTAACACCAGGAGTATTGTCCTGCGTTTTGAAACAATTTAAATTTTCAAAACGCGTTTTTTGAGCTTAAAATGTCAATAATTCCGATTATATAAGTCTGATCGAGACAAAAACAAGTTAAAACCCTTCGTAATGAAATTTCCAACAAATCCTCGTTAGTTTTAAGTTGCTCAAGTGCATACATAACCCACAAAATTGCAAAAAGAGTCAAAAAACTGTTTTTTTTTTCATTTTATTGTACAGGTCAACTAAGTCAACTGATTAGTTTGAAACTTTCGGAAAATACGCCCTTTTTTGAAAAAAACAAAATTATTTTGGACCAAATGGCATAAAATAGCTGGCAATTCAAATTTTAAACAACAAATTGAATTGTGCCCACTGAGTTCGATATTTTTCTACCAAAATTTCAGGGTATTCTTGCTATAACAAAAGGTACATTTTCTGAAAGTTTCAAGCCGATCGGTTCACTTAGTCGACCTGTACAATTAAATTAAACAAAAAAAGCAGTTTTTTTGCCGTTTTTTTTATTTTTTAGGTTATATACGCATTTTAGCAGCTTAAAATCGAAAACGAGGATTTATTGGAAATTTCATTGCGAAGAGCTTGTTTTTTTTGTCTCGATCCGAATTATATAACTGGAGTTATTCACATTTTAAGCTGAAAAAACGCGTTTTGAAAACGTATATCATTTATAACTAAATTTATAAATAAAAAACAGAAGTTTTTCGAGGTCCAAAACTTAGAACAGTACTCCTGATGATACCTGAGAGAGGTTAAAATCTTAATATTGCTGTATCTACACTGTGCAATTTCAAACATTTTTTTTACTGCACTATTAGCAATCAAATATGATAATTTATCTACTATTCTGGAGGTAAGTTCCGGCCATTTTAACTGTTTGTATTTCTAAAACTTTTTCTATAATCATTATCTTAACATTTTTTTCTGTAACGACATCTTAATTCGTTTTATATACTATTTCTGTTAAAACTGGGAATAGTGAAAAAGCAAGGACTCTGAAGTAAAAGTATATTATGATATACGCATAACCACCCGTCTAATCCTTTATCCCATCTCTTTCACCTTAACATATACATTGCCATCAGAAAGTATTTGCCCACTTAGAAATTTCAATGTAACTGCCAAAATTTAATACCTAATTAAACCCTTTTATTATATCGGGTAAATTTAATTGTTCTTAACAAGTGTCTATCATAAAATTGTTTAGGTAAGCCTTTTTGGTGAAATCACAAATTAAAAACCAATTAGAACAAGTTTTGCATGATAATGGTTTTAAGGCGATTTCTGAGAATTCTAGTTGAAGTAAGAACTCATTTTAAGTTTCTAAGGATTAGGGAAATACCTAGTGACATTTTTATAATAAAAACTATGCTATAAATGCCATTTCCCTTTTAGAAATTAACCATTCGCAAACAGTACTTTGTCATTGATATACGAGTAGGCTCAATTGTTTTGTGAAAATGCCAAAAACGAAAGAAGTTTTCGCTGAAAATCGAGTCGACAAATCGCGAGTGATATTTTCTACGGGACATTGAATTCCAACCAAAAACGTTCAGAAAGGCCTCGAAAAACGACTCCTGCTAAAGACAGAGCTATAACAATGTCCAGCAGACGTAATCGCCGCCTAACCGCACCAGGAATCACGGCTCAAGTAAACTTGGAGCTGCCCGAGAACATGAAAATTGGACATCAGAACAATGGAATTCTGTCTTTTGGAGCGACGAATCTAAATTCGAAATTTTCAATTCAAATTGACGAGTTTACATGCGGCGATCAGCTGGAGAGAGAATGTTGGAAGCCTGTCAGTTGCCTACAGTAAAACATGGTGGAAGTTTAGTAATGGTTTGGGGTTGTTTTAGCAACAGTAAAGTTGGAAAAATCTTTAGGATAGAAGGAATCATGCGAAAAGAACAGTATCAAGAAATTTTGCTAACTCAAATGCTTCCTTCTGGGAAAATTTATTTTTCGGCGTGATAGTGACCCCAAACATTCTGCTAAACAAATTAGAGAACCAACAGAAATCCGATAACGTCCTGGAAATGATGACTTGGCCTCCACAATCACCCGATTTGAACCCCATCGAATTACTGTGGAACTATTTGGACAGATGTGTTCGAAAACTCAATCCAACATCAGAAAATCACTTGTGGGAACTTTTACAAGCAGAATGGGTTAAAATAACCGAAGAAACTCTAAAGAAACTAGACTGTAAATAATGTGAATATAAATAATAATTCATTAAAATTAAAAAAAAAAAATATATGTATATATTATCTAGGTTTTTGTTGTCTTGGGACTGAAATAACTAAGTGGGCAATTACTGTCTGATGGTGGTGTATATCTGTTACCATAGATGGTTAACTAATTTTTTTCTTTAAATATCCCAAACAAAAGCCAGGCAAAATTATTATAATATAGAATACAACTATACAATATTGAATTATTCCCACCCCTTTCACCCTCTACCCCTATAAATAATTAAGCTTAAAATTTGTTCATTATCGCAACCAAAAACTTCAACAATATTTGAAGATAATATGTTACTAGAGATAATATGTTACTAGAGATATCACTGTGATGTCAATAGAGGTATTTTGCAAAGCTTATTTTGTTAGGCCCCTGTCTTTATCTTTATTTGAAGCATGCGCCCACCGTTTGAAGCGTGCGCAGTAGTAAAAAAGAAGAAATTAAATATAAGGACTCAGCTGTTATCGTTATTTGAAGCATGCGCCCACCATTTGGAGCTTGCGCAGTATTAAAACAAAATAAGGGAAACCTTTATTAAAGATAACGATTTCCCTTATTTAGAAACTTATAAGAAAGGTTATTTGAAGTTTGTTATTCTTATCGCTATTATAATAATGCAATAGCAAACAAGACTGACAACAATTAATTAGTGTTCAAATTATGTTAAGATTGTGCAATCTTTGGCACAGTGTCATTACAGTGTGTGTAGTTCTTATTTCGAATGAAATTTTATTTATCGCACATTCGTATTACTTTAGAAATATTGAAGGAAGTGATAGAAACCTGCTAGACACAACTTTAATTTAGAAACTTATGTTGACCCATCAAATACTAATAACAGGTATCCTTAACCATGAAATAAATGAAAAAAAATCCCCTAAGTTTATAAAAGATGAATTCTAACCCAACCTTGCAATTCCTTCGCGTTAATACTGCGCATGCTTGAGATAACGATAAGGACAAAGGGATGTGAAAAATAAGCGTTGCAAAATCTCTCTAATAAGATACCAGGTGTACAAGTATGAAATGCGGGTTTTAGACAACAGATGGTGCACCAATGCAGTTTGTGCTATAAAGATTTGACACTGCGCCATTTTGTTCTGTCATCAACAAGTGTCAGATGCGCACGAGTGATAAATTGGAAAAGTGTGTGCATAGTGTTGTGTTGTTGTGTCCAATATGTCGAAATTTATACCGAACAAAGAGCATTTGCGGACAGTATTAATTTTTTGTTTTCATTTGAAGAAAACTGCTGTTGAATCATACCGATTACTTCGAGAAACTTATGGTGAACATGCTCCATCGCAAGATACGTGTGAACGATGGTTTCGGCGTTTCAAACGTAGTGACTTCGATGTTGCAGACAAAGAATGTGGAAAAACCGCCAAAAAATACGAAGATGTGGAGTTGCAAGCATTGTTGGAAAAAGATAATTCGCAAACACAAAAATAACTCGCCGAGCACTTGGGCGTTAGTCAACAAACTGTTTCCAATCGGCTACGAGAGGTGGGAAAGATTCAGAAGACTGGTAGATGGGTACCACATGAGTTGAACGACAGGCAAATGGAAAAGCCCAAAAACACATGTGACATTTTGCTCGCTCGGTACAAAAGGAAGTCGTTTTTGCATCGTATAGTTACAGAGGATGAAAAGTGGTTTTATTTTGAGAATCCCAAGCGCAAAAAAGCATGGGTAGACCCAGGCACACCATCCACATCGATCGCAAGACCAAATCGCTTTGGTAGAAAGACGATGCTCTGTGTTTGGTGGGACCAGAGGGGCGTGGTCTATTATGAGCTGTTAAAACCTGGGGAAACAGTTAATACTAAACGTTACCAACAACAATTGACCGATTTGAACCGTTCGCTGCTTGAAAAAAGGCCAGAATACCGAAACAGGCAACACAAAGTCATTTTTAGTGTTCCGTACGGAACACTTATAAGATCACTTCGGTGTCTGTCTGTCTGTCCGTCTGTCACACCCGATTTTCTCCTCCGAAACTATTTGTCATAGAAAGTTGAAATTTGGTAGTAATATAGGAAGTGATGGCCTCAGCAGAGCCATGTAGTTTTGAAAGTTAAATTTTGATTTAAGGGGTTAGTTTTGGGGGGTGAAATCGGAAGTGAAAAAAAAAATTTTTTTACTAGGTAATCGAGTGTGGTGTCAAATGAAAGCTTGTGAAAACACGAGTAAAATATATATATATATATATATATATATATATATATATATATATATATATATATATATATATATATATATATATATATAATGTAATACTTGCGCGCACTTTTCTTTATATTATTTTTAAAAAATCGCTGTCCACCCGTCTTATCTCGGAAAGTACTTATCAAAAAATTTTGAAAAAATTCTGGAATATTCTCCATGGGCTGTAGATTGAACGAAAATTATCACGAGTGCATTACCTTTAATAATTTATCTGGTATATAAAAAACAAATATTTCAAGGTCACCAGTTTTCAGTAAAGATAGGAAGCAAACTTTGTCGAAAACTCCTGAAGTGAAGTCACCGGTCATTTTATACCTCCGTAACAAGATGTAATAATTTATCTGGTATATAAAAAAAACAGAAATTTCAAGGTCATCAATTTTCAGTAAAGATTGGAAATAAACTTTGTTGTTGTGTTTTATGAAGTCACTGATCATTTTATATCACCGTAACATAAATTTTGACTTAAGGGATTCGTTTTGAGGGGTGAAATCGGAAGTGAAAAAAAAAATTTTTTACTAGGTCATCGAGTGTGGTGTCAAATGAAAGCTTGTGAAAACACAACTAAAAAATATACGAGGCATGTTTTTTAAGTAAGTACCGTTTTGGAATTAAAAAAAGACGTGCAAAGATATCGCTATAATTTTATTTTTACATGAAAGCCTGTACCTTAATCTACTTTTCTACATAATTTCCGTGAATATTGAGGCACTTGTCATAACGTGGCACCAGTTTTTGAATACCCTCCTCATAAAATTCTGCCGCCTGACTTGTTAACCACTGTATCACAAATGTTTTGACTTCGTTATCGTCTTGAAGACGCTGACCACCCAGGTGCTTCTTCAAGTGCAGGAACAAATGGTAGTCGCTGGGCGCCAGATCAGGGCTGTATGGAGGATGATTTAGAGTTTCCCATTTAAAAGATTTGATGAGATCTTTGGTCCGATTAGCCACATGTGGACGGGCATTGTCATGCAGCAAAACGATACCCTTACTCAACTTGCCACGTCTTTTGTTCTGGATTGCACGACGCAGATTGTTCAATGTCTCACAATAAGACGCTGCATTGATTGTCTCATTACGAGGCAGAAACTCCACTAGCAATACTCCTTTTCTGTCCCAAAAAACTGTGCACATGATTTTGCGGGCAGAAATTGTTTGCTTAAACTTCACTTTTTTGGGTGATGATGAATGTCGCCATTCCATGGATTGTTGTTTCGATTCTGGTGTGACGTAGGCCACCCATGTTTCGTCACCAGTAACAATTTGGTCTAAAAAATGTTCACCTTCATTGTGGTACCGCTCAAGGAAAGTCAATGCACTGCCTAAACGTTGGGTTTTGTGCAAATCCGTCAACATTTTTGGAACCCAACGTGAACACAATTTCCGGTAATTCAAGTTCTCGGTCACAATGCGATACAAAACACTACGAGAATATTGAGGAAAGCAGTCGCACAATGATGAAATTGTAAAGCGTCTGTTTTCTCTCACCTTTTCGTCCACTTTCTGCACCAAATCTTCATTAACGACCGAAGGACGCCCACTCCGTTCTTCATCATGCACATTTGTGCGGCCATCTTTAAATGCTCTCACCCATTTCCTTACCATTCCATCACTCATAATGTTTTGTCCGTCAACTTCACAGATCTCACGATGAATATCGATCGGTTTTACGCCTTTAGCACTAAGAAATCGTATATAACAGCCCGTACTTCACAATCGGCGGGACTCACGATTGTCGGAGGCATCTTAAACACTCAGTAAACAACGTATACAATGAAGAATCAGACTGTAATGGCGTCAGTGCGTAGACATGAGATGTAGGTTACCAGCGCGCATGCGCGGAACGCCGACCGTATCGCTGCGGCGGCGGAATCGCAAAACGGTACTTACTTAAAAAACATGCCTCGTATATATAATGTAATACTTGCGCACACTTTTTCTTCGTATTACTTTTAAAAAATCGTGAAAAATCGCTGTCCCCTACCTTATCTCGAAAAGTACTGATCAAAGAATTTTGAAAAAATTCTGGAATATTCTCCACGGGGTATAGATTGAACGAAAATTATCATTACCTTTAATAATTTATCTAGTATATAAAAAAACCAAAATTTCAAGGTCATCCGTTTTCAGTAAAGATTGGAAACAAACTTTGTTGAAAACTCATTTGGGCTGTGTTTTGTGAAGTCACTGATCATTTTATACCAGCCTAACAAAGTTTTTTATTTTAAAAACAATCAACGTACGGAACACTAATTGTGCAAGTTCAACTTGCACTTGACCGGTTTTTATTCTTCATGACAATGCTCCATCACATACGGCAAAATCAGTTCGCTACACGTTGGAAGCACTGAGCTGGGAAGTTCTACCCCATGCGGCTTACTCGTCAGACTTGGCTCCTTCTGATTACCACTTCTTTGCATCGATGCGTCACGCACTTGCTGAACAGCGCAGCGCTTTGGTTCGTACGAAGGTGTGAAAAATGGCTCGAAGAATGGTTGGCAACAAAAGGGGAAGATTTTTACTGGCGTGGTATTCACAAATTGCCCGAAAGATGAGAAAAAATGTATAACAAGCGATGGAGCATACTTTGAATAAAGCACTTTTTATCATTCTTTCCGAATTTAACATGTTTTTTTTAGAAAAAAAAATCCGCATTTCATACTTGGACACCTGGTAATTTTTATGAGCGGTGGATGATGAACAAATAAAGATGCAATAAGCAAAGCTAGAAAAAACATCTCCCTCAATTTAAATCGATTAGACCGTATCGAATATGAATTCTAAATACTATTTTATATTTCCTTATAAACAACTATACAATTTCATTCAAACAAACGCTGAATTGCATAATATATATTTTTTTATTCATACTTCGGTAAGGTTCACTCAGGTATAACGACAGCGGTCAAGTTTACTATAAAGTTCAAACTCAATAGTAAGATTGCCTATAGAATAATGTCTTGTTTACGAAATATCATCTTCAGACGAACATTTATTTTTTTTTTGATTCTTTAAACACCTTGCCTTGAATATTAGAAAAAGGTTAAAGATTCATTAGAATAAATAAATTACCAAATGTGCCAAAATTTTAGGGAGTTTATATTTTTTTAAGTACCTGACAGATAACACAGCCACTCACAAAAAAAGTTCATTACCACGAACCAAAATACATGGATCTAGTGTATTTTTCGATGCTGAATTCGAATTCGTAGTTGAAAAAAAAAGATTTTTCGTATCATCTGGGGGCACGGCAGTGCCCCCGCCAAGTCGAGCAGAAAGTACAGCCGTACCATCCTTTTCTCGAAGCCACTCACGGCACTTTCAACCCCCCTGTAACTTCGTTGTGGATAAAGCTAAAAGTCTGAATTTTCAGTGACCAAGAGGACATACTATACTAGCTATATTCTTAAATTACCTACTATTTATCTATAATATATATAAAATGCAACGTCTCTCTGTCTGTCTGTCTGTCTGTCCGTTAGTGCGCCTATCACTGAAAACCACTTATCCGATTTACGTACTTTTTTTTTTAAACATACATATGTTCTCTGGCCAGGTTATAGGCTATATTTTATTACGATAGGTAGCATAAGGAATCAGCAGTGACGTAAAATAGTGAATGATGTCGGAAATAAGTTTGCCGCTAGCGCGTGCCTTTGCAATACACAGCCTAAACCATTAAATATGGAACAATATTATGTAGCAAAGAATATCTGTAATGTATAATCTACTAGCCGTGCCCGCGTCTCCGCTCGCGTGGACTTGATTCACTACTATCGTCACTGCTTATTCCTTATGTTACCTAACGTAATAAAATATCTGCCATTGTTTCCCCTTATCTCCCATTACTTATCCTTATCTCTCATTATCTCTGCATAATTTCCATTATCTAGACTTATCTCTGCTCCTCTCCCATTATTTCTCCTTATCTCCCATTATTTCTCCTTATCTCCCATTATTTCTCCTTATCTCCCATTATCTCACCATAACTCCCATTACCTAGACTTATCTCTGCTTATATCCCATTATTTCTCCTTATCTCCCATTATTTATACTTATCTCCCATTATCTTACCTTATCTCCCATTATCTAGGCTTATCTCTGCTTATCTCCCATTATTTCTCCTTATCTCCCATTATTTATACTTATTTCCCATTATCTCACCCTATCTTCCATTATCTAGGCTTATATCGAATTATATAGAACATATCATATGTATAAATTTATAAAAACACGTAAATCGGATAAGTGTTTCCCAAGTGATAAGCGCACTAACGGACAGACAGACAGATAGAGAGACGTTGCATTTTATATATATATTATATTCTTTGCAACATGATATTGTTCCATATTTAATGGTTTAGGCAGTGTATTGCAACAGAACGCGCTAACGCTTTTTTCCGACTTGATTCACTATTATCGTCACTGTTTATTCTTTATGTTACCTAAAGCAATAAAATATATCCTATAACCTGGACAGAGAACACATGTATGTTTTTAAAAAAAAGTACGTAACGCACTAACGGATAGACAGACAGAGAGACGTTGCATTTTATATATATTATAGATAGATAACCTGGCCAGAGAACATATGTATGTTTTAAAAAAAAGCACGTAAATCGGATAAGTGGTTCTCCAGTGATAAGCGTATTAACGGACAGACAGAGGACAGACAGAGATACGTTGCATTTTATATATATTATAGATGTAATAAAATATATATCTATAACCTGGTCAGAGAATATATGTATGAATTTAAAAAAAGACACGTAAATTGGATAAGTGGTTCTCCAGTGATAAGCGCACTAACGGACAGACAGACGGACAGACAGAGAGAGACGTTGCATTTTATATATTATAGATATAATAAACTATTTATCTATAACCTGGTCAGAGAACATATGTATGAATTTAAAAAATCACGTAAATCGGATAAGTGGTTCTCGAGTGATAAGCGCACTAACAGACAGACAGAGAGACGTTGCATTTTATATATATTATAAATATAGATTATTATTATTATTATTATATAACCTGGCCAAAGAATATATGTATGAATTTAAAAAAAGACAGGTAAATCGGATAAATGGTTCTCGCGTGATAATCGCACTAATGGACAGACAGACAGACAGAGAGACATTGCATTTTATCTATATATATTATAGATTATAGATTATAGATATTCTCTGCTACATAATATTGTTCCATATTTAATGGTTTAGGCTATGTATTGCAAGGGAATGCGCTAGCGGCAAATTTTTTTCCGACTTCACTCACTATTTTACGTCACTGCTCATTCCTTATGCTACCTATCGTAATAAAATATAGCCTATAACCTGGCCAGAGAACATATGTTGTTTAAAAAAAAAAGTACGTAAATCGGATAAGTGGTTCTCCAGTGATAAGCGCACTAACGGACAGACAGACAGAGAGACGTTGCATTTTATATATATTATAGATAATATATATAAAATGCAATGTCTCTCTGTCTGTCTGTCTGTCCATTAGTGCGTTTATCACGCGGGAACCACTTATCCGATTTATTGATACGGTCACTATAAATGTTGGTAGGTAACTAAATAGATAACAGTTTATAACAAAGTTGTTGAATAGGTGCTTCCATAGATACTAACTAAAATAACTGACTTGGTTTTACATGAGATCTCACAACTTTTTGTGGTGGAAGGACTGCGTTGCGAGATTTGGCATTTTTTTACATTTTATGTTTTTGATTGGATTTCTTTTTTTGGACAAAAACTTCCCTTGAATAAAACTATAGTAACAATGTAATGACTCTTAATAAGGTGTGAAAAATGGTAAATATTTTATAGTCTAGAGAAGAGAATATGCATTCAAAATACAGCAAACTATTTCTATTAATTAAAGCAAATTCCACCCGCATAGGGGTGAGAAGTACCCCTAAAACTCAAATAACGCACGTGAGTTTAAATAACATATACAAAGCACAAATTCTTGTAGCTCTTAGGACAAGATATCTGAATCTGGTGTGACAACCAGACATTACTCTTAAAGGGTTGGGACTCACCTCTATAGGGTGTAAAAACCACCCTCACCTACAGAGGTATCTCATAAGTTTCAATAACGACGAAAAAAGTTCAGGATTTGTAGTTTTAGGCGAGGTGGTAAAAAATATGGAGTAGATTCGCTTGAACCACCGATATACGACTATAAACTACCCTTAGAGGGTAGTAGAAACTACCCCTACAATGCACATGGATGTTATTGAAATTCGGAAAGCATCAAGTTCTTTTATCTCATTGTGCCAAATATTCAAGACAACTAGATCTTCCTAATAAGGTCAAAAATCATCCCTAGGAGGACGGGGGAACTTCTCCCTGGGATTGATGGATCTTAGAAGTTCTAGCATCTGAGAAAAAAAAATTCAGGCTGTATTTGTCCATCCTGCCTGAGACGACGAAAGATTGGGAAAGAGATTTGGCTTATTTTAGAGAACTCGACAAATCCTACTATATGAAAGGTATCCAAATGTTGGAAAATCGATGAAGTAAATGTATTCCTCACAAAGGAAATTATGTTGCAGACTAAAATCGATTTTTGGCAAAAGCTTGTTTTTTCTGCAAAAGTCTCGGGATTTCTTACCCCGTGTAGTATGGATGACATTTCTCTAGATCATGTCAGTTAGTGTTAGAAATTTAAACTTTCTAAGGCTTACAAAGTTATAATTTTTACGATTTTGAAAAGATAAAAATAAATAGTAAAAGTTGTAATTCTCGTTTCATGTGAAAAGTGTTTTTATTCTCTGTTTCTGTTAGATTTTTGTGTCCTACAGAGTATTTTTTGGATATTATATCTTAGATTGTAGCAGTTAGTGATTTTATTCTCTGTTTCTGTTAGATTTTTGTGTCCTACAGAATATTTTTTGGATATTATATCTTCGATTGTAGCAGTTAGTGATTTTTTGGATATTATATCTTCGATTGTAGCAGTCAGTGATAAGAAATTACATCCTGAATCTACATACACTGTGTATTGTGTCGATCATGAAACTATAATAATAGGTAAACAACATTTTTTAATAGAAATGTTATTATTGCCTATAGACAGAAAATTATTTATGTATATTATTTTCTCGGGACTTTTCACCCCATGTATATGTTATGTTTACTATAATACTTGTTTGATATAAATTAGTTTGCTAATTTATTTGCCACGTATTTATCAAATTATGTAATTACATTAATATTAATAATAATATGAAATGGTAAATGCGTCACTGTATCAGGAATTTCCTATAATTTTTTCTCATAAATTACTCATTTAAGACACACTAAATATCTCGAAAATAGCATTAAAAATATCATGTATCTATTACTGGATTGCAAAATATTATCCACACACATTATGCAGTTCTGAACGTAACTAGGCGAAAAAATTACATGACAGCTATAAAAATAATTAGGTATATATTGCTCTGGTATTACCAATAAATGTAAATAAATTTTGAAAAGCAATGCTAGCCTATACTTTTACCGCAATCCCAAATGGTGTGTTATGTGGTAATTTTCATCTATAAGGTGTGTCATTAGATATAGATATAACTTATCTAATTTAAAGTGGTGTTAAAAAAATATTGAGCCTTTGAAAGTCAAAACTGAGACAATTATTTCTTAGATTTTAAAAGAATTTTATTAAACCAATTATGTGTCATTTTGTTTGATGATCTTCTACCATTTTTCTGGCAATATCATAATCCTAACACTGTAGAACTTCTGTAGTTTCTGACAAAAAATTGTGACAAGTGGTTTTCACAGGTTTCTTTTTGATACTATCTTGACAAAATTGAGAGGGTCCTCTCAATTTTTACAGCATCATCAAAGATGGATGTGGTCCAGCGTAGCCGTGGTGGAAGACGATACCCTTTCTGTTGACTAATTCCGGCGGATTATTTTTATTCGCTTGTCAATTACTGGAAGCAGCGTACAAAATCAATCTTTTGGCCCGACAGCCGCAGCTCATGGTGCACGAGTCCCTTCCAATCCCACCAAGCATACAGCACCACCTCTTCTGGCGTCAATTCGGGCTTTGTCGTTGCTTGTGGACCTTCATCCTTTTTCGATCATAATCTTTTTTGCCCATTATTGTCCACTTTCTATCGTAATCAACTGCGTTAGAAATGGTTCGAATTCGTTCGAGTAGATGTTTTAGCGTTAAATCATGTGGCACCCAAACGTCGAGCTTTTTTTTGTAGCCAGAGTTCTCTAAATGATTTTAAATTATTTGGTGATTGATGTTTAGTCCCTTGGCGAAGTCAGGGCTACTTACATGCCGATCTTCCTCAACTGTTGCCAAAATTCTATCAACTTTTTCTGTCATTAGTCGACCAGTGCGAGGAGTATCTCTGACATCGAAATTTTCAGAACGAAAGCGACTGAACCATCTATTGCCTATTGCTTTTGATAACGCATCTTCACTATCATCACAAATTTCTTCATAAACCTGCGCAGCATTTGTATCTTTATCGAAAAAAAAATGTAAAATTTTTCACTCATTTTCAAGACGCTGTAAAATTAAGTCTGTATAAACGAATTTCAACAGTTTTTGCACGTCTACTACTGTAAAATATCCTGACCTGAACTAACCTGAGATATGTGGCGTTAACAAGACAGTACACATTTAGGCAATGAAAAGTTTGTAGAACAACGAAAATGTGTTTTTGCGACCTACTATTATTTGGGGGATTTTGGTGGCCTTTGTGGATTACGAGAAATCGTTTGACTCCCTCGAAATCTGGGCAACAGTAGCCTAAGTAACTGTAAAATTGACATCAGATACTCGCAGATAATTCAAAATATATATAAAAATGCAACAGGTAGCATTGAAAGAAAACACCAATAAGATAGAAATGAAAAGAGGGGTACGTCAAGGGAACACCATCTCACAGAAATTATTTACGTTGGCATTAGAAGATCTTGTCAAACAACTTCCATGGACAAGCAAGGGTGTATATATAGGAGGAGAGCAACTCAATCATTTGCGATTCCCGGATGATATTGTGGTTATATCTAACAACAAAGAAGAATTAGAAGAAATGCTGAATGAACTTAACAACAAGTCCAGAGAGATTGGTCTGAAGATAAACATCACCAAAACCATGTTCATGCCAAATGACGACTGTGATAAAGAAGCAGTACTAAACATTAAAAAAGCAAAAATCACAAAAACAGATTCATGCGTATACCTTGAACAAAAAATAGTAATATCCAAAGAGAACTTAAAGCGGATTTATCAAGGACAATATCTTTGGTCGGAGTTTGGCAGATTGCGGAACATCTTCCTTTCCAATGTCCCAAATATACTAAAAGTGAACACATTTGATCAATGTATGTTGCCAGTATTGACATACGAAACGGAAATGTGGGCGGATGATGTTAGGAATATCGTTGAGATATAGGCGGACTAATGAAGAAACTCGAGGAAGGTCCAAGATAACCGGTATAGCTTAAAGGGTAAACAGGTTGAAGTGGAGCTGGGCGGGTCATATCGTAAGACTCTCTGATAATCGATGGACCCATAAAGTAATCAACTGGAGGGCCTGGAATAAGTAACGAAGTAGAGGATGCCCGCAAACTCGATGATCTGACGATATCAAAAGAATATCCCTCTAGCCTTTTGATGTCGTCAGACAACTGGATAAACAAGGCTCAATACAGAAGAAGATGGACATACTTAGGGGAGGCTTGTGTCCGACGACGGACTGCTTAGATGATGATAATATATTTTAAGCAACCACCTCTAAATACTTCTTACTCAATTAAATTCGAACCTGAAGAAATGCAAATATTTCGGAGGGTGATTTTATATTTTTATTGTGCTATATATAATGAATTTTTAAAAAAATATCACCGACAAGAAAATGTAAATTTAGTAAAAACGAATATCGATCTCTGATAAAGTATCTGTTTTTAAAAGGATTGTTTGCTAAAGAAATTTATGACGACATGCTGAATAGATTGAAGACAGAAAGTTATTTTTGTGGCATCATCATTTGCGGATTTGAAGAGAGGAAGAACCACCGACATCAGTGATGAACACCAGGCGAGAAGACCTTCTGCGTCTACGCGAGAGAATGTTGAGCCTATGCATGAAATAATTTTGGAGAATCAACGAATTGGGCTAAAACGTATAGCAGAGTCTCAACATTTCATACCAACATGTTTTAATCATTGTCCATTCTGATTTGGGTTTGAGAAAATTGTCAGCTAAATAGATTCCTAAATGTCTGAACGCCAACCAAAAACGACTGAGAGTCGCAACATCCAATTTGATTTGTAACCGTTTTGAAAAGGAGTTATCTAACTTTTTGAATCGAATGGTGACTATGAATGAAACGTGGGTCCATCATTGTGGCCCAGAGACAAGAGAACAATCGCAAGAATGAAAACATGCTGGCTTACCCTGCCTCAAGAAATTTCAGTTACAGAAATCAGCAGGAAAAGTTCTTGCTTTCGTTTTTTGGGATGGGGCACTTCTTATAGGTTACTTAGAACATGGCAAAACAGTAACTGTAACATAATTTTGTTCATTATTAACTAATTTTCACCAAAAAATTGTGAAAAAAACGTTGATAAAAGTATCCAAAAGGATGTTGTTCTTGTCAGACAATGTGCCGACTCAAAAAATAAACGAATTAGACTACGAACTGATTGGTCATCCTTCATATTCCCCTGATTTGGCTGGCTTGGACTATTACATATACCTAAATCTAACTAAAAAACATTTAAAAAGACGCAAAACTCATTCAAATGAAGTATCAAATATTGTCAAAGGCTAGTCTGCAAGCCAAGACAAGAAATTTGTTTTTTTAAAAGTCTACCTTATAACCAAAACAATTTTGGCTGTTAAGACCTGCTCGTTTTTTCTATGCTAGACGAGAAAGTTATCAATACGCCCTCGTACATCCCTTATCAACCTTGGAAACAAATTTTTGGGTCACATCCTTAGACGTAGGTATAGCTTCGTAGTTCTATCCTTGTAAGTATATGAACGATTTTTCTCGAAAAATAATCCTTACACCTTCACAATATGACACAGTCTATGACACATCAGTTTGTCATAATTAGTAGGTACTGTGGCAGGCAGTACTTACGTATGACGTAACGTATCCGTCTACTCAACCAGATGCTGCGCTGCTTAGGCGGAGCAGCGGTCTGTGTGATAAGACGGCCTAGTTTTCAGAGTTGCGTAATGGTACAACCTGAGACAGTTGGTTCGTGACTTGGTTGAGGCTATCCTGGAGTTTTCGCAGTACCTTTCGCAAAACTGATTAGTTTTCGGTTTTTATTACCGAAAATTGACGTGAAGCCAAACAGCATGCTGTCGCTTGAGTAGTTTTAACAATAAGAATTCCTGGATTTGGCAGCTCATCAATTATACATGGTGCGATCCTAAAGACTCCGAGCTAACGCTCTGAAGTAGTGACTTTTAGGCTTCGTGACTCCGGTCACCTTCAGAGTAGTCCCCCTACATCCGGACGCTCCGGTCCCACTGTTTATTTCCACAGGTCGAACATTTTTTGTAAGGTCAATGTTGTCACTGCCTCCAGCGCCCTGTTGTATCTCCTCGCTCTCTCAAAGGGGCGACTCTTTAAATTTATCTTCATATGGGGAAACAACCGGAGATCACAGGGTGCCGAATCAAACGAATAAGGGAAATGGGAGATGACAGTCGTGGAACTACTCGCCAAAAACTGTTGCGTGCATAACGAACTGTGGGCCGGTATATTGTCATGATGCCAAGAGGAAACTCTTCTCTCTCCAACTCTTTGGCGGTTTAATCAATGTCAAATTTGTCAGAAAAGCACAATTATTTATAGTAAATTATACAAGGGGTTAAAGAAGTAAGAGGTCCTATATATCACATAATTAGGGTTCTTGAAGGTCGTAAATACCTTTAAAGCCTTTCTTCTGGTTATATATTCTTAGAAATGTATTAAACAAGGGATTTTTCTCTGCTTACATTTACCGCAATATTCTCGTTGAGGTATAACCATTTTTATAGTTTTATATAACTGAAAAATAATATACAGGGTTTTAAAAAATAAAAAGTTTAAGTTATATTTTAAAAATATGATAAGCGATTGTTTTCCCATTAAAAAGATTTTCGAGAAGCGAGAAAAGGCATTGGTTGTTATTTGAATAGAGGTCGAGACGCAAACTGACAATTATACTGTCATCACTCTTCACGCGCGCGCCTCTACCAAGCGGAAAAGTTTACCTAAGCAGCCAGGTTAATTAATATTTCAGTCTTGGATTTTTAGATTCAAACGAAAATTGTAGTTGATGTAATTTTACTAAACTATCTTTTTATTTGCATGTTATTCAAGACTTATTTGTATACACGTGGAATATTAGTCTTACAAAAATATATATAGAGAGTGGTTTCTTCATGTTAAAGTTAGATTTTAAAAGAGAGTTCCTAACATATATTGTGCTAGATATTCTCCTAATAAGTTTGTGATTGTTAATTGGTTTTCGACGTTTTTTATAGTTTTGTCTAATGAGTTTTTTCTTAAATTGAGAACTTGCGCCAATTTAAAAATTTAGTTTCCTCCAATTTACAAAAGTCGCTTAATTACTGGTATAAAGGCAACTTTTGAACTACAATACAGATTTGAATGAGTCGGTCTTGGCAAAAGCTCCTTAACCTGACTATGAAGGTCAGGATATCATTTCATGTCCGGTTGTTGGCTTTCTGCCAATAATGAGCCGAAGACCTCATGTCTGAGTCTTTGCATTATCCTTCAGTTAGCCTGGGAATATCGAGTCGTCTTCCACACATAACAGTGTTAAATGCCTTGTGACGATCGTCACCAAAGAATTTAGGACATATCTACTTCTCTTAAGCAGAAGCTGTGCCCTTTCATGTTTCGATTCAATTATTATTTAGTATGAAAAAGTCAAATTCAGTATCATACTGGGTAAATTAATTTACCGATTTCTCAAAACAAGCTTTTCGGCGATATCAAATCATCTCTTTACGAGGACCGTCTTTTAAATTTGTTAAAACGACCACTAGATGGCGATATTGAGATGTGATATTACCATTGTTGTAAAATTTAACATTTATTATTGTTAAAACAGTGGCAGCTCCGAAATTGGCCGAGTAGTTTGTTTACAGTGAGCGTTTAAAAAAACCGTTTTGTGAACGAATGGAAATTTCACGTAAAGGTTTTCCTTGGATGACTTTTTACGATTTTAGTAAAGGCTTAACTCAACAAAAATGTCTCGAATCGTTCAACTTTTGGTAATGAATCACTAGTTGTGAAAAAGATCTGTTAACGATGGATTCCGCATAATTTGACCGGAACTCAAAGACGGGCTCGTGTCAATTGATATAAGGAAATGCATCTGTACACAACATCGTAACGGGAGACGAAACTTGGATATATTCGTGCTAGCCGGAAACAAAGGAATAATCGACTGTTTGGGTGTTCCAAGATGAGCCGAATCTAACAAAATTGGTTTATTCGCGAAGCATTTCCAAGAAAATGATCACTTGGTTCTTTGGTTATACTGGACATGTTGCAACCACTGCTTTAGAGGATCAAAGCACAGTTAATGCTGAATGGTATACAACAATTTGTTTGCCAGAAGTCATCGATGAAATCAGGAAAAACAACCGAAAATGTCGCATCCTTCTTCATAATGACAATGCCCGCTCTCACACAACGCGTCAAACAATCGACAGAGAAAAATATCGAATTAAAGTGTATTTGTTTGGAGTTAATAGCAGAATTCTCTCACTGTAGATGCAAATACATTTTGGGGTGCGTCCAAAAAAAAAAAGATTTCTTATGCATTTTATTGGATTTTACTACCTGTTTTGAATTATTTTTAAGGGTTCACCCTATTTTAGGCAGAAAACCTTTGCTATACAATAGAGTCATAAAATGTAAATGAGGGTTCATCGGTAGCACAGCCGTCCGAGCGTAACCTGTTTTTAGTGTTTAATAAATAAAATTACCTTAAATATAAAATTATAGAAATATAAGAGTTACTACCAAAAATTTTTTAATCTATACATCTATGTATATATACAAATTCACAATTCATTATATATAAGTACTTTAATTACAATTAAAAAGAATCATCATCTTCAAAAACTGAAGACTCGACTTGTCTTAAATTGATAATTAAGAGTTCTATTTCTACAGTTTCTTCGATGTATTCGTCAAGTCTTCACACTTTATTTTCTTCTTCTATAACATGTCGAATGGCGTTTTTCCAATTATCCTCTTTGATCCTCTCTATTCCAGCGAGTAATAATTGCCTTACGTCTAGAAGTTTGAACGTGCAACGAAACCTTTCATTTGTGCCCAAATTAGCTCTATGGGATTCAATTCGCAATGATATGAAGCTAATCTAAGCACTGTGATATTCCGTTCCTTTGCCAACTCATCGACTGCGTATTTCTAGAACTGGGCCTTATTTTGTTTCGTAATTTTGAGAAGTTCCGCTTTTAACATACCAACTTTATGTTTAAGATTTTTGTCTCGTATCCATTGAAGAATATCTTTCTCTCTTTCTTCCATGAATTTGTCGGCAGTCGTTCTAATAATCGAGAATGGTATGGGGCGTTGTCTAATTAGTATCAGTATATCAGTTATCTGCTGGTATACATTTAATCATTTGTTGGAAGTACTCCTCAAAAACATCACCCGTCATCTCCTCATGGTAATCTTTAGTTGACTTTGATTCGAATTCCAACAAGTCACCGTAGAGAAATCCGTTTTCACTGCCAATATGTGCTATAATTAGCCTGCGACCTTTTCCTGAAGGGGGTTGTAATCC
This sequence comes from Pachyrhynchus sulphureomaculatus, assembly GCA_019049505.1. Classification (NCBI taxonomy): domain Eukaryota; kingdom Metazoa; phylum Arthropoda; class Insecta; order Coleoptera; family Curculionidae; genus Pachyrhynchus; species Pachyrhynchus sulphureomaculatus. The sequence continues at coordinate 169,330,262 of CM032455.1, read as the reverse complement.
AGTTGATCAACGTTCTTCCATAAAAGCTTGTTTGGCACTCTTAATGTTTTTGTCAATCCAGAATTTTTCACTGTGTGTCCCTCATTACCCAAGTTTCATCTAAATAAAAAATATTTCTTTCTTCGACTCGAAATTTTCTAATTGTTCGTAGATATTCTCTTTTCCAACAAATTATTTCTGTTTTATCGATAAGAACAGATTTTCTATTATGTTTTTCCCAAGGAAAATTCAGGTTATGAAGGATTTTCCATAATTTTCATTTTTTAAAATCTGATAAGTCCTGGTATTCTCTGATTTCTTGCAAAACTTTATGTAGTGTAAGTATTTCTTTCTGAATAAAAAAATGGTGTACTTTTCTTCTTATTGCGTTTTTAAAGTCTTCATCGACCTCTAAGGGCTCCTTTCCTTTGTGATTTTGAGGTTCGTTGCAAGGACCGCGTTTTCTTTGTTTTAGAAATCTATCAGTAGTTGCTGATCCAACTCCTATCATGTTGGCACAGGTTTCTACAATTTCACGGACTTGGTTTGTTGTCTGTTGATGCACTAGGGCATCGTGGACGTAAGTACCATTGTTTTTTCTTGAAGGGAAAATGCAGATTTGCAGACTCCGCGAAGTTTGACCAAACTGAAAGTTGAAGCCATCGGCGTTCTGATTTGAACTAAGCATATTATAGGTTTTTGCTTTATTTTTATACTTACACAGAATATTTTTATTGCATACTTAGGTACTTAGGCACTTACCTACCGATAAGTACTTTGGTTAATTATATTCCAATAATTGCTAAAATCCCAAATAATTTTATTGTACCTATCATCATTAAGCTTTATAACACTGTAGATTTTTAGTTCTTAAGAATTATTAATTGTACTCGTTTAAGCCTCCATCATACAATTAGGATTGCTAGTTTCATCATTTACGCATTAAAATACACTTTGAAATGTGTTGATTTATATAGCTTATTTTAAAGTTTAGAAGGCATGTAATAAAATATTTTTTAGAAAATGGTCGGATTGTTGTAAAAAGGTAGAAAATAAAGCTGATTAAAACTAAAAATGCATATAATTGCTAGAGAAATTTCGGACGCTTATGGTTTATGACATTTTAATAATCCATGTTGTGTGCTATCAACTCAAAACAAACTTTAATGTCTCATTGCCAGTATTCACCTGATTTATCGCCCAACGACGTCTTTTTGTTCTTGAATGTCAAAAAAAAAATCGTGGATCGCGTTTTTCATCACCTCAAGAGCTGTTGAATTCTTCCAAAACCATGTTTTTAAGGTACTATCTTCAGAGTGGAAAAAAATGTTTCGAGAATTGGTTCGAACGCATGCAAAAATCTTAATGGCGAATATCCTAAGAAATAACACTGGTCAACACAAGTCTTGTTTCCTTTATTTTTTTCTGTTATTGGGTATTTCTATGGCCGTGACTATGAAAAAAATACTGGGAGATTGCTAACAGCTTTATCTTTTGAAATATACAGTTTTATTATTTTGCCAAAAAAATAATACATTATGTTAACAAAATTTCTATTGAACACTAGCAAATGATCTTTTATAAGATTTCCTTGAATCAACGACTTTAGGTAGATCTCGTTGCAAACTCCAGCAGTAGTCTGCCATCATATGTGAGTCCCACCGCCCCTGATAACGCTCTTCCATTGTCCAAAGATCCTGATGAAATCTTTCACCCTGCTCCTCACTAAAATCACCCAGATTTTGTGGAAATCGGTCTAAATGCGAGTGCAGGAAGTGGATTTTTATGCTCATGTTGCACTCTAGCTCTTGCAAGTTCGATAGAATGCCCTCAACAAGCTCGACATGGTCGTCAGATTTCTTTTTGCCTAGGAAGCTACTCATAACCAAAACAAATGAATTCCAAGCTTTGGACTTCAGTCATTGATTTAACAAAATTAGGATCTTTCACGAGTTGCCTAATCTGTGGCCCATCAAAAATACCAGCTTTCAATTTTTCTGAACTTAATCCTGGAAACTTGCGTGAAAGAAAATTAAAACATTCGCCACTTTTGTCAAGCGCCTCCACAAACTGTTTCATTATGCCGAGTTTAATATGAAGTGGTGGAAGTATGATGCGGTCTCGGCTAACTAAAGGCACGTTTATAACATTTTTTGTACCAACTTTTAGCTCTTCCCGCACTGGCCAAACTTTTTGTGACCAATGGTGTTGTTTGACACGACTATCCCAGAGACACATGAAACAAGGGAACTTTGTGTACCCCCCTTGTTGACCTAAAAGAAAGTTAACCATTTTCAGATCAACACAAATGACCCATTTGTGGTCTTGATACTTAATTTTTTCCATAACCTTAGAAACATTTACGTATTCTTCTTTTAAAGTCGTCGAATGTGCAATAGGTATAGATCCGTACTGAAGCAAAACACACTTTAAACTTCTTTTACTGCTGTCTATGAAAAGACGACAATCACTAGGTTGGTACTGTTTTAATCCCATCTGCTGCAAAATACCACCAACATCGTTACAAAAAACTAAATCCTTCTCTTGAGAAAAATACGGCAACAGATTTTTTTCTCGGGTACGATAAAATGTAATGTTGGTTTCCGGAGTAAGCAAATTTTTTTCTTTTAAACGAGATGCTAAAATTTAAGAAGCTTCTTTTGGTAAGTTCAGATCTCTTACTAAGTCATTTAGTTCTTTCTGATTAAATGGTTGAGGTTCTGAAAGGCTACATTTGTAGTCTGAATCAGAGTCTTCACTTGATGTATTTCGTTCGGGTTCACAGAGATTTGGATCATCAGAAGATTTAGATGTGGTGGGTTGTACCTCTTGTGATTTTAATTGAGGTCGTTGAGCAGAAGATAAGTTAGGATATGACCACTTACTTCGATTTCCAGGGTTAATTCCGTTTATTTTCACAACGCAGAAGTAGCAATCGTCATGATGGTTTCGAGGTTCTCGCCAAATCATGGGTGTTACGAACATTATTGCATCTCTTTTTCCACTGGACCATAACCGTAGACATACCACACATTTCTGGCATACAATATGAGGCATGGCTTGTCCTGATTACACAATTTTATTTTAAAGTATTGATGATACGCAGTTTTCACAAAGTCCGATATAGGTTTTCGATATTTTGCAAATATATATTCACAACAAATATAGCAAAAACAATCGGGATTAAGCACACAACATCTTCTTGACGGAGCCATATCTAAAACAACAACAAAATATATTTTAGTATCCAATAAAAAACGAAAATGTAAGTAAAAATAGTAAATGAGGGTAGTTAGCTATAACTTAAAAACAAAAGCTGTTGCCATATTTAAAAAATACGCGTCAATTTGAGATAGAAACAAAAAAAAATCACAGGAAACAAGCAATTTTCTTTTTTTTGTTGACCAGTGTAATAAAACGATTTAAACCAAATTTTTTTTTTCTTTCATTGTTTTTGTAAAAATTTAAAAGGTAGCCCTCGTGCTGAACAAAATTCCTCGCTATGAGTGCATTTTTCTATGAGAGTCCATTTCAACATTAATTGAGAATGTAATAATAGTGTAGAGATACTATCGCAGCCGAACGAATTCCTTGTCAACAGTAAATGACAAACTATACTTTTGTAGGCGGACAATAATATCAATCTATTCAAATTCGATCTCTTTAAATTGAAAACATCTAGGTCAGACTCCAATAATCAAAATTAAATGGCTTTTAATCTGCAATGTCTAATCCGGTATAGAGCCAGTACTTATAAATTGTACACAAAGAACTATAATAGATCATTTACATATGAAAACAACTGGAGACAAGTAGTTTATAGGTGGTAAATAATCATTTTCGCACTTTTTCTTAGTGAGATTAGAATAGAGGTGACGTAATTTAATAGGTTTTAATCTAGAGTAATAGGTAATGTAATATATGTGTAAAGTGGAAATTGTTTTACCAATGAAGAGATGGAGGGAGCTCTCCACATTAACGTAAAGGAATGCGGCAATTCTATGAGTGGAGAAAAGACTATTTAGACAGCTACAGCAGCGACGCGTAGGCGTAAAAAGCGATGCACGCTGTAAACTGTACTCTGGAGCTATGTACAGAATTATGCACGCAATATGTTCATGCCAAGACATATTTCGTTGCTATTAAGTAACGATGATAACTATATCGGATTCAGCAACGTTAACTTTTTTAGAAACAACTGCCTGGGTTTTTGTAGCGTTAAATTCTACTTAGTTACTGTTGTCCCAAGATAGAATTTCTTCCAGGTCTCTGTTAAGTTAAATGAATTCCTACTGTCTACGGATATTTGTATCAGTAGAAGATGGGCGAGAGTCTTACTCCAGACCACGGAAATTTTGCGTTTTTTTTTTGGGAATTTTTTTGAAAAAAGGATAAGACATAATTTAAAAAAACTTTTTAGATATTATTTATTAAATTTTATTCTCGACCAGACTACGAAAAAATTTGACGCCATTTCTGAACACTATGTCAAAATTTCGAAGAGACTGGATAGGCGGTAATGACGCAATCATAGAGACGAGGTCGAAAAAAGTAGTTTGGAGATATTAGCGTTTACAGATTTCGATCTCGTTTCCGACATGATAAAACTAAAGAATTCATACTTACAGCTAACCAACTTTTCCAGGGCCATAAAGTAGTAACCCTTCCAATGCTTCATAAAACTCATTTTGTTTAGTATTAAGCATTCTCCGAGTTATTCTTGCTTCTTTTGACTGAGCTTGAGATCTTCGCTCTGCATGTGTGTGCGGATGGCGTATACCTCAAATCGAGCGTTGTTCGCTCCCTCCTAAGCAAAAAAAATCGATTTTTGGAAAATTCTGGAGTAGGATGGCCCTTAAAATCAATGAGAAAATAACATTATTGTCATCTGGATTAGATTCCTCGTCGTTTCCAGTAGCAGTACTAGAAATTCGTCCTTGGAAATCGACAGTAGCATGTAAAGCAAGTTGGCTTCCTCAGCTGGTGCTGTTACAACAGTATCATCTGGCCGTGTGAGTGGTGGCATAGTGGACTGGAACTCTACTTCATTAGATTACGGTTTTAAATAATATTGCCCGGTAAATCACTGAATATTTTAAATTTTAAAAATCTGACAATTTAACCAAATCGTATCTCATCGTTTCCTATCGCCCTTCCTTGCGTGCGCTGTTAATGTAGTATCGCGTTTAAGGGGCCATACCAGTGTGATAATTTCCTAAAATCGATTTTTTTTTACATATTTCGATGCTTGTATATGTATAGAATAAGAGGTCGAAGTATTAAAGTCGGCCTGTTTATTTTTGAAAATACAGCTATCGCCAGGCACAGCTGCTCGGAGGCCCATAAACTCCTTTTTGAAGCGTAATGTGAACCGGAGCAGATATTAAAATTCCAATGGCGTGAGGTCATCACGTAAGTGAATGTTAAACATCTAATACAGGGGTCGGCAACCTTTTAACTAAGGGATGCCAGTTTTCATCCATACAACATTTTGCGTGCCGACATAGGTACTTACTACAACTAAAATTAACAAAAATTAACTTAAATTAACTTAAAATATTGCTTTTAGAAGGTTTAATTACAAAAAAAAAAATTAACATTTAACATATAATTTTATTATACTAGTCCTAGGACCTAGTGTGAACCCTGTGCTTGAAGTTCTTTAGAGAGTTTTCTTATATCCGGTTCATATCTGGTTATTTTCAGTGTCACACATGCTTCCGAGTTGTCTGTTGTCAGCCTGCTTCGGCACGGATTTAAAATCACTCTCATATGGGAAAAAAGTTGTTCACAGATATAGGATGATCCGAAAGCTGTAAGCATGGCAAACGCTACTTTCTTAAGACAAATAAATTTCTCTGGTAAACTCATCCAACAACTGAGTATCTCGTTTGAATGGTTCTGGCAGTTACCTTCTAATACTCTTCGTAATTCTACAAATTTCGTGTTCCATAACTCGGAGCTTTTAAATTCAATGTATTGAAGATCAAAATCATTAATGTCCATCCATGAGAAAAGAGATATGCCAAAGCAACTGCTGAAAAAATCCATTAAATCTGGTTTGATTAAAAAAGCGAACATAGGACTATGTTTATCAAAATCCTGACCCCTCTCGATAAACTCCTCTTTTAAATTAGTCATATATTTAAGAATTTCGTCTATTAATGCACCATCGTCGACACTGGATATATAAGATTTTAAATTTGGAAAATATATTTATATGTGTTTGTAGTAATATCGCTGATAAATAAATCTATTTTTAATTTGAATGATTTCCAGGATTCGTATAAATCCAGAACTGTTTTGCGTGAACCTTGTAACTTTAAGTTGAGTTCACTGAGATGGTTTGTAATATCCGTAAGAAACATTAACATACAGATCCAGTTCTGATCTTCTAGTTCAGGATAAGCATCCACTTGACAACAATGTAGTTAACTATTTTAACCACCCTCTCCATCACGGATTTTAAACTTCCAGCGGAGATTTTAGCGCACAAACTCTCTTGGTGAATTATGCAGTGAAACTTCAAAACTCGATCGACCCATGCGTTCAATAAGAAGGGAAACAAATCCTTTATGTCTCCCAATCATAGCAGGAGCGCTATCTGTCGTTACGCAAAAAATTTTATTTAAATCAATGTTCCGCTTTTCAAAATGTTTAACAAATTCTGAAAATATATCCTCTCCTCTTGTAGTTCCCTGCAATGGGAGCAGACAAATCAGCTCTTCATACACACTGCCATCATCGAAGTATCGCGCAACAATTGCCAGACGGGCAATGTCATTAATATCGGCCCTTTCATCCAATGCTACACCAAATACAAAACTCCGTTTGATAGCGTCTCTCTGCTGTTTTTGAACATTTTGTGTCATTTCGGTAATTCGTCTCTCGATGGTCCGCGCTGATGCCGGTATATCCCTAATCCTGGCCAATATTGTATCCTTATCGGGCAAGTCGTCGAATAAAATCTCGCCAGTACTCAAAAACGTTTGCTTCATAAATTCTCCGTTAGTGAACGGCCTACCCTTTTGTGCCAACGATTGTGCAATTTTGAAACTGCATTCAGTTACCTGATTTTTTCCTTGGAAAACTTTGCTAAAGAATGTATTGTTTACTTGCTCTTTGTATTGCCTCCCTTTTATCAACGTTATCTTTAAATGACGATTCATGTTTTATCTGGAAATGTCGTGTAACACTAGATGTCCGGAAAACTACGCTTTCCCGACATAGGACCCAAATGGCCCGATCGTTTTGCTGTACAAAGCCGTAATCTGTTGTCCATGAAGTTTGAAATGATCGAACGTCTACCATCTTTTTCTTCGCGGCCATAACGCGACGTAATTTTAATTTTTAAACTATTGACTGGAACGGATGTTACTTCTATACTAAATGATCCAAACGTGTAGCCGCTTGCTATATATAGAAAAATAATGTTTCCAGAAAATTCCAATTATTACGTTTATTAAATTTCTAAGAACAAAAATTATTATCTACAACGCGCCCATTTCAATCAAAGGGCCGCATAGAAGTTAAATCTAACAAAATCTAAAGTTCGGCAATATAAAAAGAGTTGCGGCGCGTGTCGGAACGATTGAAGTCAAGTCAAACAAAAACCGCCTTATAGCGGCTCTTTTGATCTGAATTGAGGACGTTTATTTGTGTTTTTGCCTAGGCTTATATTTTGATGCTTGCCGTCTTTAATACTTGCCGAAATTAAAGCCAAACCAATGCATTCAGTAAAATTATAAATTACAAAATATATATTTTGTAGTTTTTGGTAATAATACCTAGTGACCTATAGAATATATCGTTTTTGTTTGTATCGTTAAAGTAATACTGTCTTCGATTATTTACTTAATTTCGAAACATGTCACAGATTACAGAATTAATGTGTAAACTTCGAATAGGTACGCGTGCCATTCAAAATTGCTTAGCGTGCCAGAGATGGCAAGCGTGCCATAGGTTGCCGACCCCTGGTCTAACACTTCGGCAAAATAGTCGCAAAGGTAGGTTCGTGGCAAGAGATCATTATTTATGTGTTACACGTTAGTCATTCTTTACACTCATTTTTCTCAAAACTGCATTTTTAAAATTTGCTGCGCTGCAACTCGAAAACAATTTATTGTATCGACTTAATTTTTTTTTTTTTTGCACATTAAGGATGTTTTGCCATACCATGAACCATGGGTCTTTTGACTGGAGCAAAAATGTCAATTTAGCATGCAAAAAAAACCGACACTTTTTTGGCAAATTTTTAAACGCCACCATAATTTTCAATATTTTTTAAAATCCATGGCTGATATTACCGAAAATTATATCTATTTTAATGATCATTTTGTTTTTTTTTTTGATTCCAGGTAATGTGCGCCAATCACGGCAACAATGGAGCTACTGTTTTTCGCCTGTCCCGTTACTGGAGCATAACTCTCGTAAATTTCAATATTTTCATCGGAAAAAAATTGTGTGTATTTGTAAACAAATAATAAATATCTACCCAACATTTTAAAACATTTGATGCAGTAGTTTTCTTTAAAAAAATTTTAGAAAAATATCCTTATTTTTAAGTAGTTACACTGATATAGCCATTTAATTGTAAACCTGCGGGCCTTGATTGCAGGTAATTCGCTTTTAAATTTATACAACAAATTAATTTTTCAATGGAAAATAGTCTCTGCGACCAAACTTTTGGACGACACTGTATATAATAAACAGTGCTCAATTTGAAATACGCATAACTGCATTATCTCGATAACATGAAAGTAAATACCAAATTACTTTAGTAAATCCAATATTAATCTTATTTTTAAGCAACTTTTTCACTGGTTTAATGCAATTTTTAAGGTGATCCTCTCGGTAATTATCAAAAAAGTAACAGTACGATTGATCGTGACCCAAATTTTATTGAAATTGTATCGAATTATTTTTATCGTAATGACCAACATTAAAAATTGCACTTTTAATAAGGTATAATTACGTAAACAAAGTTATTTAATTTAAATAAGGAGTGCAGCATAAAACAATTTTAAATAGAACATGTTTTTCTTCTTTTTTTTTTAAGATTCTTATTTGACGTTTTGATTGCGACCAATTTGCACGTTAGACGAAACAACATTTTGAAAATTTTCGTGTGCATCGATAGTACCAGTAACTGAGCGATATATGGACAATTTTCTAATTTTCCTCAATTTTTTATACGAGGACCACCTTCTAAATTTTTACCAACGACCACTAGATAGCGCTATTGAGATGTGACATTACCGTTGTTGTAAAATTTGACATTTGTTATTGTTAAAACAGTGGCAGCTCAGAATTTGGCCGAGTAGTTTTTTTTTTACAGTGAGCGTTAAAAAAAAAACAGTTTTGTGAACAAATAGAAATTTTACGTGAAGGTTTCCGTTGGATGATTTATTACGATTTTAGTAAAAGCCTAACTCAACAACAATGCCTCGAATCCCTTCGTTCAACTTTTGGTAATGAATCACTATCAGAACTGTTAACAAATTAAAAAAACCGGTCAAGTGCAAGTTGAACTTGCACAATTAGTGTTCCGTACGTAGATTGTTTTTAAAATAAAAATTTTTGTTAGGGTGGTATAAAATGATCAGTGACTTCACAAAACACACCCCAAATGAGTTTTCAACAAAGATTGTTTCCAATCTTTACTGAAATCTGATGACCTTGAAATGTTTTTTTTTTATATACCATATAAATTATTAAAGGTAATGTACTCGTGATAATTTTCGTTCAATCTACACCCCGTGGAGAATATTTCAGAATTTTTTCGAAATTTTTTGATAAGTACTTTTCGAGATAAGGCCCGGGACAGCGATTTTTCGCGAATTTTTAAAAATAATACAAAGAAAAGTGCGCGCAAGTATAATACTATATATATATTTCTTACTCGTGTTTTCACAAGCTTTCATTTAACACCACACTCGATGACCTAGTAAAAAAATTTTTTTTTCACTTCCGACTTCACTCCCCAAAACTAACCCCTTAAGTCAAAATTTAAATCTTAAAACTACATGGCTCTGATGAGGCCATCAATTCCTATATTACTACCAAATTTCACCTTTCTATGTCAAATAGTTTCGGAGAAAATCGGGTGTGGCAGACAGACAGACAGACAGACAGGCAGACAGACACCGAAGTGATCTTATAAGTGTTCCGTGCGGAACACTAAAAATGCAGGCTTTCACGACCGGTTGAATTAATATGAGTTTCTTTCGGGAGTTAAGGCCGTGTTCTCCGGGTATTAACTTCCTCGGCGTTTCATTGACACTGCGTCAACATTCTGAAAGGCGATGTGGCAGTGGTCGAAGGTTTCTTCTTGACTGTTCACTGTCGACTGTGTTCGACGATGTATCGCTGTCTAGTTTTGTATTTTCCGGAGTAGGCGTGGCTATATGGACTCTCGGTCAATCAGCCGCCAGCGACATTTGCCTGTTTCTTAATGTTTTTGTTTGTTGTAATGCGGGCGTCCAAGTTTTGCTGTACTTTATCTTTAAATGCATGTACAAGCTAGACAGCCTTTACACACAATCTGTATATTCTATATAAATCATAACAATGATATATACAACCTTCAATAACTAAAAATTTCACAGTTCACACCTGCAAAAATTAAAATTTGACCTGACCTAGTTCCGAGTTAACCAAGAAAATCTTTTTTTATCTGATCTATCATGTTGCACTAAAGCTAACTTAACTATTAAACATGCTTGCGCAAAACTGACAAAAATAGGTGTTCAAAATAATTGTTTGCGATACAATCAGCGTTTTAAAAATTAGAGCAATGCAAATAAAAATAATTAATTTAGCTTCAATAGACGGAGATAGTAGTGTAGGGCTGAATCTGCTTGTTTCTTTAATATTTATATCGATTCAATATGGAAGCTCTGAAGTTTTTTTTTATCGACTGAAACGCAATCGAAGAATAATAAAAACGATCGAAAAGATTCTGATGATAATCCTTCTGCCGTCAGAAAGTATTTGCCCACCTAGAAATTTTAATGTAACTGCCAAAATTTAATACCTAATTAAATCCGTTTATTATATTAGGTAAATTTAATTGTTCTTAACAAGTGTCCATCATAAAATTGTTTAGATAGGCCTTTTTGGTGAAATCACAAATTAAAAATCAATTAGAACAAATTTCCAAGTTTTGCATGATAATCGTTTTGAGGCGATTTCTGAGAATTCCAGTTGAAGTAAGAACTCATTTCAAGTTTTTAGGGATTATGGAAATTCTTAGTGACATGTTATGATAAAAACTATGCTATAAATACCATTGCAAACAGTACTTTGTCACTAATACAGGCTCAATTGTCGAGTCGACAAATCGTGAGTGATATGCGGATGCCAAGGAGAACGGTGGACCACATCGTAAAAAAAATTCTGCGGGACATGAAATTCACAACCAAAAACGTTCAGGAAGGCTTCGAAAAACGACTCCCTCTGAAGACAGAGCTATAACAATGTCCAGCAGACGTAATCGCCGCCTAACCGCACCAGAAATCACGGCTCAAGTAAACCTGGAGCGGCCCATCCCCATCAGCGAGACAACCGTGAAGAACAGGTTAACAGAAGGTGGACTACACGGGAGGGTTTTAGTGAGGAAAGCACTCTCAAGAAAACAGGCAAGTTTTCGCTCGGGGTATGGAACAAACGACCATCTGCTTACAGTTAAAATCCTCATTGAAAAATGAATAGAATATAATAAGCCCCTTGTGCTCATATTTGTGGACTTCGAAAAGGCTTTTGATTCTGTAAATCAGCAGACTTTTGGACGTATTGATCATCGATATTCCAATGTAATTAAATACATATATAAAAATGCCACCGTTCTTGTTAAAACACAAACTAATACTTCTAGAAAGTATTCTACAAACAATAAACTTGGAAAGAATCGACTTAACATTGACGGTGAAAAGTTAAATCACCTCTATTTCGCCGAAGACATTGTCTTAATAACAAACAAAATACAAGAAGCACAAACTATGCTGCGCATGCTTCAGGAAGCTTCAGGAAAGGTTGGTCTAAAAATCAATCTTATCAAGACACAGTTTCTCAAAAAACTTGTATTAAGAGACACTATAAATCTGAATAATGTAGAGATCGAGCAAGTACACAAATATAAATACCTCGGACATGAAATCAGGAGAGGACGAAATAACCAAACACATGAAATTCAGCGGAGAATAGATCTCTCATGGGCTGCATATGGCAAACTGGCCTATGTACTCAAATCTAACCTTCCTATGTGTTTAAAAAGAAAAGTATTTGACAGATACATACTCCCCATTCTTACGTACGATATTCTCACAATAACGAGGAAAAACATCAATAAAATATGTGTCATGCAACGAAAGATGGAGAAGTCAATGTTAGGCGTTATCCTTAGAGATCACATCCCAAATTACATTATCAGGAAGAGAACGGGGGTACAAGACACAGTCAAATCCATTCTACATCTTAAAGAGAACTAGGCTGGGCATCGTTACTAGGTGTAAGGATGGACGACGGACAAAGAGAATTACAGAGTGGCGACCAAGATCCGCAGCTTATCGGAATAGAGGTAGACCACCAAGTCGGACTGATGATTTGAAAAGAGTGGCTGGAAATTAGGTACAAGCGGCCCAGAAGAGAAACAAGTGGCAAGATTTGAGGGAGTCTTTCGTCCAGTAGTGGACAGTATAAGCTGATGGTGATAATGATAATGATGATGAAAAATTACTAAAAGACTGAACTCACTTATAAACTAGACATACTTGAGGTATCTCTGTCACCTCAGCAGAAGACATGAACTGGAATCACTGGTCATATAGAGAAAGGCAAGCGCTGCATGGATGGATCACCTTCACGTTGAGTAGATCAGACGAAACAGTTAACCGGGAAGTTATTTATTCTTTTATTATTATAATGATTGTGTTTGTTTTTCTTTTTCACATTTGGTCAATGTGGTTCCATGTTCGGCTGACGGGCCTAAACCAAGTCAGCACAAATGCATTACCATTGTGTATTAAGGAATGACCTGACAATGTTATATGTTTTCAAAATCACTGATTTCTCAATGTTTTGTGTATATTTGTGTTGAGTCCTAATTGTACTAAATGCGGTGTGAATGTTGTTATCGAGTAGTAGTTAGTTAGTTATCGAGTAGTAGTATGGTAGCCTTGCCATTGACCTTTGTTGATGTGGAGCACTTTAGATTTGCTTATACCAAATTCCATATCGATATCTAAGGTGAATGTTTCTGTGATTTTGAGGAGTTCTTTCAACTGTGTTTGTGTGGCAGCGTAGAGTTTTATGTCATCCATATATAGGAGGTGGTTTATTTTATGTTGGTTCACTTTTTGGTGTCTGATGTTGAAGCCATGGTCTGTTCTGTTTAGTGTATTTGAGAGTGGATTGAGACAGAGGCAAAACCATAAAGCGCTGAGCGAGTCTCCCTGAAATATATCCCGTCTGATGTACACCTCTTCTGTTTGGATGCGTTCGGTTTGTGTTTTTAGGTAGATATTGGTTTTCCATGTTTTTATAATTTGCGCGAGAAATTGCCTGAGGTTTTGGTTGATTTTGTAGATTTATAGGGCTCTGATTAACCAGCTGTGGGGTATGGAGTCGACGGCTTTTTTATAGTCTATGTAACCAATGTGAAGGTTTCTGTGTTCTTTTCTGGTTTCTCCCATAATCACGCTATCTATGATCAGCTGCTCTTTGCATCCTCGGCTATTTTTCCTGCACCCCTTCTGTCCTTCTGTGAGAATATTGTTGTCTATTAGGTGTTGTTTCCATTTTCTTGGAAATTGTGGCTGTGATGATCTTGTATAGAATTGGAAGACAGGTGATAGGTCGGTAGTTTGACGGGTTTGTGGTGTCTGAGCTTTGGGTTTGACGTATGTTATTCCTTGTGTAAGAAAAGTGGGGAATGTGTGTGGCGTAGAATAGCTTTGTTGATTTGATGTGTGAGTGCTTCGTGTGTGGTGGTAAACTGCTTGTAACATAAGTTTTGTATATTGTCTATCCCAGGGTATTTCCAGTTGTGTGTGTGTTTGATTGTTTCTGTAATTTCTTGTGTAGTTAATGTGGAATTTTCTTGTTCTGTCACATATTTATGTTTGTCTTCTTTGGCTTTGATCCAGGGTGTGTTATTATTATGTAGTTTGGGTTCTGACCACATACTTTTCCTATAATCTGGGAGTTCTTATTTGTTTGGCGGTTTAGTCACTACTGTCTGCTCGTTGTACAAAGTTTTTATTATTATTATTATACAAAAAATTTCTTCTTTCTCAGATTTAGTCAATGTGGTTCCATGTTTGGCTGACGGGCCCAAGCCAAGTCAGCACAAACGCTATTACCATTGTGTATTAAGGAATGACCTGACAATGTACATGTTTTCAAAATCACTGACTTCTGAATGTTTTTGTGTATGTTTGTGTTGAGTCCCAGTTGTACCAAGTGTGGTGTGAATGTTATTGGTGTAAGGCCTGTGGCTGATATAATGAGGGGGACAATGATGACTTTTTCTTGTTTCCAGAGCCTTTTTATTTCCGTTGCTAGGTCTGTGTATTTGGAAATTTTTTCTGTGTATTTCGTTTGAATGTTTGTGTCGTTGGGGACAGCTATGTCAATTAGATAGGTGACTTTTTCTTTTTTGCACTAAAAAGTAATATCGGGTCTATTGGCGGAGACTGTTTTATCTGTATGGATACTGATGTCCCAGTAGAGTTTGTAATCTTTATTTTCAAGTACGGATGTTGGTGTGTATTTGTAGTAGGGATCTGTGTTTTCTATGAGCTTGTATGTTGTGGCTAGTGCTTGGTGAACTACTTTTGCCGCTGAGTCATGTCTGGCTGTGTATTCCGTTCCGGCTAATATTTTACATCCGCTTGTTATGTGTTCGATCGTTTCTTTCTGCTGGTGGCATTTCCTACATCTGTCCTCTGTAATAGTTGGGTCTTATTATTATTATTATTATTATTGCGGGAAGCATCAGAGCATACACAGAACCAAGAATAGTGGTAGATGATAGTTCAATCTATTTATTGAGCCCAAATTCACCATACCCTCTCAAGGGTAAACGAACTTAGAAGGGGGAGGAGGAAATATCACATTCGAACAATAATACATACATACGTATTGAATTGAGGACCTTCCTTTTTGAAGTCAGTCAAAAATGGCATCAGTTCAATAGAAATGGCATACATTTTTAGTATCGGTAATTTATCACACGCCCATGTTTTAGCCTATTCAATATGGATTATAAATAAAACATACAACAATAACTAATTTAAACCTAGCTGACATTTTTATTGGTGGTAATAAGAGATAATCGTTTTATTTGGTAAACCTTGTCAATATTTTAAATTAATGTACACATACTCCCTCGCCTCCATCAGAAAAAAAAAATAGCCCATTTGATCTGCAACCACAGTAAAAAAACAACCTTGTCCTTTATCTTAGATGTCATGTCGATTTTTTCTTAACGATATTAACGGAACTGTGACATGACACTTTCTTACAGTACAATGTCTAGTAAGTATATTATTTACAATATAAATATCACTAATGACCTCGTTGACTTCAAGCGTTGACCTCACGATAAATTATATTATTAAAAAACGATCTTGACTAGTGTAAGTTCTTTCATAATTTTTCTAAATACCGTTAGGAATTTTGGTCCATATTTGGATCAGGACTTAAGGTTTTTCGATCGTGATTCGAGCATTAAAAAATCTACATACAGTCGACACTCTATAGTGAAAGACCAAAATATTGACCGAAATTTCACTATAGAAAGTTTTTCACTATATAAAGAAAAAATCCGTATATATTGTTATGTATGTATTTTATATTGGTAATCATTTACTTGTATTTTATAAGGTACAAGCAACAAAAAAAATTTGCAAAATTGAATTATTAGAAAAGATTTTATTAAACAACAAAATTCTCGCATTTATTCAAATGCATAAAGATTTGATCAGGTACACTTTCCTGGCCCCTGAGAGTAGTTCGCACAATGTCAAATGCATTTCTTATTTCATTTTCACTAAATTTAGCAGGACATTCCCCAGTTTCAGTTTCTTCTTCATGATCTTCTATACTTTTTATATAGTTAATTATGTCTTGGTCAGTTGGGAGATCTGTCGTGCCAACATCATTGTCGATTTCTAAGAAATCTTCAAGTAAAAAATCTGCGTCGACGGTAGCAGTTTTTTGTAGAATACCCCATTGCCTTTTTAAGGTAGCGAGATCCATTTCGTCTTCTTCTTCCCATTCGTCAATTTTTTTAGTAAAACCTGCTTAAAAAAACAGTTTTTGATAGTTTTTTCTGAAAAACATTTTTCACTCCATACTTTAGCGACTTCGGTTATATACTCTTTAAGGGTAATCAATTTTTGGACTGGAAGTTTGTTATCAATCGCATTAACAATTTTGTGAACAATTCTGTTTCGGTAATGATGTTTTATGTTTTTTATAATACCCTGGTCCATAGGTTGCAATTTGGAGGTCATGTTTGGTGGAAAAAAGATCAATTCAATATTCCTTAATTTTTTACTTACAGTAACTGGATGTGCAGGACAATTGTCTATAAACATCATTGTGATGTGTTTCGCTTTTGGCTTTTCATTTTCGTGTCCAGTTCTTTGATCCATCTTCCGAAAATCTCAGAAGTCATCCATGCCTTTTTATTATTGGCGTAATCTAACTCCAGAGATTTAACTCCTTTTAAACAACGGGGATTTTTGCTTTTACCTATGAGCAGTAATTTCAGTTTTTCTGAGCCATCCATGTTTGCTCCAACCATAAGTGTCACCCTTTCTTTACTTGTTTTAACACCAAAACATTTATCACTTTTAAAAGCAAAAGTTTTATTTGGCAAACATTTAAAAAACAAACCGGTTTCATTACAATTGAAAACGTTTTTTGGCTCGTACTTTTTTCAATGCACTTTTTAAAACAGTTTCAGTCCAAATGTCACAGTCCTCCTGACTAACGCTTGCACTCTCGCCAGACACCGTCTTGAAAACAATTAAATTGCGAGTCTTCCAGGCACTCAACCACCCTTCACTAGCTTGAAAATTAACGCAGTTAAATTCTTTAGAGAGCCTTTTGCTTTATTAAATTTTCCGATAACGGTACGTTTTGATGCGTACGGGCCACTTGAAACCATCGTAAAAACTGCATCATTTACATCCTCGTAAGTACTCACCCGTACTCGTTTTCGACTGCTTGGAACACTAGGTTTCTTGATGATACTGTCGCGACTTTTTATTATCAGAGAGACGCAACTTGGAGAAACACCAAATTTTGCAGCAACATCAATTATTTTGCGGCCTTTATCAACTGGAATTCGTGCTTATGTTAGATAAAAATGGGAAACCCGAAATGGCCAAGATCTCAATAAATGCATAAAAATTTATACATAAAATTCCGGTAAAAATTTTATTTTATAGAGTGTTACTATTTTACAGATTCACTATATGCAGGGCTTTTTACATGAAATTTCATTAAAAGATTCTAGGTCTTTAAAAAAATTGCACTATAAAGAGTTTTTCACTATATAGAGTTTCACTATAAACAGTGTCGACTGTATTCTCAAGTATTAATTTTAAATTCGTACTAGGGCCACCTTTTAATTTTTTATAAACGACCACTAGATGACGCTATCGCAGCGTTTCTCAACCTGTGTGGCGCGCCCCACTAGGGGGGCATGATTACACTATGGGGGGGAGGGGGGCGAAATTATTATTAAAAACATATATTAAAAACATTTAATATAATTTATTAAAAGGGAAGCAAAACAAAATACATTCTGATATAATAAAAAATAAAATATACATTTAGACTGATATAATACATCTATGAATAGGATTGTATTAGTACTGCACAGTGTATTTACCTAATAATTAACATATCAACATCAAATTAAAAACAAGTTTAAAAATTATTAGTGACTCCCTTGGGCCTGTTTTGCAGAGCGAGGATTTTCGTAGAATGGTTTAATATTAGAAATAGACACTCTGAGTTCGGATTGTTGTGGCTGTTACTTGATGGAAATTCATAACGAATGTAATGAAAGACTGATTTTGTCAAATTTCCACTTTATTTAGTTTCACTGAAACTGTATGACGCGTTTCGCTATACTATAGCTCTATACTATTTTGGTAACACGTCAGAGAAAATTAAAAACCACTTAAACAAATATAATATCAACATAGCTTTTATAACAAACAACTCGCTAGGAAAATTCATTAAAAACGCAAAGAGAAAACAAAATAGATCAAAAAAATCTGGAGTGTTGAATTGTGGTTGTGGTGTCATAAAAGTTACGTAGGTCAGACAGGTCGCTCATTCGAAACTCGGATTTCAGAATATAAAAGAAGCTATTTAAAAAACAAAACTGACTCAGCGTACAGTAATCATTTAACAGAATCAAATCATCTTTTTGACGATAAATTTAAAATTCTACACATACTAAACAAAGGCGTAAAATTAAACCTATTAGAAAATTTAGAAATAAATAGAATTAAAAATTCAGACATCATCTTAAGGGGGTCACTACCGAGGTCAATTTACATTGAAAAGTAAAACCCATTTTCTCAGCAAACGGTTCATCCTATTTCAACGAAACTTTGCACACTTATTATTTATTATTATATAATTTAATGGGACTAAGGGTTTAAAGAAATAATTTAAATTACATTTTCTAGAAATTTTGAAAGTTCATGAATTTTATTTGTATGTTTGAATTGACGCGGTAAATTACCAGCTGTTTCGTTTGACATTTCCTTAGTCCGAACTGTAGACAGTGTTGCCATGGATATTTAAAAAAAAAAATAGCTCAATAACTTTTATAGTTTTGAAGATAATGGGGCAAATGTACAAAAAAGTCCATTTTTCAGGAGAGCCGAAAAACTAAAAAGTTGTAGTTTTGACTGCTTTTTTTGTTATAATCAACTTTTTTAAATTTATTTCTAGAGTGTTTGTCTTCTTTTTTTTTTTGCAAAAACAAGTTTGGCAACACTGATTGTTTACAACAAAATATGTTTTTTTCCAAATTTTTTTTTTTTTTTTAGTTTTTTTTGTTTGGTTATATTTTACGTGAGAGATTGTTTTTGTTTACATAGTTACAAATTTTTTTCCTGTTTTCTGTTACTATTGCTTCTTTGAATGGCGTGGTCTCTGCTGCGAGTACTGACTCAGGCAAAATAGTGGATATTGTGGTACTCTCCAAACACTGTCGTTGTCCACTAAAATTTCAGAATACACATAATGAAAATTGCATAGCCAATCATAGTGGTACCAGTGGGGCTATGGAAGCAGCTGGTGCAGAGCAAATTTTCCTGAGGTCAATGGACAAATACAATGTGAGATATTCTCACTACTTAGGTGATGGAGACTCAAAGGGTTTCTTGAAGGTTGTAGAACAAAACCCTTACGGAGATAGTCTCTTAGTTCAGAAGTTAGAATGTATAGGACATGTACAAAAAAGGATGGGATCTAGACTCAGAAAGCTAAAAACTTCCTACACGTCCAAAAAACTGCAAGATGGAAAGCCGATAGGAGGAAAGGGCAGACTCACGGATGTGGCAATAAACGACATTCAAAAGTTTTATGACTTAGCCATACGAAGAAACGTTGGCAGCTTGGCTGAGATGAAAAAAGCAGTATGGGCAGAATTTTTTCATCTCGGCTCAAACGACCAGAATCCGGTACACAATTTATGCAGCTTGGACTGGTGTAAGTTCCTCAAGGCCCAGGCAGAAAAAAAATTATATGAGCACTCAAAGCATTTTCATCTACCAAAAGTAGTAATGGAAATTTTGAAACCTGTCTTCAGGGACCTGGCGAATCCAGCCCTGTTAGACAAATGTGTTCACGGTAAGACACAAAACACAAACGAAAGCTATAATAATGCATTGTGGGTTAGATGCCCAAAAAATATTTTTGTAGAGAAAAGCACACTAGAATTAGGTGCATATGATGCACTATGCTGCTTCAATGAAGGTAATATTTCCCGCTGCCGAGTACTTGAAAAACTTTTCATTGACCCTGGAAAATTTACAATTGCTGGGCTGATGAAGGAAGATGAACTGAGAATAGTGAAAGCCGAGAAAGACTTACAACAAGCATCGAAATGCGAGAGGCAAAAAATTTCAAGAGCAAGAAAAAGTTTAGAAGAAAAATTTAAGAAGTTAGAAAAAAAAGACGGCCCGTCATATGAAGCGGGTTCATTTTAGTTAAAAAAAAGTATAACAAAATAATAAAATCTTATTATTACTTTTCAAAATATTATTGTAAAAATAAAGTTTTTTATTTGTATATAGTAAATAGTATTTCAAAATATTTTTGTAAAAATAAAGTTTTTTATTTGTATATAGTAAATAGTGTTATATAATTATTCCTAAGCATTGTTAATAAAAAGTGGGATAATAATAATAATAGTGAAAATAATAATAACTTCATAATGGGTGGAATGGGGTGGTATATTGAAAGGTGCGTAGTGCGAAGCTAGGCGAAGGCTGAGCGGGGACTCATATCTTGGCGATACTGACTGATGGCTCATACCTTGACTACTTTATATAAAAATTTCAGGCACTTATACTCATCGTATAGTTGTGGGGGTTGGATTGTTTTGTGCAGAAATGATTGTAGATTATAAAAATGGAAAAAAAACGAAAAACGTATTTTTTTTTCATTTTTCTCGGTAGTGACCCCCTTAAACGAACAAAAAGATACCTGTCTGGCCCATGGTAACTTCCCTTTACCCAATTTATACAATTAATATTCAGAATTGATTTCCCAGCAATATTCATTAGCATATAGTATTAATTTTATTACCTATCTACCTCGTCATCTAACGCGCCTCTCTGACTGGTTTGACCGGTGGAGGATTAAGGTCAATCCAGCCAAGACCCAGGCCATAATCTTTGGAAAAGGCTTCCGCATACCCCCTCCTCAACTCTCACTGAATGGAACTAGGCTCCGATGGGCCAACAACATCAAGTACCTGGGCCTTCTATACGACAAACGACTCGTATGGAAGGACCAAGTGCCTATGGTCGTGCGCAAGGGAAATCAGCTTCTAGGGAAGCTGTATCCGCTCCTGAATCATCGTAGTAAATTATCAACTAACAACAAGTTGCTAATTTACAAATCGATAATCAGGGCCGGACTTACGTACGCCTGTCAGGCCTGGTGCCAGATGTCCAAAACTCATCGGACCAAGGTCCAGACAGTCCAAAATAAAGCCCTCCGTATCATAGCAGGAGCTCCCTGGTTCGTCCGCAACAATCAGTTGCACAGGGAGTTTGAAATGCCCACAATAAAAGAATTCACGCGTAATGCCCAGCTTCGCTTCCTTGAGAAAGCAGCGGTCCATCCTAACCCCGAGATAGCGAACACTTTCAGAGGCAACGTAAATGTCGGCAATCGATACCTACGACCAACGGACATTCTACCACTAGACTAACCAACACTAGATTCAACATGGACTACCCTTGATTAATTAAGGCCGTAGTTTAGTTGAGCAACTCCTTCAGTTTTAAAAAGTGTAAACAACACACACGACTAACACAATTATAACACCACACCCCCGGAAAATGGGGAACTAGGTTAAGTTAGCATTAAGTTAGGTTAAGGTAGGTTAGATCCACATATTAGAAAATTAACCTTAGAGTTAGCATACATCAAATATCTAGACATTGACAAACCAGAATTGTAAAAGGAGTAGAGAGTTTTTTCCCAGCTCACAAGGAGTTTTAGTGGGTATGCCAACCCTTCAGGTCGGTGAGAGCCCCACATACCTGGAGCACTTTGGGGCACCCTTACGGTGACGCAGACTGCTCCAGAAATCCATAAAGCGGATTTCTCCCTGTATAAAAAAAAAAAAAAAAAAAATACCTATCTACCTTAGGGTATTTGTATAAATGTAACAACACTAATATTCAATATCATTTTGTATCAGACGAAGCTACAGTATAGCTAAACGCATCATACAGTTTTAGTGAAACTAAATAAAGTGGAAATTTGACAAAATCAGTCTTTCATTATATTCACTCTGAGTTCTTTATCTATATTTAGTTGAGATCTAAATTCTGTTTTCAAAGCAGCCACCGCAGAAAATCCGGTTTCGCAAAGGTAGGATGTTGAAATTGGTAATAATATACGAAATGCTCTTGTTTTCAGTGCAGAAAACTCATCATTCACCCCTGCCCCAAAATTCAGAGAGTGATTCTTCGGAAGTTGAGAGCACTTCGGGAGTATTTTGAAATGGATCCTTAACCCACTAGTAACTTGCTACCAAGTTGACGACAGTAAAAAAATACTTTTTAAAATTCTTTGTCCACATTGCTAGATAATTTTCAGTGGTTACTAAAACAACTTTCACATGTTGTTCTTCAGCCTTGTATGTTTTAACACATTCATCCACATTTGCAAACATTTCTAGATTTTTTTGCTTTAGATTTCTGCTCCACAATTCCAGTTTTCTACAAAAAGCATTAATTTTATCACTTGTATCGAATATATGTGTATTTGTTCCTTGCAGTTGAAGATTTAAGGTATTTAGTTTCTCGAATATATCGACCAAGTAGCTCAATTTCTTCACAAATAAACTATCTCGAAACTTCTGGGCTTCCGGTCGGTTTTCCTCTTCTAGAGAAATGGCGATTTAATTTCTTAATTCATAGACACGTGGCAAACATATCCCACGTGATAACCATCTTGCCTCGCGTTAAAATAGTAACGCTGAATGTTCGGCACCTAACCATGGGCTGAAAAGTCCCGGGCCTAACAAAGAAAACACGGTTTTTTTGGTTCAAAATTAGCTTTATTCATCAACGTAATCTCCATCAAGAGCAACGCAATCATTCCAGCGCCGCTCTAAACATTTCAATACCACTTTTGTAGAACGATTTATCTTTTGCCTCAAAATAGGCCTCAGTTTTCAGCGATAACCTCTTCATTCGTGCGAAATTTCTTACCGGCGAGCATTTTTTTCAGGTCTGCGAACAGCCAGTAGTCGCTGGGAGCCAAATCTGGCGAATACGGTGGATGTGGGAGCAATTCGAAGTTCAATTCATGTAGTTTTGCCATTATTTTGATTGACTTGTGACACGGTGCGTTGTCTTGATGAAACAAAATTTTTTTCTTTGCCATATGCGGTCGTTTCTTTGCAATTTCGGCCTTCAAACGCTCCAATAACGCTATATAATATTCACTGTTGATGGTATTTTCCTTTCTCAAGATAGTCGATGAATATTACACCACGCACATCCCAAAATACCGAGGCCATAACCTTTCCAGCCGATTGTTGTGCTTTCGGGCGCTTTGGACGAGGTTCACCAGTTGCTGTCCACTCAGATGACGATCGTTTTGATTCCGGAGTGAAGTGATGGATCCATGTTTCATCCATTGTCACATATCGACGCAAAAATTCCGGTTTGTTACGTTTAAACATGGCCAAACACTGCTCAGAATCATCAACACGTTCTTGTTTTTGATCAACAGTGAGCAAATGCGGCACCCACTTTGAACAGAGCTTTCTCATAGTCAAATGCTCATGCAATATAATGCCAACACGTTCTTTTAATATCTTTACGATGTCAGCTAACTCACGCAACTTCACTTTTCGATCATTCAAAACGATTTTATGGATATTTTTTTTTGATGTTTTCTGGTGTTACCGCCTCATTTGGACGTCCACTGCGTTCTGCATCATCGGTGTCTCTACGACTACGTTTGAAGTCAGCAAACCAACGTTTTATTGTTGTTTCTGATGGAGCGGAGTCCCCATAACACTTTTCAAGCCATTGCTTCGCTTGAACGGTATTTTTTTCCCATCAAGAAGCAGTGTAAAATTAAAACACGAAATTGTTTTTGATCCATTGTTTTGAAAATAACAAAAGTAGCGTCACTCTTAGCACAATAACTCACAAACTAATGAATAGAATATCATGAAATTTTAACAGCTGTCTTTTGAAGGTTAGTATTAACTGAAAAAAAGGTGACTGCAATAAAACTAGCGCCATCTATGTGTTAGGCCCGGGACTTTTCAGCCCATGGTTGTGTCTTTACAAAGTGTAGAAAAAAAATTCTAGATTTTAGGGATCTCATTTTAATATATTTTACTACGGTTACAACTATAGTGAGCACAATATTCAGAGCAGGACTCATTTCTTTGGAAGCCAGAGCTTCTCTGTGGATTATAAAATGTGTCTACACACAAGGTGGAGATTTTTGTTTCACAAGTGCTTGTACACTTTGAAATGTTGAAGATATTGAATGAGCACCATCGGTACATATTCCGACGCAATTTTTCCATTCCATATTTGCCTCGTTTATAAAATCATTTAAGATAGCAAATAATGCGAGTGTTGTTGCTTTGAATTCTATTGATTTGCAGAAAATAGTTCTACTGCTGACATACCATCACAAAATCGAACATAGGCAATGAAATGAGCATCTTTATTGCTATCTGTTGTCTCATCAAGCTGAATTGAAAACAATTTGTCACGCAACTTCCCAAAAAGCTGAAGCTGTACATCAGGGGTGTTCAAACTTGAACTGCTGGCGATCTACCTCAATATTGTTAGACTACGATCGATCGACTCTGCAGCCGCAAGTAAGTGTGATGTAGGATTGTCGTCTAGATAGGGTGTATCGTGGCAAAGATATTAGTTTTCCGCATAATATGCATTTTTTTAGTCAAGGTAAGTGTAGGTCTGCTCTAAAATGTCAATGAAAAAACTCATAATTATTCAAAAATTGCGAGTTTATTGGTTCTTACAAAACAAACGAGTTCTAGTGTCTAAACTTAACTAAAGAGTGACTTTGGATGTTGAAGCGTGGCACTGCATGTCCTCAGCATACTTTTCATAAGATGGTACGTAATTATCGAGTACTAATCGCAAGCATGATGACATATGTTCGTCAGTTAGTCGATTGCGATATTTTGACTTAATTATCTTCATTTCAGAAAATGCAGACTCGCACAAGTAAGTTGACCCAAACATTGCCGTCAGTTGAAGGGCGATTTGCCTTAGATTCGGATATTTATCTTCAGATATAAAACACCAGAATTTTGTATCAGATGCTGTGGCTTTGAGATGTATATCTGATATAATCTGCACTAACTCATTTTCAACAGAACATGAGTCCATGTTAAACTGACTTGCTATTTCAATAGCTAATTCCTCAACGTTTTTTACACGAAAAAGGATAACTCATAAATGATGCGATATTTGCCAATTTACGGAAATCATAAAAACGTATTGAAATCATTTAAAAACGTATAAAATATTTCATAATTCTACCTCATAAATATCATAATTCAACTGAGGAATCCTTGCTTTCAAAGACGGAAATTTTTCAGATCCTTTCTTTTTAGTTGATCTATCATAAGTTGCAATTTACTTTTGAATGCGTTTATTGCGCTAATCATCTCAATAATAGTTTTTTTCCTTTACTTTGAAGCTCCAAATTAATGGTGTTTAAATGCATTGTGATGTCTGTCAAAAATACCAAATCAGTCAGCCATTTTCCGTTTTTCAGCATCTGAGTGTCATCATCTCTTTCGTCCAGAAAATCTGTTATTTCGAGCAATAATTCTTGAAACCTTTCTAGGAATTTTCCGCCACTCAACCACCTGACGTCCGTGTGAAGAACTAAATCAGTGTGTTCAGCTAACTCACTATCTTCCAACTGCAATTTAAAGAGCCGTCGTTGCAAGCTACGTGCACGGATAGAATTCACAATTTTTATTGCAATGTCCATAATCTCCTCCATGTTTAGAACTTTTGAACACAAAACTTGTTGATGTATAATGCAATGGAAGGAGAAAAATGAAGGGAAATCATCATTAACTCGACACAATGCCACAAAACCGTTTTCGTTTCCAGTCATTGCTGATGCTCCATTGGTTGTAATGCACACTAGTTTATATATTGGTAGCTTGTAGTTTGTTACAAAATTGAAGAAAACGTCATATATATCTTCGCCACGGGTCTTTCCTTTCAGAGGAATCATTGCCAAAAACTCTTCCTTAGCCGACATGTCATTGAATACCATTCGAATAAAAATACACAGCTGGGCAGTGTCTGTCATATCGGTGGATTCGTCGAACTGTAAAGAAAAGTATGTACATTCCATGATATCATGTTTTAGTTTATCTGCCATGTCCTGACTCATGACTTGTGACAGTCGGACGAGATAACTGAAGTTCTCTAATAGCAGACATAATCTCTGTTTTTATTTTTAAAATCTCCAAACAAAGTCTCACCCGCTTCAGTAAATGCTTCCTTCACAACAACATCATCAAATGGTTTCTTGTGTTTCGCCAATATATGAGATATTTTAAATGACGCGATCGTTGCAGCTTTTGATTGTTTGGCTGGTCTTGTGAACATGGTTTGTTCTTTTTTCAAACAAGTTATCAAATCACGTACTTTTCGTTTTCTTAATTCACTCTGTGACGGAAAATCCGTTTTTATGAACCGTTTTTATGATGCCTCTCTAAGTTCCCATGCTTAGGTATTGCAACTGACGCACGACAAAAGAGACAAATGCACTTATCCTTTACCCATACAAAAGAAAAATTCTTCCTCCCAATCGTTATTAAAATGATAAGTTTTACTTTTCTTCGCCGCACTCATTTTGGACTATTTATTAATAAACTTTGTATGGATGTATCGCCTTCAAGTTACAACTCAGACTGACTCCTATTCCTGCAGGCGCAACATTTATATCGGCGCGAACGAAGTCTCGAATGTTCCCGTCAAACACGCCGCCTGAAGTTTTTTCTAGAAAAATCGGCGGGAATCAAAAACGCGGCTTTTCTTTGACAAGTACTGCGCGTTCCTTTGATAAAGCCGCCTTTTGCCGCTAGCAGGGGGTTATTACGATAAAAGAAAGTGATGAGGGGGTTATTCTGGCCTAATTGTGGATCGAATAAATTTTAGTAGTTTATTCATTACATTTTGTTTAGTTACCTAAAACAAAATCTGTGAATAGTTCTATATCGGAATTTTTTTCTCGAGATCGACTCAAAAAAGCACTCGCGATCGACTTGTCGATCGCGATCAACCGTTTGAGCACCCCTGCTGTACATCTTCAGCGATATCACCAATTCGACGGGGGTATCATTTGATATAGTTATGGATAGCAATTGTTTGGCAAAATTATCTCCAAACATAGTTTTCTTTTCTACAATCTCAATTGCTGCTGGCAAAACAAGCTCTTTCACCAATGGTGTGAGGTTTTTTACATATGGCTATTTTTATATGAAACTTTATAAGAGGCAAGTAAAGCTTTTTCATTCACAAATTTTTTTTAAGAAATGAGTTCTGCTTTATATATGATTTTAATTTTAATTTGAAGACTTCTCGGGGTTTGTGAAGGTACTCACTACGAAGCGTTTCCAAATGTCGTTTAAGTTTATTTGGTTTCATGCTGTCTGCTGCCAAGATTTTTGAGCAAATAACACACAGGAGCCTTTCTTCTTCATTTACTTCAGTACTGGTAAACCCTAAATTTAAGTATTCTTGAGAATATTTTCTTGATTTTAGTTTCGGAACCACGCTCGCTGTGCACTTGTTGATGCTTCACTATCGTCTAATGCTCGCTTACGCCCACTTAAAAATTTATCCATGATTCTGTATAAATTTACTGCCCTGAATACTTAATACCTTGAATTTCAATTAACACGTAAATTACAACATACACATTCACGATAAATCCGATAGCAGTAGAAGGATCAACTCGACTGCGACGGGCTATAATTGAACGAGGTGCAGCATTTATACACTTTTGGGCAGACTTTCCGAATGTTCGAGACAACTCGGAACTTCTCGCGAAGCCGCTACCGATATGGTGGACGTGACAGAGAGCAATAGAGAAGCATCAGTTCTAGTTTTGTCAACGCAGCAGATATGTGTTGCCAAATATGAATCATTTACTTATCCTTGGTAGTTTGTAAGGCTTGTAATTAAGGTTATAGTGTAGCTTCAGCATCAAAATACTCAAAATACATTATTATTGCATGCATTGTCTTTGTATGAGTGGGGGGAGGCGCGGTGAAAATTATGTTTGAAAATTGGGTCGCAAATACTGAAAGGTTGAGAAACGCTGAGCTATTGAGATGTGACATTACCATTGTTGTAAAATTTGACATTTGTTATTGTTAAAACGGTGGCAGATCAAAAACTGGGCCAGTAGTTTGTTTACAATGAGCGTTTAAAAAAAGCAGTTTTGTGAACAAACACAAATTTCACGTGATCGTTGGATGATTTTTTGCGATTTTAATAAAGGCCTAACTCAACAAGAAGGCCTTCAATTCAATCGCTTCGTCCAACTTTTGGTAATGAATTATCATCGGAAAAGACTGTTTACAATTGGTTTGCAGTATTTGGTCATGGTCGTGCTTTCGTCAACGATGAATTTCGTGAAGGTCGACCAAAATCGGTTACTGTTCGAAAAAACATCGACGCTATGCGCAACATTGAAGAGAATCAGCATATGACTTATTGTGAGATAAAGTCATTCTTAGGCATATCCAAGACTGCCGTACGTTCGATCTTGAATTGAACATTTAACTGTGAAAAAGATCTCAAAAAATTCGACCGGTGACATGCAAAATTCATATATAACAGCGTATTTTAATAACAGTTATAGCCTCACGTTGCGCCGTCATTTTATAACGTCTCTTTTGCGGCGCTATTTTGCCCCTTATGTATATCTTAATTTTTGAGAATGGATTGAGTGGATATTAATACTGAGAGATCAAAAATTAGATATATAAGCTAACTCGTTTTTGTTTGGAAATATTATGGATAAGAGATAATTTTTGTACGTCTTTTGAAAATAGTCTCTATAGTTGTTTAAAGCTATGGTTGTACTACTCAGTATATATCACCACTACACCAAACACTTCATTTTTGCACTCGACGCGCGTTTCGCTAACCATGTTAGCTTCATCAGGAGCGATGATTGACTAAAGCTAAACTACAAATCTACCCTATTTATACTTAGCCTAACCCTTGAATTACTCAAGCGGAACTAATGACATAGGCAAGACCATCAGTTCCCGTCAAGTAACCAGTAGAGGGGCCTATGCCCTCTGTCTTTATTTAAACTACTTTTACATTTTATGATTTCCATACTTTCGTATGCGTTCAACAATCTCCTATCAGATACATTTTTTATTAATCTTAGATTATCTAATGTTACAGTATGATCAGCTTCAAGGGCATGTTCGGCAATGCTAGACTTTTCTGTTCTATTGTATCTTAAGTGCGCTAAATGTTCTTTAAATCGTGTTTTAATTGACCTTTTAGTTTGCCCAACATACTTTTTGTCACAATCATTACAACTAATTTCATAAATTCCACTTTTCTCACAATTAGGAATCTTATCTTTGGGATTTCCTAAGATATTTCTCAGATTGTCTGATGACTTATAGACTAAGGTGAGGCCTACCTTATTAAATACCTTATTGAGTCCCTTGCTATATTTCGGATTATATGGTATGGAGACATACTTGGTGTTATTTTTTTTCTTCGCGTGTAAAAAAGGTGGAATTCTGAATTTATGTCTATTTATTAGCTTATTTACTAAGTCATCGTCATAACCATTAACTCTAGTTATATTTCTAATACGATTCCTTTCTTTATTAAAAGTTACTCTATTCAGAGGGAAAGTGACCAAACGATGAACTAAAAAATGTAATGAGGCTAATTTATGTTGTTTGCAATGAAATGAATCATTAGGAATATATCTATCTGTTATTGTGTCCTTCCTATAGATATCAAATTCTAATCTATTATTATTTTTAATAATTAAAATATCTAGAAAAGGCAATTGTCCTTTGTTCTCAACTTCGTAAGTGAATATAATGGAATCATATCGGCTATTTAATTTAGAAACAAAATTACACAGCCCCACAAAAAAAAAGTGGGGTATACTTTTGATGCGATATATCAGATCCGTAGTATTTTTGCCCGCTGATCACGAATCTGATGTCAGAATATCGCCATCACATCTCAATTTTTTTCTAACCTCAAAAAATAGGTAAAAATTAGTAAAAATTAAGAAAAATATACTCCTAAAAAATTGATTCAAGCTTTTTCATGAATCCAAAGATGTATTAATATGTATTCGGACACGCTAAGCTAATATTCATCGGTTGGATTGAGCCATACAGTTCTGTTTTCTTTCTAACCTCAATAAATCAGACATATATAGTGCTTCTCGAATGCAAAAACGGATTCAAATTAAAATTCAACCGATCCTTACCAAAATTTGGTACACGGGGATTTTTTGGGGGTCGCTGATCACGAATCTGAGGTTGGATTTGCAAAATTCAAATGGCAGATGTTTTCGCGCCATTTTGAACGCCGAGAAAATTCATCGGTCGATTTTTATTCTTCTACCTGCATCCAGGGCACCTCCACGTGGTGACGGTGGGCAACGGTGTTACTCCACTAGCCGGCAGAGTCCCTGGATAACGACTTAGATGCCGTCATGGTAGGTAGAAGAAAGAGAATTACGATGCAGGGACTCGGAAACCCAGTATCGGCGGTTGGTCAGGGTGGGAAAGCGGGCCCGCAGCCGTCGTCATCCAGCGACCGTAGCTCTTCATGTGTGGGTGACTTGGCTCATGTAGAGTATAATGCTACAAACGGTCTCACGGTACAAGGACTTTTCATAAGTGCGATAAAAACAGTGATTCATTTTGTTATATTTGCTGTCAACACGTATTGAGTAAAATGGGGTCACCGATAACGGATAAGATTAAAACCTTATATAAGGATTGTTTTAACATTGAAATACAGCACCAGGATACAGATTGGGTTCCCCACATCATTTGCAGTTCTTGCAAAATAATGTTGTACATCAATAAGAAGGCGATTAAATATTCCAGACCAGCAATATGGAATAGACCATACAGTGAAAATGATTGCTACTTTTGTATGAATGTTGTATCTAGGCATAACCGAAAAAATAAAAGCACTATTACTTATAACGATGTTTCGACAGTCACAAGACCAACTAAACTAATTTCGCCTCCTGAACCACTTGATGCTGATGTTATGGAAACAAATGATTTCACCTTATCAGTTCATGCCGAAAACATTGAGACTGTCGAAAAGGATTCAAACACTGTTACTAATGAATGTTCTAGTGACAACCTATCATATACTAGTGACACAGATAAAGAATTTCTACCATACAACCGTAAACCAGAACCAATACTCGTATCACAGTCAGAACTTAGTGATCTAGTCAGAGATTTAGGCTTATCCGAAGATGGTTCAGAGCATCTTGCTTCCTTTTTAAAGAAAAGACATTTACTTAAGCCAGAAGCTACGATTGCTTATTATAGAAACAGGGATGAAGAATTTCGAAAATATTTCACAATGGACGAGGAATTGTCACTTTCATATTGTACCGATGTAAAAGGTCTAATGGATGAATTTCAAAATAACTCATACAATCCTGAAGAATGGAGACTATTCATTGATTCTTCTAAACGGAGCATTAAGGCAGTTTTGCTGCATAATACCAACGTTTACGCTCCCATTCCGATTGCTCATTCCACAGTTATGGAAGAGCAATATGAAAAAATGAAGCAGCTTTTGATAAAAATAAAATATGCTGATCATAACTGGAAAATTTGTGGAGATCTGAAAATTGTAACAATATTGCTTGGCCAACAGTCAGGGTTTACACTTTATCCCTGTTATAAATGTCTGTGGAATAGCAGAGACAGGGAGCGTCATTATAAGAAAAAAATTTGGCCAACAAGAGAATCGTTCACTCCTGGTGAAATAATGTATTGTTTCCACCATTGGTAGATCCAGGAAAAGTTTTTATTCCGCCGCTTCACATTAAGCTTGGACTTATGAAGCAATTCACGAGAGCATTAGATACAAACGGCCCATGTTTCAAATATTTGCATAAACAATTTCCGAAATTTTCTGAAGCTAAAATTAAGGCAGGCGTATTTAACGGGCCACAAATAAGAAAATTATTTCAAGATTCATTATTTGTTACTAAAATGAATAAAGTTGAAAAAGCTGCTTGGCTTAGTTTTAAAGAAGTCGCAACAAACTTTTTGGGAAATAATAAAAGTCCTAAGTACAAAGAAATAGTCGAGAAAATGGTAAAAAATTAGGTTGCTTAATGAATCTATAAAATTACATTTCCTTGACTCCCACATCGATGATTTCCCAGATAATCTTGGTGTCTACAGTGAGAAACAAGGGGAACGTTTTCACCAAGATCTGAAAATCATAGAAAATCGGTATCAAGGACGATGGGATGACCATATGCTAGCGGACTATTGCTGGTCGCTAAAAAGAGAAACAAGTCCTCAAAAGCGTTTGGGCAGAAAGCCTTTGAATAGGTCATTCGCGGAAAAAAGAACAAGATACAGCCAAAAAAAGGAAAGTTAGGCGCGGGTCTAACCTTCGGAATTCTAGGGCTTAAGGGTCTACTATTTGAGAGTATATGGTTTAAAAGTCCTGGTTTTGAGTTTATTGGGTCTCATTTTTAAAGTTACAGGGTTATTGAGGTCTATTTTTTTGAGGTTACAGGGTGTGGGAGTCTAAGGTTTCAGGGTTTAGGGTTTAAGAGTATCAGGTTTGACGATTCCCAACTGTATACCAAATTTGGTAGGAATCGGTTGGTTTTCGAAAATTTTGTTCGCCATCTTGGATCCGCCATTTTGAGTTTTGCAAATCCGACCTAAGATTCATGATCAGCAACCCAAAAAACCCCCGTGTACCAAATTTGGTAAGAATCGGTTGAATTTTAATTTGAATTCGTTTTTGCATTCGAGAAGCACTAT
The DNA here is from genome assembly GCA_019049505.1 of Pachyrhynchus sulphureomaculatus. Classification (NCBI taxonomy): domain Eukaryota; kingdom Metazoa; phylum Arthropoda; class Insecta; order Coleoptera; family Curculionidae; genus Pachyrhynchus; species Pachyrhynchus sulphureomaculatus. Next base: position 169,297,429 of record CM032455.1, on the reverse strand, counting down.
ATCTGTCTGATTTATTGAGGTTAGAAAGAACAGAACTGTATGGCTTAATCCAACCGATAAATATTAGCTTAGCGTGTCCGAATACATATTAATACATCTTTGGATTCATAAAAAAACTTGAATCAATTTTTTAGGAGTATATTTTTCTTAATTTTTACCTATTTTTGAGGTTAGAAAAAAATTGAGATGTGATGGCGATATTCTGACGTCAGATTCGTGATCAGCGGGCGAAAATACTACGGATCTGATATATCGCATCAAAAGTATACCCCACTTTTTTTTTTGTGGGGCTGTGTTATCAATATTTGCTTTCTTTGTGTCAAAAATCGCGAAAATATCATCCACATACCTATACCATACCCTTGGGAAATATTCGAATTCTTGACTGGCTTCGATTTCAAACTTACTCATGAATAAATTGGCTATGAAAGATGACAAGCAATTACCCATAGCTGTTCCTTCTTTCTGAACATAAATTGATTGTTATATTGGAAATAATTATAGTCCCCTCTACTGGTTATTTGACCGGAACTGATGGCCTTGCCTATGTCATTAGTTCCGCTTGAGTAATTCAAGGGTTAGGCTAAGTATAAATAGGGTAGATTTGTAGTTTAGCTTTAGTCAATCATCGCTCCTGATGAAGCTAACATGGTTAGCGAAACGCGCGTCGAGTGCAAAAATAAAGTGTTTGGTGTAGTGATGATATATACTGAGTAGTATCATTGTGCCAAAGATTCCACATTCCCAACTTAGTATGGTTGTACTGTTTATTTTTTTTGGACACCATTCATTTTAGAATAAAAAGAATCTAATTTCAGCTCAAAAAATGAAAAAATACTCAAGAGTTATTTAGTTGTTAAAATAAAATTGAATATGTTACAACCTGTGCGTCCTGAGAGAAAAAGCGCGCATATTAACAAAATAAAAATCCTTCCAATTATTACACTCTTAAAAGTACATTAAATAATAAAAACCTGATCCTAAGAGCAAAAAGACAAAAGGCTTTTAAAAAAACACGATCTAAAAATTTGTAAAATTAACTCCGAGGATTACACGTGTTGAGTAGTCGTTGGAAACACACTTATAGACAGGAAGTGAGAAACTGGTGTGCTTATAACTTACTGATTGGCTTCTCCTTGTGGGTTTTTCATAAGCTGCTTGGCCTCTCCTGGTGAGATTCTCATCAAAATATTGTCTCAGCCTCCACTCTCCTAATCTCATTTGGGTAGCTAATCACTTGGTGATAAAAAAAAAGTCATTACTGCACTACGGCATGGCCGAGGAAAAAAGCCGCTACTGCCTCTCGGAGGGGAAAAGCCCTTAAAAATTCCATATGGCCGTTTATATATCCTCTGCCCCTTCTTCCAAGTGAAGTCTTTAAAATGGCTCACTTCCGGGACGCAAAATCAACGCAAACTAAATAAGTTAGGTCAGCAGCATGTTATACACTGTTGAGTTACACTGTTCAAAAATTTAAATCACTGTTTTAAGTTACACTGCTCAAAAGTTGAAGTCACTGCCTAATCAAATATAAAAATGTAATAAAAAATAAATTATAGAAAGAAAAAAACAGTGTCGTAACATGATGTTAAAATCTAGGAAAAAATGAATGTTACACAGTAATATCCGTATTCAGGTCGCTGAATCTAAATCTCATATCATATTGACGATTTTGACAGTTGACAGCTGCCAAATAGCTGTCAAATCACCATCAACTAATGAAAAACTTGAAATAATATAAGATTATTTCTTGCAGTCTCGTCTGTCTGTTGTCAAGTTAAACTTCTAATATTTTACTTCCAGCTTTTCGAAAAAATCGCACTGTTGCATTAATGTGCGGTTTTTTTCAATAAAAATGAACAACTTTTAGTTTTTTTATAATGCCGAGTGTCAAAATGCTATTCGACAGCTGCCTACTGTCAAAATCAGATTAGAATTCAGCGACCTCAAAAACAAAAAATTATAATATTTTTTTCTGATTTTTTAATAGTTAATAGTGATTTGACACCTGCCAAGTGTCAAAATCGTCAATTTGTCATCAGACTCGCATTCAGCAACCTCAAAAACATAACATTAGAAGATTATTCAAGTTTCTCAATAGTTGATGGTGTTTTGACAGCTATTTAACAGCTGTCGACTGTCAAAATCGTCAATTTGATATGAGATTTAAATTCAACGACCCGAAAGGTATATATACGGATATTACTGTTATTGTGTGTGTAATGAAATTTTTTGGGAGACATCACTTCAGAAAAAAGAGAGAGTGGGCAATAAATTTTCTAAATTTTTAATAACATTATCAGAATTCCTCTTGGTTTTTGCTAAGATAATGAACAATTTTTAAGCATAATTCTTTAAACTAAAACATGTAAGAGGGTTAGTTCAGGTTTTTACTTATTCAATTAAACATAACTTAGTATTTTCAATAAGGCACTGTCTTCTCCATTACTTTTTGTAAATCACTTTTCTGCATTAGTCTTGCCATAGTCATATCCCAATCGTAAAAATCCTTGTGTTAACACGTCGACTGACATATGGACTCGTCCAGAAGTTTCCATTCTTATTACTAAAAAAATTTAATAAAAAATAATGTCATTATTTCCTAATGAGTCAACCATTTTATATTTAAATTAATTTTGTGGTTATTACAAACGGGAACTTTATTCTTGTAACTCCTTGCAAGAATAAAGAACAGAAATTTTATCTTCTTCTTACGGCGCCGTCTCACGAAGGTTAGCTATCCATACAGCTAAATGAACTTTAGAAACTGTATATTCGTAGTTAATCCAAATCTTTCGCTGGCTGTTACGGCCATTTTTGATCGAAAACAAGATATTGCGAACCCCGTAATTACAGGTGCCTATTGCCGTAACGATTTCACAAATCTTCAATCTTCCGTCGTCTAATATTATATCATGAATTTTGGTGGTATCTTGTGACGTAGTGGCATCAGATGGCCCTCTAGAACGTTTTCCGTCTTCGGTACTCATATCGCCCGTTCGAAAATGTTCAATATACAATCCTTCTGGAAGGTGCAAATTTCCCATGGTGTTTGATCTCGACACGAAATTCCTTTTTGTCCATGTTGACCAAATGATGCAACTTGGGAGATTGAAAAGCAAACTATTTGCAGAATTATGATCGAAACAAGATAAAACTGGTTCACCCTCAGGGGCTAGTGGAGTTTTTATTCCGCTGGTACGGGAATTGACGCTCCCGAGGTACCCGAGTCATGTTTGTTCGTCTCGTGCAGTCCCCTTCTGTCAGTCCTGTCTTGTGTTTCTTGATGCAATCTCAAGGTGTTAGAGACCGTGCCGAGGAGATGGATGGCTCAGCACAATGAGTCTCGAACGGTTCCTCCGGATACCAGGCGCCCTCCGGCAGTAATTAGCCTTGCTGCAGTATCCAGGCTCTGCTGTAGTTGACCGCGTTTCCTAGGTCACTCGTGGGAATTCCATGCAAAACTTAAATTTTCCTCCCTTAAAAAGCGGGTCCAAAAGACCCAGAATTGAGTCAAACCCCTCTTCTCCTGAAATTAATACCTTTGATAGATTTTTTAAGATAACCATGTCTTCCGGTTCATTTAAAAACATATCCCCGTTTTTAATATACAAAGCCCTTCAATCACAATTTGGTACCCTGTCGGATACAAAAAAGCTTGCTGATGGATCTCTTCTCATCGAAGTATCCACTGAGAAACAATCCAAGATAGCGTATTCCCTTAATAAGTTGGATAATCATGAGGTTACAACTATTCCTCATAAGTCACTAAACACAATTAAAGGTGTGATAACATGTTCTGATCTCATCAACTGTTCAGATGATGAGATACTAGAAAATTTAAAAAGCCAAGGTGTCACAGAACTATTTCGGCTTCCTCCTAGGAAAGGTACCACGGATCCCTCGTCCACTTTTATACTATCATTCAAACTTCATCAGTTACCACCCAAAATTTATGCCGGATGGTATTCTCTACGTGTTCGACCATACTACCCAAGTCCAATGCGTTGCTTCCAATGTCAGAGGTTTGGACACACAGCTGTCAAGTGCGAACAGGAATCAATATGCCCTTCATGTGGTCATCCACAACATCCAGGCACCGAATGCTCCTCCCCACCCACTTGCATAAACTGTAAGGGAAATCATTCCCCAAGATATAAGGGATGCCCTCATTACAAAAAGGAATTCGAGATCCAGAAAATACGCACAACGGAGAAAATCTCGTATTTTGACGCCAAAAGGAAGTATGCATCACAAAACCCTTCTTTTGCTTTATCTTTCAGTTCTGTAACTAAGGGCTCTAAACCTAATATGACATCAACAGCAACACAGTGCGATCTCTACAACTCTGACACACAGACCGGCAAGGACACCTCCGTCCCTTCTTCACTATCCCTACCTTCATCTCATCCCTCCCCCAAAAAAAAAACCCTCATCCTGCCTCCCCAACTCTATCCCCCCCCCCCACCCAACCCCTCATTCCTCCCGACTAAAACTTCCCCAATCCAACAAAAATCCATCTAACCCACCCAATCCTAAACTCACCAATTCAAAAACCCTACCTCAACATCATCCAAATCAACCAACTCTAATCAAACCAATTCCACCTTCAACAAGGAAAAAATCGAACAGATCTAACAAATCAACTCCTACCTCGTCAAGCGAATCCATACTTGAGCTGACTACCCCAGATGACTTAATGGAGTCAGATCCTATAGGTTCACAAAAGACTACTAAAAAGAAGTAATTCTTACACCTCACCTGATACATTCAATCCCATTCTTCAATGGAACCTGAACGGTTTCACTTCCAGATTTGAGGATCTATCCTTATTGGTTAAGTCCATCAAGCCTTCCATATTAGCCTTACAGGAAACAAATTTCAAGGACGCTCAACAAGTCACCCTCAGAAACTATCAAGCAGTCACAGTAAACAGGAGCAATCAGGGGAGAGCCTCCGGAGGCGTAGCTCTTTACGTCCACAACTCCTTGGATTTCGATCAAATTCACCTTCAAACCACCCTAGAGGCCGTCGCTGTCAGAACATCCTACAAATTTCCTATCACCATATGTTCCATCTACCTTCCTCCCTCCCTCCTGATCCCGTCAGGATCCCTCGACGACCTCATTTCTCAACTTCCTTCTCCTCTGCTTCTGCTTGGCGATTTCAACGCCCATAACACAATATGGGGTTCGTCCCATGACTCCCCCAGGGATACTCTTATTGAAGACCTGCTCTCTCGTTACCCTCTATCTTTGCTAAACCATCCCACCCCCACTTTTATCTGCTCTTCATCAGGCTCCTACTCTTCCCTTGATCTTTCTATCTGTAACCACAACATCTCCCCATACTTTCAATGGGACATCTCACACGATACCCATGGAAGTGATCACTATCCGATTATCATTCGTTTACCTTCTCATACGCCTTCTACTCTCTCTTCCAACATAAAATTTAATCTGTCAAAAGCTGACTGGACTAAATTTTCCTCATCATTCCAACTCCCTTCCTCCTCAGTTCATAACACCAACCAGTTCATCTCTCAGTTCACTGGCAATATATTAGAAGCAGCAAAAATTTCTATCCCCGAGAGGCAACCCGCTATGTTCAAACCTTCTGTCCCTTGGTGGTCCAAGGAATGTGCCAGAGCGATACGACTGAGGAAATCAGCATTAAATCTTTTTAAAAGACATCCAAACCAGGAAAATTTCATAAATTTCAAGAAAGCCAGAGCTCAAGCTAAAAGAACAATTAAAGAAGCCAAAACCAATTCCTGGCGCGCCTTCACTTCCTCCATCAAAAAACCTATCACCTCCAAACAACTTTGGCGCTCTGTAAAGCTCATGAAAGGGTCTAACCCATCTAGCATCCCGGTTCTGCGCATAAACAACTCCTACATCACAGAGCACCGAGACATTAGCAATGCACTAGCCTCTCACATACAAAGAAAATCAGTCGTCCCAACCACCAACGCTATAAATCTTCCTTCTTCTTTCTCCTTCCATACCACTTCGCAGCATCATTACAATGTTCCCTTTTCTACCCACGAATTAAGCTCAGCCATAACACAGTCAAAGAATACCGCCCCCGGACCAGACTCCATACATACATCTATGATACAACATCTACCTCCGGCTGCATTTAACATGTTACTGGAGTAGTACAACCATCTTTGGCTGAATTCATGCTTTCCCTCCTCCTGGTTGCAGTCAACAATTATCCCGATTCACAAGGCAGGCAAGCCCAGATCCCTTCCTGAGAGCCACAGACCGATATCCTTGACAAATCAACTCTGTAAAATCATGGAAAGGATGGTATTACACCGACTAACTTGGTATCTGGAAAAAAAACAATCTTCTCTCTCCTTTCCAGTATGGTTTCAGGAAGTTCAGATCCACCAGTGAACACCTAGCCTCGCTTGACACGGACATAAAATATGCATTTCATCATCACCAACATCTAGGTTTAATATCTTTAGATTTATCGAACGCTTTCGATATCACCAACAGATATGTAGTTCTCACACAACTTAAAGAAATGGGCTTGGAGGGAGCCCTTCCTAAATTCATTCAAGGATTTCTCAATCCCCGCACAATCAGGGTAAGGGCAAACGGTCATTTGTCTGATCCTCAAGTACTTTCTCTTGGAGTTCCCCAGGGCTCGGTACTCAGTCCGATGCTTTTCAACATTGCCATGAGGTCTCTAGCTGGCATGATCTCACAACAAACTAAATATAAATTATTCGCTGACGACTTAATAATCTATCATACCTCCTCGTTTACACAGAACATTACTCAACATCTCCAAAAAAACGCTAAATATTTTACAAAATTGGGCTGATACCAATGGCTACACTTTTTCTCCAAACAAATCAGCATTTTTTACACTTCTGCACATCAAGAAACTGCTCAAGGCTCAATCCTCTATCCATAAACGGAACTCCTATTCCCTCTCCTGGTACTCATTCCATCTTGGGACTACTTTTTGATACGAAAATGAATTGGAATGCTCACATCAACTCCTTAAGAACACGCACTGCCTTAGACCTTAAACTTCTGCGAATGCTCGCTCATACTAGGTGGGGATCTGATTTTGAATCAATCATAACCATATACAAGTCTCTCATTCTCTCTAAGCTGAATTACGGAGATTTCATTTATGACTCGGCTTGTCATTCCTCAAAAAGAAAACTCGACACCATTCAAAACCAGGCTCTGAGATTAGCCACGGGAGCGTTCAGAACTTCACCAATTACCAGTCTCCAGTGCATTTCATCCATTCCCCCTCTTTTTCTCAACAGGCAGTTTTCCTTATTAAAGTTTTATGCTCACTCGCTAAACCGACCTCACCTTAAACCTTCACTCAACTTAACCACTCTACACTTTTCTCGCTCCATGACTTTTCCATCAAAATCCATTCCCAACAGAATCAAACATCTGTTAACACTTCACAACTTCAAACCCCCTCGTTTTGAATACCCCCTCTTCACCTCCTTTCCCCCTTGGCAGTCGACTGATCTTCGGTTTGACTTCTCAATGAACACTCTAAATAGAGAAATTACCCCAAACAAATTACTCTGCTCTATTTTCCACGACAAATTAAAAAATAAGTATGCTGACTATGAAGTGATTTACACTGATGGTTCCAAATCCTCAACAGGCGTTGGTGCTGCCTTTGTGATACATAACTATCAAAAAACTTTTAAATTACCTCAACACTCGTCTATCTTTTCCGCTGAACTTCTGGCCATAAAGGAATGCATGAGATATGCGATTGCCTCTCTTCCATATTCCAAATTTTTAATCGCTTCAGACTCTTATAGCTCCCTACTAGCCATCAAACAAGCTAAACCAGAGGATGCATACGTCAGGCAAATCATGGATCTGCTATATGTTGCTAGGAATAAAAGCAAATCTTTCATCCTATTTTGGATACCGGGTCACTCTGGCATAGCAGGCAATGACAAAGTTGACGCCCTAGCCAAAAATGCCAGACTATCAGGCACCATAGTACAGGGTGAGAATCACCCTAGGGACTACATCAATTACTTATCGCATGAATTTAGGAAACTCTTTCAATTACAATGGGATCTTGAGGACACTAGTAACAAGCTCTGGGAGCTAAAATCAGATGTTCATCCCCCTCTACATCATCTCTCACTGAACAGAAAGCAAAATACTACAGTTAGAAGATTAGCCATTGGACACACTTTTCAGACCCACTCTCATCTGCTCAACAAGGAAAATCCTCCCACCTGTTCCGTCTGTCTCTACCCCCTCACAGTAAAGCATATCTTTGAAGCACATCACTTCTCTGATTTACGGAACAAACACAATATACCTCCTAATTTAAAATCGGTCATACTCACCTATAAATCCATTTACAAACAAATCGACGAATTTCTAAAAGACATCAACTTTAGAGTATAACCCCCCACATTCTCGGGCGCTAAATGACCTAGGTAGTCGATGCGCCCTACCCCCCTTAAATAAAGAAAAAAAAAAAAAAAAAACTGGTTCAGTTGTCTTGTAAAAGAATCAGCTACACTTAGATGGTGGTATGGACAGGTGGAGCCATCTCTTGAATTTTGCGTGAACTTTCCGAACGTAATTCCCAGAATAGCCTTCAGATTCGGTAACAACAAGAAGATTGTTCCTCATCTCTATGAAAATTAACTAAAAAAAAACGGTCAAGTGCAAGTTGAACTTGCACAATTAGTGTTCCGTACGCTGATGATTTTTAAAATAAAAAATTTTGTTAGGGTGGTATAAAATGATCAGTGACTTCACAAAACACACCCCAAATGAGTTTTCAACAAAGTTTGTTTCCAATCTTTACTGAAAACTGGTGACCTTGAAATTTTGGTTTTTTTTATATACCAGATAAATTATTAAAGGTAATGATAATTTTCGTTCAATTTTTTCAAAATTTTTTGATAAGTGCTTTCCGAGATAAGGCGGGTGGACAGCGATTTTTCGCGATTTTTTTTAAAAATAATACAAAGAAAAGTGCGCGCAAGTATTACTTTATATATATTTTTTACTCGTGTTTTCACAAGCTTTCATTTGACACCACACTCGATTATCTAGTAAAAATTTTTTTTTTCACTTCCGATTTCACCCCCCAAAACTAACCCCTTAACTAAGTTGGGAATGTGGAATCTTTGGCACAATGACACTACTCAGTATATATCACCACTACACCAAACACTTTATTTTTGCACTCGACGCGCGTTTCGCTAACCATGTTAGCTTCATCAGGAGCGATGATTGATGAGTCAATCATCGCTCCTGATGAAGCTAACATGGTTAGCGAAACGCGCGTCGAGTGCAAAAATAAAGTGTTTGGTGTAGTGGTGATATATACTGAGTAGTAACCCCTTAAGTCAAAATTTAACTTTCAAAACTACATGGCTCTGATGAGGCCATCAATTCCTATATTACTACCAAATTTCAACTTTCTATGACAAATAGTTTCGGAGAAAATCGGGTGTGACAGACGGACAGACAGACGGACAGACGAACAGACATCGAAGTGATCTTATAAGTATTCCGTACGGAACACTAATAAAATGGTGAACTGCATTAAACTACTATAATAATTAGCTTAGGAAAAGATTATTTCGTCCTTGCTAATAGTCATTTAGTATTCCCTTAAATTCGAGACTGGATATGTCAAGCATACTAACAGTTATTTCCTGCTGTTGTTGCTAAAACTTTTGGTTGCAGCAATTCCGGTTGATATCCAAAGAATGTCCCTATGTAGCCCAGAAGCGAAGAAGCTTTGGGTGTAGTCAGATTAACCTCCAAATGATGATGTCCAGGTTTTATTGGCATATGAGTTCTTCCATAACCTTCCAGAGTCATGTGTTTATAAACACTCAGGATCATCTGAGGCCCTAAAAGAAACATTAAAATAAAGAAAGACAAATTTTAACTCAATCGCCAGGGGTTTTGATCTCTCATTTTGGCACACAGGTAGAATACGATAAAAAAAGTTTGCTAAAGTCTGATGTACGCTAAGCCCACAAAATCCAAAATAAAATCAAAAATTCGGTTTATCGATAATATCTCGAAAAATAAAAAAGATATCGATAAACTAATAGCACCACGTGAAAGAGCGGGAAATTTTACAAAAAAAATAGTATATAGGTTCTTCTTCCAGATTTTTTTTATTAGCGTGAAAAATTATTAAAAATTCGGATAGGTGATTCAAAAAGTGTAGCACCAAATAGGTTAATTTGAAAGTCTACGCGCACCGCTCGCACAGTGTCTCGACTAGTACAAGCTAGCGGGACAATATTATTTCTTCACTTATTTCAATTGTTTATGTATATTCCAGGTATCTTAAGCTATTTTAAGAAAAAAAGTTGAAAAATGTGTACCGTATGTGTATTAATCGAAATATGTAGCTGCAAGACGGAAGTGGTTTACTAATGTGTCTCATTTGTTCACTATTGTCGCTAATTGTTCTTTAATTAGCTACATACGTCTACCTACTCATTATGTGTGAAAAGCACAATCATGTTTGTTTACAAAGAAATTTCTAGGAAAAAAATAAAAATCATAATGATAGTACCCACATTTATTAATTTACAAAATATTATTTCTTTTAAAATAAATTAGTACAATAACAGTATCTATATATCAATTATTTACAATAACAAGGTGTATAAGTAAAAGAAATATAATATTAAATAACTTATATACTAAGGCATGAATTATAAGCAACTACAACACACAATAAAATAAGAATAATAATTACAATAAAAAAATACTTAAACCTACTAATCACCATCAGATGAGTCGTCATCACCGCTCTCCCATTCAGTAGAATATTCAGAGAGTAAATAATCCTCCTCATTTAATTCGTGATGATGACTTACTGATGGTGTTTCGGATGGCAATGAAGGTGGGATAATCAACTGCAGAACCTCCGATGGCAAAGAAGTAAATTTTCTTCGCGGGAATTCTCTATACGAGTTGATAACAGGATCAGACGTAATTAAAAGCATTCTCGAAAGATCTGTATTTGTGGCAATACGTGACCGCTTCCTGGTGTGCCGTGCACGGAATCTACGACAGTCTTTATTTCTTGCCTCCTGGGCTTCTTCGGAGAGTTGTCCAATGGGAAGAAGAAAAAACTTTATAACTTCCGCGCTGTGTACAAGAATTTTATGCACAGTAACGGGCATGGAATACCACGAATACAGATCAAGGTATAATTTTCTAGTATCAACACAAAACTTTTCGAATTCTATATAATTTATGTCATATCCCGATGACAAAGTTCTTAAAATTACATGAAATCTACGAATAAGGTTTACGTCTAATCCTGTAATTTCGCTGCTCAATTCAGCTTTGGAAAAAAATCTACGTGATGTGTTTCCATCGTTTGTGTTACCATACCCAGGTTTTGGTTTATCTACAATGAGACCCATACGATCTTTAAACACTTCTTGTATCTCTTGTGAGCGTTGCTTCACAATAGCTTTGTCGTTATCTCCCCTGACTTGCCACTTTTTTATTTCTGAACGATAGCTGATGTGAAGCAAACATTCAAACGTGCGGATCCATGCATGTAAAGTAGATAAACCAAATGCAAGGCGTTCTTCGTTGCTGGGATATTTCTTTGACTCCTCGTTCATAGTAGACGGGGTGGCACCGCAAATATAACACTTTTGTGTTGAACTTGTGTCTGTTAAGGCATTGCACACTTTGCCATCAGTCATTGTCAACAACAAATCGTGTTTAACAGAGATTTGAGATCCAGCAACGTTACATAATGTTGGAAGAAGCTGACTTACTTCATCTAAAATTTTAGAAGTTTCTTCTTTCGTAAACTCTTTTGTCTCCTTGGCAAAAATAAACTTAATAGGACGGCAATATAAAGTAGAGGAAGGTCTTGGATTTTGCCAGATCACAGTTTCGCCATCAAGCAGTCTCAACGGGACAAATGAGTATACGAACAAAAATTCGTCTGTAGCGTTAGTGTTCTCAAATTTCTGCTTATACGTGCTATGCCCCGAACTCCCATCACAGCCCCATTTGCTTACCAACGTATAATATGAACGAGGTAACACACTTCTAATGACTTCCGTCTGAGCTTTAACTAATCGTTCAGCCGTTTTATCCAAAATCGCGTGAAGTTTAATTTCAGCTCGAGATTCAGTCACAGAAATATATTCGTCAGAAGGACAACAAGAAGCTTTGGACTTACCTAAACTATAAAACGATGGATACACTTGATGTCCCGCTTTCATAGACCATTTTCTTGTTTGTTTATATGAGTGAGAAGTCGATTTCGAGTCCACATAATAAGCTAAAGCTTCGTCTGGTGTTAACTGCCGACTTTGTTCAAAACACTTATTCTTTTCTCTAGTTTTCACTGACCGCGACGTTATGGATCTGTTTAGCAACACTTCGATGCCCTTCTTTTCGACTAGCTAACTCAGCTGCTGTAATAAGCTCACTTGCACTTCGCGATTCCAAAAGATCTTCTACTCTCCGTCTCTTCGTTTTCGTTGAGATCGTCAAATGATTTTCTGGGTCGCCCTACGGAAAGAGCCGCTGATGATGTTGAAGTGCACGGCTGGTTAACACACATCTTTATTTCGATTCCGGATCCCTCTTTATGTTTGATTAGAAACATTTCTTTGTTACACTTTAAAGAAGTCCACTTTTGATTGAATTTTGCTGAAAGGCTTGATATTTTCATTTTGAGTCGTTTTAGAGAATCGTCAGAAACATCAGACATATTGAATTTTTCACTTATATAATAAAAAATGCCACTGTTTCGTTCAGTTTTGTCATGTTTTAGCCATTCTTCAAAAAACTCCATTTTCGTTATAGTCACGACTCGTTCTGAAAAAAATAAAATAATTTTACTTTCGGGCCTTTTCCGGGTCTATAATATATATGAATCTGTGCCTGAATGTTGTAGGTAATACATATAGAAAAATCTAGGTGGATATATGTGGATAAAAAAAGTTGCTACTTTTAAAGTTTACAATTAATGTAAAATTTATCTATACATTTACAAATTGATATTACACCAAAAGTATACATATTTTTTATAAAAAATATAAGTCATAATAGAGTACATACCTTCAACAGAATATTCCATCACAAAAAACTCGTTTCACTTTGCTACCAATTTTAAAATATGTTATCACAAGTGTGCATAAAATGCAACTGATTTGCAAATGAAAATGACCTCTCTTATAAGGGTTACTTTGACCCCCTGATAAGATACCTTTATGAGGTGATAAACAAATTAATTCTTGGAATTCGTTAAATGGGGGGGGGGGGGGGTTGTTTACAAGTCGTTATCAGTGGTTCCTGGAAATTACGTCATGAATATTGTCCCGCTAGCATGTTCTTGCTGAATCACTGTGCGCTCGAAGGTTATTCGATATTACTTGTTTTCAGAGTGTAAAAAATAATTAAAAGATAGCTTTATAAAGAGGAAACTTTCAACTTTCCGATGATACTAACAGTTCTTATTTTTGGTACTTTATAATTTATAAAACTTAAAACGAAATTTTTGTTTGCATGATTTGAACGGGCATACAGTAAATTACCAATATTTAATAAAAATATAGTATTGAACAAAAAATCCTTGTGCATATATAATTATTATACAGTCCCTGGCCAAATTATTAGACGCACTGTATTTTTTTTTAGTAATTTTATGTTTCTTAAGAGTTTTTATGCAATAATGGTATATTTAAACTACAATATTATTGATTTTTATTTAAAAGAATTGTTGTAGACTACATATTTGTATTTATTTTTAACATATGGCAACACTGTGTTGACAAAGTGATACATGATCGTAAACAAGTACAAATCTGTATCAGTCGCGATCGGAATCGAGTCAGGTACGGACGTGTTTCTGTGGCTTTATGGACTGTGATTGTTTGTTTTAACAGTTTTTATACTACTCAGTTATTAGTTTATTTTGTATGCAGTGTTTTAAAAAAGTAATTGGACTATTTTCATTATGGGTAGAAAAGGCGATCTTTCACCACGTAAAAAAGCTGAAGTGAAGGGCCTTGTGATTGCGAAAACATTTACAAATCGAGAAATATCACGAAGATTGGAGGTTTCTGAAGCTAGTGTACGACGCATAAAAAAGAAAATTGAGTCAGGGAAGGAATTAAGCCCGAAAAGAAAGAAAAGATGTGGTAGAAAAACCAATTTTCACTCCACGGTCAGAGAGAAAATTTGTGTAGAAAACAGATTTGCTACCACAAAGGTAATAAAATCACAACTCCAGGATGCTAGCGTAAATGCTTCTGAGCGCACTGTTCGAAGAAAATTGAAAGAATTAGATTTTAAGGCTTGTCGCCCCGCCAGGAAGCCCAAGTTAACAGCTGCAATGAAGGCAAAGCGCCTGAAGTGGGCCAAACAATGGCAAGACAAAGATGTGGACTTCTGAGATCGGTAAGATACAGCAATTTAATCAATAATTGATACATTATTATCATTTTCAGTTAAATAAAGCAAATAAACATGGAAGTTTTTATATATTTTTCCTATTTTTGACAGGTCTGCTTCAGTGACGAAAGCACATTCGAAATTTTGCAGAATAAAGCTCAGTATGTGCGTCGTCGTCATGGAGAAAAATTTCAACCTGATTGTGTCGTCCCGACAGTTAAACATCCCACCAAAGTGATGATTTGGTCAGTCATCAGCGGCAAGGGCACTGGACGTCTGTACGTCGTCAAAGGAATAATGATCAGTACAAAGAAGTATTACAAAATCGGTTGATTCCGCAGCTCAGAGAATGGTTTCCAAATGGGGAACCATTCACTTTCATGCAAGATGGAGCTCCCTGCCACACTGCTCGGTCTGTTAAAGCTTTTTTGGCAGAAAAAAATATCCCTCTGTTGGATTGGCCCT